>JAUMJK010000581.1:0-535000 GCA_033558105.1 Coccyzus lansbergi | reverse complement strand
TTTGCAAGAACTAAGATCCTGGAAATGCGAGGTGGTGTCTGCCGTCAGTTCCCAGTGAGCTGCTGTTTAAGATGCTGTGCTGGAAGCTCCTGAAAACCTTCATCCAGGGTTCCTCCTTTAAGCCTTTTTTTCAGGAGCTGTGGACTGAGAAACAGAACCGCTTCAGTGCCAGCCTGCTTGTGGCATCTCACATCCAGTGAATTTCTGTAACCAGGCATTTAAAATGAAAAGGTGATGACAAACTGTGTCAATGAATGAAACCAAATTGTTTATAGCACTTGATTATGGCTCTGGAAATATTACTCCAAGCCTTCTCCTGGTGACATGTCACATTTAGATCAAAAACTCTATGTGGCAGCTCACATTTTTTAAGCTGGGTGCAAGCGTGCCAGATTCTATTTCGACTGAGTGGCTGGCATTCAGAAAGCCACATTTAATAGGATCAAAAGAAAAGAAATGTTACTTTTCATCACACAAGACAACAAAGAGAGCCTAGGAAACGAAAATATTATTTCATTTGAACAAATTACAGTAAGGCTCTCAGGGGCTCTTTCGGGGAGTAGATGAAGAAAAGCACTTAAATATCATTCCATCAAACTAAATTTTTAACTACAATTTTTTACAGATAAAATGTGTTGGGAGGATTCAAAGAAGATTAGAGCTCACCTAAGAAACAGTATTCAAATTTGAACAGCTAATGGAAGCCTGCAAAAACTGTTAATGTCTATATCTTTCCTCTAAGGGACTTAGATTTCAGTATTCTTATAAAAACACATTGAGCTGATTTCATTTCTGTGTCTCCACAGACTTCATTCTTGTAATTTCAGTAAGTGTTATAAATGTCATTTTAAGTATTATAATGCTAATCCCAACTGACAATAAGGTTCTAAAGCTCAGCTTCCATTACTAACGTAATGTTTACCTCAGCATATAATTGTTTGCTTTTTTCACAGTAAATTCTCTGTTCCCAACTGCTTAATCAGCCATGGAAAAGAGAGTAGACTTTCGTACTGTTTAATGTTCTTGTGATTACATTAGAGTACCGTGTAAACCCACATCAGCGGATCTTGGGAAGCACAATTTTTTTTTTTGTTTGTCCACAATTCTGAAAGCAAAGTATTTTGAGCAGCAGTCCTTGCAATAACCTAATCATTTATTAATATAAATATCTCGAATATGGTATAAATCTTCTCTGCTCATGAACTCTCAGGACACTTCTTCATTGCCCGAGTTGGAATCAGAAAGGACTTCCTAGTGCCTTGCTGTAGTTCAAATAACATACCATATTCCAGTCACAGGTAGTGAATTCTCTTCTCTCAGTAGCAGGAGACCAGTGTATACTTTCTGTATGAGCTTTCTGCTGCATCACATCAACCTAAATAATACTTTATTATGCTTTATGAAAGTCAAAAACTTATTTTCCTTCCAGCACTCTGCAGTGGACACAGATTATTGTTGACTTAAGGATAAAGTTTGACCATCCTGTCTCATCTGCAAGAAATCAAATGCACTTTCAAGTTAAATTGTGACGGTAACTGGTTTTGTTCAATGACAGCAAAGAGCATGTTTAGAAGTGTGCCTGCTAATAACCCTGCATAGGTAGTAGGGGTAGATATGTAGAAGTTGGTGGTATAGCAGGAGCCTGTGACGGTTGGGGTTGGGCATCAGCGTGGGGATGCTGCTCAGGGCAGTGTTAGATCTTAGCACTGCAGTCTAATACATATTATCTTTGAGCAATATCAAAAACCACAACCCTGAACCTCTTCCCAGGGTGAAAACAACACTGAAATTAAACCTTCACTATGGAAGTTAATCACTAGCTTTTCGTTTCTTCCTGTTACTTGTACACTGGCGTGTGGGTGTTTGCCGAATTTTTTACTTGACCAAACTCCTTAATGCTAAAAGTAAATGCTTTGTGGGCATGGTAGTGTATCACTTAACCAGTAATGCAAATACATACAAAAGCTGATGATAAACATAAATTAATTCACCGATATTTTTAGGAATAGGCTAATATTTTAATGATAAATGGTTTGTTTTGAGTTTTGAAATGAAGCACCAGTCTTGGCTCTTCGAAGGGCAGCAATTGACCATAAAGATTCTGCTTTTTTTCGTGTGAACAAAAGGGCTGTGATTTTTTTTTTCTTTGCATGATCTCTATAAGGGGTCATTTTAAGGATGCACAAAGCACACTTAGAGAAGACAGGAGTAGGGGTTTTTCTCTGGTAAAATATTCAGCCAGTGCTCTTTGTCTCTCCCTGAGAACATTGAAGGATCCAGGAGCATTAAGTGAGCCACAGATGCCAAACCAGGGGGAAAAAAAAAGAAACAAACTATATTTTCTGCTCATCTGTGGAGTGAGGATCACATAGGCCCAGAAGCGCATGTTGTGAAGCAATTTTGGTCGTAGCTGAGTGCCTGTTTTCCCCTGGAGCACAGACTGTAAAAATCTTAAAACCCCTGGTTTCTACTCCCTTAATATTCTAGTTTTGAACATGATATTGTGATGAAGACAGGAAAAGGAATATCCTTTTTAAAGCTCTACTCTGTGTTTATAATTAGGATATTTGGACAGCTTGAAATAGGACAACCATGCACTGGCTTTTACTGCCTATTTGCAGTATAGATAAATACTTTATTTAGCGAGAACAAGACATGCACACAACAGCTTATATTTTAATCTGTTACCCCCAATGTAAATTTGGAGTAACTCCAACATTCAGAAGTCAGCACTATTAGTCTGGGTTTATCTCACTGTAATTGAGATGGGAATCTGGCCCACTCTCTGCAACAGACTGCAAAATGCTTTTTACCTTTAAATCTATCACATTTAAATTACATGGGGCCACAACGTGTCACCTACATCCTTGACTATTTTAATACAAAAATATAGTTTAAATCTCTATGGATTTGCTGATCATCCAGGGATTTCTAAAGATACTTTCAGGCTGCAAGAGATAATGAATAGCAATGAAGAAAAAGGTCTGTATTCAGTTTTTCAGTATTAGAATAAATAATTTGATTGTGGTAGAGTTTGAGACTTGGCACTATCAGTGTGTTACTGGCAGGTACAGCTATGGATCCACAAGTTTGGGTGCCTGTAGCCTGTGCTCTATAACACAAAAGCATCTCCTTCAACACCATTGTGGGCTTTCAGGAAGCCCTTCCTTTGGACCTGAGTTTGTGAGCTTACAGCCTGTGGCCAGAGTATTGCTGTTCAATGTATTTTTTTAAAATTTTATTGTACCTTGATTGCTTTTACTCTTTACTAAACCATAAGGAGAGATTTGGCTCTCTTAGTGGGTCATCTCCCAGGTGAATTAAGCAAGAGCAGGGCACAGAGGCTCCATCTGTGGAGGCCAGTGCTTCCGCTCCTCCATCTGCTGGGTGGACATGGGCTTCGGCTCACTGCACAACAGACGAAACATGTACAAGCAGATTTTCCAGACCAACCGAAATGAATGTGACTTAACCAACAAATGGTTCACTCTGCTAACGGGGAGGGGGCAGCCTGCAGATCCATAGGCTGGGTGACCGTAGATAATTCAAGCAACAGCCCAGTGCCTTGCTTAACTCAGCTGTAAAATTGAGTAAAAACAGCCCATTGGTTATAATGAGGTGTTGCATCTTGGCCAGTAATATTCTTTGGGCAGAACAGACAGACCCTTTTGCAGAATGGATGCGAGCAGAAACACACTTGTGGCACTGCAAATGCTTCAGCTTGACAATACAGGGTGTTGTTCTAAGCTATTACCTAATGTAATAAAGTCTTTTAAAAATCTGGTTTAAAATCTATTTTTCCCCCCAAGAATACAGCTAGGTATTTACTGTTGTGAGAGGGGATAAAATCCTGATCCCTTCAAAGTCAACTGCAAGAGCTTAGTGCAGCTAGTATTTCACTGGGAGAGCTATGGAGACACTATCTAATTTTTTTTCTTTTCTGTAGCAGTTGTTCCTGTTCACAGATATAAATGCCTTGTCATGCCTGCCTTAGACTTGCAAGGACCCTCAGTGTGAGATATGGTGGACACAGATGAGTGTACATATATTTGCAGCTTTTTAAAAAAACACAGTGGCTCAGAGGAATGGGTGAGCAGGGAGGAGACTGGATGAACTCTTTGGCTTTCCTTATCGCTGTCATTAAAATTTCTATTGAGAATAAACATTTGCCCAACTCCATTAACAGTGGTATGAAAAGAAATGGTAAAAAGTGGGAAATGGGGAAGGAAAGTTTGCTGAATTTATTTACTGAAGAGAAATCACAGCACTGTTTCAATGTACATTCACCTTTTAATGTGGAGTTTGTAGAGAAAAGTTAATGCAACAGCTAAATACTAGTTTAGAGTCCCTTTAGAATTATTTTACAAAACAAGAAATGGTTCAGTTGTGAAGGTAGTAAAAAGGAAACTAATGAGTGTCGCAGAAAATATATATTTTTTTCCCCTTTTAAGTGTTAAAAGCAAGTAAACCCCCAGTGATCTCAAATAATTTGCGTAAGTACACTTAGCACATTCACTTCCTTGGGAGTGCTGATTGGGTACCAGTGTAGTAGTCCCTTTAAAAAGAGAAGAAAGAAGATAATGAGAGGAGCGACCCTGCCTTCATGATAATTCCCTTGTATACTGCTTTTTTCGGAGGTCTGGTGTGTGGGAGCGCTGACCACCTTGATACTCATGCAGATAATAGAGTCACTTAGGAAATGAGAGACTGCAACTGGCAATTTGAGGTGGGAGGGATGGCTCCAGCAGTAAATGGCACACATTAAGACAGCCTAATCGCTTAAATGCAGCCTATTAGTAAGTTTAGCTGAAGATGTTAGAAGAATCCTTGCAGCCTCTCTGCTGGCATGTTTGGAAGGGAGTTCAGTTATGAGACTATTAAAATGTTATTTTGATGATTAAGCCCACAGCTGTTGTGAGGGCGTTGGGGGCAGAAGCTGAAGAAGCAGCCAGCCCTGGAGCATACTGCTGATGTGGGAGGTAAGCAGGGAGAGGAGAGGAGTCCTTGGGAGCTCCCTGGTGCGTGGGAGAGCCGGGACGGCCACCCTCACCGTCCAGCAGGCACAGCTTCCCAGGAAGAAGGCACAAAGCCAGAGAGGGGTGTTCCCTTGGTCTGCTGGTGATTTGGGATCTGATTTCTGCAGCATGGGCAGCTGCAGGTGCCAGGGGGAAGAACAAGTCTTTGAGGATATGTAGGGCTGTTTTGCTTTTATGTACAGAAGGGTGACTTGGTGGAAGACAACTTATGTCTGAAGGAGAACAGCTGTAGTGAGCTGATGCCTGAGAGGTGGAGCAGAGCCACATTAGCCTGCGTGCGGGCAGCACCCCGATTACACAGGGGCCCTGCATATCTGCCAAGCTGAGCGCTGGGACCAGAGGTGTCGTGGCACAACTGTAGTAATATTTGCTGCATGAGGGTGTGCAATGTTACTCTGTCTCATGATTAATTCTGATCCTTCACAGATGCTTAACTGGATTAGCTCTTTCCGCATTAACAAAGCTACTGTCCTGTGTATTTCTGTGTAAATATGCCTTCAAACTTTCCTGTTAAAGTTAATGGCAAAATTTCTGCTGTTATTGGAAGTGGAATTGGGCCATGATTGTGTTCAAACTGCAGATACCTAAAATGAAAACAAACAAATAAATGAACAAACCTGGAAGGGGCTCAGTGTTTTAGCAGGCTCTGGCCTCTGGGAGTGACCTATGGTTTGGTGTAGTGCTTTAAGTGCCTACTAAGTATGCAATAGTGGAACCACAACCAGTTTCACTGTGCCAGCTGACCTAAACTCTTCTGCAAGCATATAGATTACATTTGTACTTTATGTATGGTGCTACAGAGCAAAACATATATTGTGCTATATAAGTAGATAAATAGTTTATCTGTGCTGCCCTAATCTCAGAATTAGGATGATTTACAGTGTTTATCCATATTGAGCAGGGTATAATTGCCCAAATTAAGCCTGTCCGTCAGGACAACTGGTAAATTCAATCTCTTGTCTGTATGTGTCAGTGGTAACCTTTCCACAATTGCTCTTCTACTCGTACTGCAATGTCAGTTGTGCTCCCTTGTTGACTCCCTGCCTGCACATACTCACTGAATACAGAATCAGAAAACGGTATATGGGATTTTCTAAACTAGACCACATAAACAGAATGTAAAATGGGGGAAATTAGCCTTTTGATGAAAAGGGGAATGAAACCTAAGTAGAGCTCCTGCCCCCTACGTCAAAAATCATTGCACTTGCATAATCTTTCAACTTTTCCAGCCATCTCCAGCTTCCTATGTCTTCAGTAACATCTGTCTTCGTTCTCAATTGATACATCCTTGAAGAGGGCCAACTTCTAAAATATTATCTGTAATGTCAAGGATGTATCCAAGTTCAGTTATTTGTAAGCTCAGTTTTTATCTATCAGCTGTTGTATGTATAATTACTGCTACTGTCAGTATTGATGTTGGTTAACATCCAAATAACATTTGCTTTTTTAGAAAAATACTACAAAATAAAGGAAACTGCTCTTTAAAGCCCTGCCAGAACAGACAGGTATAATCTCACCTTCCTGGGAGGTCCGTACTGAAAATTAACTGATAGTTTTTTCTCTAGCCGTGAGTGATCCAAATTAAAAAACATTCTATAATCAGGGTATATACTTTGAAGTATATTGAGCATTGCTGTATTGTATTTTCATGCAGCACCATAAACATCCTCTGCCTTCTGCAAAGCACATCAGGTAAGGGCATTTTTTTAACTTGAGCACCCAGAGTACCTGGGACATAGGGTACAGCATGTTAAGGTGCAGAGCTGTGCTCAATTTGCAGAGGTTTACAGAAGGTGATGAAGAGCTTTGCACGAGCAATTGTCAGGTTCCTACAAGTGCAGCAGTATCTGTTGGGGCAGGTGACCCATCCTGGTGTGCCTTGCATTGATTTCATGAAGAGTTGATTTCCTCCACTTCACTGGAATTATTTTTGGTGAAGATCAGTGGAAGTGGAGTCTGATCCACCTCCTAAGGAAGTCAAGCTGGAATCTTGACCATAGTTGCATGTTGGTACTAAATGTGCCTTAGCAAGAAATTGTTCACACCTTTGAAGTTTAGAAGGATCTGAACTTGAAATGTAGGAGACAAAACATATCCAGAAAGGGATTACTGTGTGGGAGAATCTCTGAGTTGGTACAGGACAATGAGATAATCTTAGTGTGAGCGTCTTGACTCCACCAGGGACTGGAAAGCCAAGAAAGGAGACCAAGGCAAAGGAAAATTCTGTAGCTAAGGCAGGAGATGGTTACGTTGTGGGTTGGGGATTTCATAGTTGAGACAAAGCAGAAAGGGTAGATTTTTACTGAGGAATAAGAGGTCCTAACACTATGCTAGTATGTTATTACAAGTCTGTTGAACTTGTTTTTGCTTTAGGGTGTTTTGATTCCTGAAAAGCAAATTAATTACATAGTAACTCTGAAATCCTGGCTTCCTTAACACTAGGAAAAGGTTAGTCTTCCCTTGTGGCTATTTCTTATTACCACCTTGTGATGATAAAGTATTTGGCACATGAAAGTCGGATGCTTTGGAGATTACTAGAGAAGTTATTAGCCTATCTACATACCTGAAGTATTTGTAACGTTATTAATGTCTTCCACTGTTCAACCTTTGTAACAGGGAGCATCACTTGATAATTGAGAGGAGATACATCCTTGTCCTAGAGCCAAGGCCAAAATGTGACAACAGCCTTGCAAACAGTCATCTTCACACACATGGGCCAGGCTCATCTGTTATTACATTATAATGCCTAGGCAGGTACTTGACCGTTTCCACGGATTTCTGTTGCTGTCATTCCAACTTACAGGAGACATAAGTAAGAGCTGAGCCTAGGAAACATATGAAGAATATTTGGAGAAAAAAAACTCTCTAGGATAGGAATGGCACTGGGGCAGGAGACCTAAAGTAATGAATGTTGTCAAGAAAAGAAATTGAATGTTCTCATTAGATTTGTTTGTACACAGCTTTCCTCTTCAGAAGAATATTAAATGTCCTTTAGGCAACACTTTGAAAGCACCTTTTCCTTTTTTCCAGGTGCTGTAATGAAAAGCCATTTGCTTGGCACCTAAGTTAAGAACCACTGTTTTCTGTGTTAATTAAAAGCTATAGCTCACCAGGGCTGCCAAGCCTGGTTCTTGGTGACTTTGGGGCTTTTCAGGAAGAGTCCTGGTCAGAAGTGCTGGAACATCTTTGATAACAAAACCTGCATATTTTAGGGATAATGATGATACGCTTTAGTTCTGAAGGGAGTGGCATCGTTTGTTGCTTATGTAATAGCTGATGGTAGTTCATTTAAAATTAGATAACTTGTCCTATTTTTTGTCTATAGATGCAACATTTACGTCTGTATAGATTTTTTACTTGTGTGTATATAATACATATATAGTTATATAAAATATAAATGTATATATAAAATAGCATATACTCTCCCCTTTGTACAAGTCCTAAGCCCTCAGCCCTATTCATTCATTCTGAGGAAGCAGTTGTGCCTCTAGAAGGGAGGAGGGCTCCCTCCCTTAGCCATGATGTATTCTGCTCCCACCCTTGGCCATGACCCCTTGGACTGCATGAAGCCACTAATCCTGTGTGCTGTGTGTACTGTTTGTTGCCGTTTTGTGGGAATGTGTTTCTGTAGCACAAAAGGATTGTTCAATGAAATACCAGCCAAATATATGTTGGGTTTCTTGGTTGTTTTTCAACTTTTAAAATACTAGTGTAAATAAAGAAAAGAGTCAGTATGCTGTGTTGATTGTCCCCAGCCTGACGATGCGCTGAGGCCACGTCCTGTGCAGGATGCATCAGTCTGCAGCAGGAGGCTGAGCTGCCAAAGGGTCTGGCTTGGTGTATCCCCTGAGGCTGCTCCTGCAGTAAGGGTACAGGAGGACATCACCAGTCTAGCAATGTCCCCAAAACTGTCTTGGCGTTTGGAGACCTGCAGGAATTTGGCACAGGGCCAACTCCTGTACTGCCTATAGATATTTCTTGGGCTAAGGCAACGTCCACTCCTTGCTTATTTATGCACATCGAAATGACACGCTTGGAGAAACACAAATGGGCTTTTCTACACTTCAGAAAAGAATTTTAATGTAACACCTATTTTTTCTCAGGGAAGTGCAAACTGAAGTGCCCCCAGGTTTCAAGAGCTAGACTTTGTAGTGTCAAGGATTTCTTCTGTCAGTTATCTAGTTATGAAAATACCTTGAGTAGAGGTTTCTGGTTATCTGGTTTATTTGAATTGCTGAAAAGTCCCATTCTGTAAACTGCTAACTGAGCTTGGATGATGCTAAGTTTGGGTAGTGAAAGATGACCCACTGTAACGAAAATGCTAAGAATGGCTCTTCTGTTTGGCTCTCTGTTATGATTCTCAACAAGACATTTCCACTTTTAATTCTCCCTGCGCAGGAGATAAAATATTACATTTTAGCTCAGAGATTTGTTTCTCCTGCTCTCTTTTGCTTTCATTACTTAGGTGTACAATTCCTAAAAATTGCTAGTCTTAAAGAATAAAAGGTAATGTTTTCTCCTCAGCAAAAGATTTCCAAGATTCTGATGCCTTCTCTAAGCTGCAGCAGAATAATGGGAGGCTGGTGGTACTGTCATGTTGCCATTAGCTTCGCTGCTCGGTAGCTGCACATCAGCACAGTAATCATTTTCAGATTTACAAGCATTAAATATTTTAATTTAATGCCTTGGCTCTCTTGTAATTCATGCACTTAATTATATGATAATTACACAAATGAAAGAGATACAGCTGCTGCTGTATCAATTCTTCTAGGAATCTGAGATTTTGGAATTGGCTTCTGATTTCAGGATGGTTTTTTTTCTCTCCATTTCCAAAAGCTACTGGGCATGTAAAGGTAATTTTTTTGACTCTGTGGAGGTGAATTTTAGGTAATGTTACCTTCCTAGCTTCTTTTCATGGACTGTGATGTACATTTGGCAACTGGGAGACTGGGCACCATGCTGGCTGTTTTTACTACTCCATGTGGATTATAGTCATTAAAACAGAGGAGCTAAGGAAAAGATTCCACAGCACAGGACCCTGCTCCATTACAGATGGCTACGGAAGGAAGTAAACTGTAGGAAAGAGCTGTGTGTTTGAGTGCATGTGCACATAACTGTATAGAATTTAATAACTTAATGATGGGCCAATTGGCCAGTCTGCAAGCACTGCACAATGAAATCACATAATAAATTAAAGTCAAATATAAAGGTTTAACCAGGCCAAATAGACCACCAACTGGAACAAAAGAATTTGGCAGAAAAGCACACCCAAGTGACCTCAGTGGAGAAGGGCAATTAACACACAGGGTGAGGGAGAAAAGAAGTTAGCAAACAAAAAAAAAAAAACCCAACGAAAGTCAGTTCAAAGAAAGGGGCCTCTAGAATCTGTGGAGGATAATGCTGCCAAAATAAATGGACCGTCCATGAGGTCCACACAGCTGCCAGCCTAGGGCTGTGGTACCTCCTTTCCAGGAGGAGAACTCATTACAGACATCTTGCAGAAGGTAATGCCCCAAAATCCTGGTTTCCTACATTGTAGACTGCAGCGGCTCAGTGCTGAATCTTTTAAAATACATAGCAATGGGTTTTTTCTTGGGAGAAGCAGTAATTATAAGATGGTGGAATAGGTCTTCTTATTTTTACTGGTTTTGTTTTATTGTATGTCTCTATGCTTGAAGGTGGAAAATTAGCATGGGAATACTCTTCAGCTAGGAGATGTGTTTGTCAATAACTTTATGGAGACTTTCACAACTCAAATTACTTAAGACCTTTGAAAAATGTTCCGCATGCACATGCAGCTTGCTCTGTGGGAGGGTTAGTACCACATCCCCACAAGCTTCTGCAGGGTAGGATCTGGCAAGATGGCTGTACTGATTGGCAGCCTTATGAAATTGCTTGTGCTCTGTGTGAATACTTGAACCCTTCCACGCTGAGCCTTTGCAGTGTATCAGAAAAGGAGGAGCAGTTTCAGGCCTTGCTTATTGAAAGGAAACGTGCTTGTGGGCAGGCAGGAAGGAGGCTGTCGCCCCAGTAGGGCTGATGGAGCTCTCTGGGATTGCGTTCTGCAGAGCTCCATGTCACACGTTTTAATTTCTGTTTGTTTGCTGTTACCCTGTCTTCTGGCCCCGAGTTGATTAAAATATTAGGTCAGCCGTCAGTGGTTAACCGCAAGGCCTGCCCTGCTCGGAGTGCAGGGGTTCGTGGCTGTGGGGCACGCAGACAGCGAGCAGCATCCCTGCAGCAAGACGGACTATTGCAGAGCCCGAGCTTCTGGGCAGGCGTGGAGGAATGTGCCTGGCAGAGACTCGCTGGCACATCAGCAGTTGTGCCACGATTTTCCAGAGGAGGAGGTTCTTTGCTGCCTCTTTACTAAAAAACAGAAAAGCAAGAGCCTTTTTAGCAGCAATCATGGTAAAGTTTTGTGAAAACATGTTGCAGCCATATTTAAAATTTTTGTTGTTGGTGGTTGTTGACATGTGAGATTATGCTTAATCCCTCAGGGACTCAGGATATTTTGTAAGAATTCTAAGTGTAAATATTTGGCAATGGATTCATATCCGTCCTCTCCAAGTCCCACTGGAATAGATGACGCCGGGTTACTGTACTGTGTGTAGGCTCTGTTGATGGCAGTAGCAGATTTAACGCTTCTACACAGTTGCATTTTACTTTATGAGTATTTGAAGTTTGTCTTGTGTGTGTTAAGTAGTTGCAGCATGCTTTCAGGGAACAGAATATAATATTTCTGCAGTTTCTTAAAAGCTGCAAACAAGAGGCAGAGCCAACTACCGGCGAATTGCTATTAAAAATACACAGAGATGGTTTTAATTGCTAAAGGCATCTAATGTAAAGCAGAAATATTTATTTGCCTGGCTTCTAGTCTGAATGTCAGACTTAACAACAAGGCTAAATCCATTCAAACAGTTACTGGAAATTGGTATTTGAACTTGTGAACTCAGGAAAACTCCTAATCTGCTCAGAGGTCTCTGGTGTGCCCTGCAAGCCCTGCAGACTGTTGTCTCGAGCTTTCCTTTAACTCTCCAGGGATCGTGGTGGCTGCCTTTCTGAGTTCCTGCCTAAATGCAAGTTGCACCAAAAGGGTTACAAAATTTAAAACCCTGTGTATGCAGACAATTTTCAGCTAGCTTACAGCAGCTGCAGAGTCATGCTGATAGATTAAAAGCAGCTCCCAGCCCCAGAATGAAGTACATTAGAGCTCCTGCTGAGCCGAGCTGGAGTGAGGCCTACACAGCTGTCATTTAGGCCAAGTTTCCAACCGAAAACTGAAGAAAAGGATGTAACTTAAAGAAAAGTTACATTTTAAAATAAGGCATCTGCTTATTAATCAAATATAGGCAGGAGTTCAGTTGTACAGCAGGTTTCAGCCTCAGCAGCCTGACACTTGGGAAGGTGGGGAGGTAATTTTCGAGGATCAAGACAGGCCATGTCCAGTCAAAAGCTGTTACTTGGCGTCACTGTAAAAATAATCCTTTTTTTCTGTGCTTGTCTTTCTCCCTGAAAAAAAAGAAAAGAATACAAGTATTCTTGAACTGTTGCCCCTCTGAGTGAAGAAGGCTGATCAGCTCACACAGTTGCTTTTTGCTGATATTGACCTTAAAGCGTATCCGGTTCCCTAGGGAGCGTGCTTATATAAATCTGCAGTTAGCAGAGAGCTTATTTACAAAACCAGAAATCTTTATGGCCTGTCCTCTGTTTCCTGGTATGTCTTTGCCATGGGAGAGGCAGTCCCCATTAACCAGGCAAGTTCAGGCTCCCTCACCTACCCACCCCTCTACCCCACAGACGATAACACATTCTACGCTGTGCTGATGCTTGTCCGTGCACCGATTTCTGTTACTTCACTGCAGGTGCATGTTTGTCTGACTGTGTCTTACCTTAGTAGCAATAAATGAATCCATGCCTTTTGGTTGTCTCTTCACTTCTATGACCAGGAGTAGCTTTTCTTGTCCTTGGTATATGCCAGCTTCACAGCAGCTTTCTCAATTTTTAATGCGCAGGGTCATTCATGAAAAAGTACACAAAGAATATAAATTAATTATATTATCACATTGACATGCTTTGGCTTCCGAAGGCCTTTGTACCCATTTTTTATTTAATTTCTTTGTACAGCTGCAGCAGATCTAGCCTTACTCTTCACTTGTAGTTAACTGACTGTTTATCTCATGGTGTTGGTTACAAGTGCCCAAACCAGATTTATGACTGGTTTATTTAAAATATTAAAAAATATTTTTTTAAAATACTGACTTCTGTCTGTATATACTATGTGGTATGAATAATTTGTTGGAGATCAGATGCTACAGTGTTTCAGTTCTTATCAGAAATGTATGATGTGAATTTGAAAGTATGCCCTCTCGCTTGCTTCCTCATGTATAGTGCATAATGAATTTCCAGTTCAGCAGAAAGGAAGGGATCAGAGTGGGTAGCAGAGTCTATCATGAGGATTTATTGAAATACTATTGAAAACAATATGACAACTCTGGACAGTTCCTCCGTTACTGAAGTAACAGTCTCATTTGGGGGAGAACCCTATAAAATAAAGAACTTGCATTCTTCAGCTAAAGCATAACTATTAGTAATTAATCAGGTTAATGTCATAGGTGCCTGGTTTTAGTTTCCATGCTTATTTCAAAGTATCCAACACTTTTTAGCAGTATCCAACGTTAATGTTTGCATATGTAAACCTATTTTTTGTATAAATTGAGTATAACTTTGAATAGAAATGAATGTATATAGTGAGTTGAAAAGCAGATCTCACTAGCTTTACTCTATCTGTAATGTGTACAGTAAACATTGGTGTTCCAGCAACGTAGGTGGACCAAATCAGTGATCTTCCCAGAATATCTAGGGCAGAAGCAGTAATTTTCGTTGAGACTTTAAATCTAAAGTTTCACACATGGACTCATTCTTGTATGGTGGTTCCTAATACATACATTTCCGAGGCGATACTCCTCTCTGGGACTGTGCATGTGTGTATGTGATCACATAGATTGTATTATTTAATATTATTTATTTGTATTGGCAATAGTTAAAGATGATTTTTACTTGTGTAGCAGAATAGATCTAATGCAAATTCAGTAATCATATTTTAAATATAGAGGAAGTAGTTCAAAGAGAAAGTGCTTTGCTTGATTATTGCTGTGCTTTACGTAACAGAGGCAAATAAGAAGTATATGCTCTTTTGCTTGGTGAATGCAGGGCACGTATGTACCTTTGGCCTCCAGTAGAGTCAAATAAGTCACCTTTACCAGCCCTTGAAAAACTGCAGGATTAGCAAGATTTTCTGTTGGTTGTAGAGCAAGGTTAGTAAGTTAGTTGAGTGCTGGTAATAAAATATTTAAAGCGCTTGTAAAGAGCTAACTTCCTAAATTTGTTAAGCGCCAAATACTGAGAATGATTTTCTACTTCTGTTTTTGAAACAGTATGATGAATATTCTTAGTAAATGTGTTTGCAACAAATGCATATGTTACAAAGTTTATTGGTAGTGAAATTAAATTATATAAAGTGCAGTTAAAATGCATTATAGACCTGACCCAAAGAATATATCACAGGTAGTGGAAACAAAACTTGCTACCATTCTGTTGCTCTTCCAGAAAGCAGCAGTGTACTGTGCTATCAGCAATAACAACAATGAAGCATAACAAAAAATTTCATTTTTTAGCTGCTGTTAGTTGAAGTAATAACTTGAGTTCTTAAGGATTTGTCGCACTCAGTATAGGAATGATCTGTATCACTATGAGATTTTAGTCTTCTGTGAACTTGTTCCTGCTGTAGAATAATTCCAAACATAGAAAGTTGCAGGTGACAAATTGGTGTGAAATCAGAATTAATGTGTTTAGGTTTTTGAAAGGATGTTTTTCAGAGGTTTTGGAGGGTTTTATTGTTGTGGGTTTGGGGTTGGTTTGTTTGGTTTTGAAATGTTTAGAGTGTTTCTAGCTATCTAATTTCATCTGAACAGAAGGGGCTGAATATTATATTTACATTTTGGAGACCTGCATTGATTTTTATAAGTTAATGTGGCAATTTTATATTTGGTAGTATGCAGAAGCTTGTTTCACTTCTAAAAGGTTTTATTTTCATTAAGCTATGAATGCAGAAGAAAGTCTATCAGTTTTTTTTGCATTAGCTCGACTGGTTTATCTTAAGCATACTCAGTAGACTTGCCTCAGTTTTTCTCAAGCTATTGTTCTTTTTTACACCGCGTTTGCACACTGCTGTGCATCTAGGGAATTTCAGCAGTCGGAATATACATGAAAAGAGACCCGCTCTACTTTCATAAGGTCCCTGGATGAATTGGACGAAACCTCAAGGCCCCATGGTAGAGCCAGAGCCGCATTCATATTCCTTGCCATCACCACACATATGATAGCATGAAGCCCAGACCAATTGAAAACTTGACAGTAAGCCTTTTGATTTTGCGGGGAAGCCTTCATCAAGCTGAGAGAGGGAAGGGAATATAGCCCAAACTGGACTTCATACTGTGGCAAGTTGAAATCCCAGCCCAACCACAGAGCTGCTTGATTGGAATAGTTGGAAACTGTGTCCAGGAATTCGGCAGCAAGAACTTGGCTTTCAGCAACTCCTGACTTTTTAAAGGAAAATCCACTGTGTGGGTCACTTAGGAGCCTTATTTACTTTGTCAGAATTTTAAATACATACATTCTCATAAAGCATGTGTGTAAAGGGTACTGTATAGTGTTTACTGCTGTACATTTCTATTTCACAGGCTTTTTGTTTCTTAGTGTCATGGTGGAACACTTGGCTCAGGCTGCCACACCTTAACATTGCATTTAGTCTGTTTATTATTTGGTCCTTAGTCTACTTAAGTAATGGAAAGAAACAAAAGAAATGCCCCTTTACTGTGTATAATTAGTGTTAGCTTCTCAGTTAAACATAATTATGCTCAAACATGTATTATAGGTGTGTTATGAAACCGTTCTCTGGTTATCTTTGTGGGTGTTTTGGTGGTGTGTCAAAATTGCCAGTAAATTCACTAATGACATATCACTGAGTTATGCCATTGATTAACTATTATTCTTGTTCATCCTGTTCCGGCTCATGTGTTTGGATGCTGGCACACATAAGATAGCTGCAGTGTGTCACTGCTAGTGGTGCCTTTGGGTCTGCAGATGGGAGAGTGGAGAACTTCCTCCTGGGTGGAGGTGGTGGAGCCTCTGCTGCAGCTCCCCCTCAGAATGCTTAATTTTAAAACTCCAAAGATTCTACATTTTTGGTTCCTATCTTGAGCTGCATTTTATCCTTTGTTACCCCTGGAATTGTGATCCAATTATGCTTCAACCCAGCCCTCAGTCAGACAAAACTCTTGTTGTCTTCCATGAGAGTTTGTCTAATTAAAAGACGAGTTGGGAGTGCAGAAGAGATAAATACCAGAAGCATGTAAAATATGGCAAACTGATAGATTTGTGCTTTGTGTCAGAAGGTCATCCCTATAACACACTTTCCTGATTGCGATGGGAGACTTTTTTTCCATGGAGTGGTACATAGTCCCCCCTTCAGTGCAGTGGTGCCTTTTATAGACTGCAATTCCTTGTGGCTGAAGCACAGTGCAAAACATTTACTATTGTCTCATGGCAAGTAGATGGGAGAGCTACATGGTTTTCTTTTTAACTGTAGCAGAACTTCTGTCTGACAGCTTACCACCACCAAAAAAAAGTAGGGAGAGGTTCATGGAGTGTGTGGGACATAGTCCAGCTCGGAGCTGGGGAAGGGTTTATTTACAAGTCTTCGAGGGCATGTGGGGGTGTAGCTGGAAAGAAGTGCTGGGGTTTGCAGTGCCTCTGCTGCTCACGCTTTCTGAGGACTGTATTGGCTGTAAAGCAGAGTGAAGGCTTGATGCAGACCCCTGGCATGCTAGGGCTTTGTTGGATCAGCTCTGCAGCAATGTCTCCTCAGCCAACGTTTTGGGTTTAGTTGGTTAGGTTATTTAATACAACAACACTATGTAGGACCATTTACTTATTAGCTAATAAGCTTTAGGGTGAACTTGCAAGGTTCAATTGAGTCAATTTGAAGCACAAAAAAGCATTAGAAAATTACTAGCTTAGTGATAAGGGGGATTCTAAACCAGAGCTTCAAAGGCTCAGTTGCAGAACATTCAAGTGTCTTTACAGGTTGCAGAGTCATCTCCAAGAAACACCAAATTTGAGACAGTAATATTGAACCAGTTTGCATCTTGACCTCATAACTTACCGAATGTGAATATGTGAAAGTTGCATGTTATAAAATTAAATGCAAGATCACAGGATGGTATCTTTGAATGGTATTTAAATAGCTGCAGAGTGTAAACATCCCAAGCTCTGTATATATACAAATATAGGTGAAGGTGATTTTCTGAAGATGTACAGAGAGGAGAGCTACGAGTGACTGTTGCTGAGCACTCTCTGTGTTGGATCCCAGCAGGTGCTGAGTGCACAAAGCAGTTGCCATATCCCTGGGAGGTCAGGTTGCTCTTACCTCTAGAAGGGATTGCTCTGTAGCCCCTTCCTCTTATATTCCCCAGTGCTGCAGGATAATCAATGCCAACAGCTCCAGCCTTTCTCACTACAGTGCACCCAATTGCTTCAAGGAATTTTTCTGAAACAGGAGTATCCCATATTTCCAAGAGTTAATAATTATAACAAATACACGCTTTGTGATTAAACAATGCACAGCTGGAAAAATTAATCACATCTTGCATTAAGCAATGCTGAAGACTTTTAAAACAGCAATAGGTGCAGAATTTAACATTTAAAGATCCCTTGAAATGCCAGGGAATGAATATAAATGACTCTGTGCTTTATAGTATCTTGCTATGGTGAAGTCAGCCAATGAAGGTGCAGGATTCAATCCTGCTATTTTCTACGTCATGTTCCTTTTATGTTAAATGGTCATCAAAGCCCACCACTCCCTTAGTCAAGCAAAAGTTTAAATTAATAGTTTTTTTTTTTTTTTTAAAAGGGCTGATACTGCCATTTATTCCACTGCCTGGGCACATGAAAGGAGAGGTGCTCTTTGCATTTTTACCTCTTTTCTTAGACTGTCCTGCATTTTAGGATTCGAGCCTTTATTTTTCAGGAACTTTATCCCATTGAAAAAAAAATAAAATCAAAATATAGTGCCATTTTGTTTGGTTTCCTGAAGGCACAGACCTGGAGATTCAGTGCTGTGCATAAGCTGCCTGACCCTGCAGTTTCTCTTACCAGGGGCTCATTTGTATGCAGAGGGGATTAGTCAGAATTTACTGTAGCTTCGCCCTGGGGAGCTGTGAACTCCCTAGGAATATGCTCTGACGAAAGCGTGCAGTTGGTAAGATTAGAACAAACCCTTCTGCTACAGAAAGTGCCTTGGTCACTCGCTAGGCCTCCAACATTGAAATCATTTTCATTTATAACCTTTTTGATCATTCAACCTCAAAGAAGCCTTGGCTTTTATGACAGCTTGCACCAAAATTGCCCAATTATTGGGGGGGGGGGGAGGCGCGGGGAGGAGGGGAGGGAGAAAACAGTCAGATGTGAGAGACAGGGCACTTGATCTGTGCTCATGGCTTTTTCTTCCCTTCTCCTACCAATATTTTTACAGCTGTTGACATATATTGAGTTACATGTGGCTGTGCCATATCCCCGTGGTATAGTTTCAAAGATCTGTTCACCATAAAGTGTGCTGTTCTCCAGTAAATGACTCTGACTTCAAGAAAGCACAGTAGTTTAAATGTTACTATAAATACAGGAGCTAAGACACTTTAATTATAATTTTTGAGTTATACAGTGCTCTGTACGTACACTAGGCATTTACAAAAGGCTGGGGATGTGCTCGGGTGACTGTGCTCTCTTGTGGATAAGGCAGTAACTGCAAGCAGCTTCCTTTGCTGATCCCTTTTATTTATGCGTATTTGCAACATTTATTGACAAGGAACGTCTTAGGTTTGGGAGTTCAGCTGTGGCAGCTAAAGAAGACAGAAAGACAAGGAATTCTGAAAAAATATTCAAGAGAATTTTTTGCTTTGGGTTATTCTAGAAATGTGACTTTTGTCAGAATGTGTTATGACATTGGTTAGAAACTACTGCACATCTATTGTCCTTTCGATGCCCTTCCAACTCACATCTGGTAACTAGGGCAGATTGAGAATTCAGTACTAACAGATCTGTCAAATTTTTAAGAAAATCCCAGGGTGTGAGTCCATTGCTGATTAATTTTTTCATCAGTATAGCAGAGTTGGCTTTTGTGAGGTTATTCCTAATTTGCTCTGATGAAAGGAGGAAGAAAGTAATTCTTGAAGTGGGTGCTGTTGTCTTGTAACTATATAGGTGCAGGGTATGGGGGAAGTGTAGATGAGCAGGAGTCTGTGCCAGGAGGTTAATTTTTAGCTGTCAGTGGGCTGTTGGTGTTATTTATTTTTTTTTTTGTTTGAAAACAAAACACACAAAAAGCTTTTACAGGATTTTGTCTTGTATATGGGCATCAGTTATGCACGGTAAAGGTTTCTACCCTGGATATAGAGACCTGACCCTTTGTGTTTGGGCAGCAGAATGGTGACTATAAGCTTAAATTATTTTGTAGGATGGTAACATCGTCCTTCAGAGAGCTCTGCAATTGAGATCTAACAAATCAGTTATCAATAGGGCTCCCTAAATGAATTTGTCTTCCTGCAGTACCTGTGACAGAGCCATTGTAATGGAGATTTCAGCTATCTCTGCTGTGACTACTGCAGTAAAAGCAGCTCCTCTCAGTGCCTTCGGGGCCTGAACCGAGATTCTCTGGAATCAGTTAAAAAAAAACCTTTCCATGATGGAAACCAATTTTGGATGAAGCCTAAACTGCAGGCTTGGATGCCCATCGTTGCTGATGGCATGTTTTTGGTCATGCAGTCTACTAATCTACATAAATTAATAAATAATATGCATAATACATAGCACACGTACAGTAAACTGTGTCTCATGATTGCTCTGAAAGACTGCTGCGGTTTCTAGCAGCATTCCCCATGGCCTCAGCAAGAGATGCTGCTGAATTCAGAGGGCTTTGGGCATTGTGGAAGTCCTCAGTGCCCTCACCAGCAGATCTTCCTCGGCCATTAAGCAGTGCCCCTGTGTCACTCAGCCAGGGAACACTATGTGCTTCCATTTAAAAACAGTTGTGAAGTCTCCTGAGTAGGAATTGAAAACCCTAGACCACCATTAGAACTGCATCCTCTGGCCTTTCCCCTCCAAAATCATAACAGATATATTTTTAAGGTGTTTTAAGTGGAAATGGGAAAGCGTGTGGGCTGTGATATTCTAGGGTGATTCTGAGAGTGTTTGACTAACTCTTAACATCTTTTACAGGATTTGGACTCTAACCATTGTGTGCTTCTTTTGCTTATAAATTCACCTTCTTTAAGAATCAAATCCAGCTTTTCTTTTATGCAAATTGTACATGAGAGTGAGGTCCAGAGAAAGATCTCTTTCTCTGAGCACCACTGCACACTCTTACTTAAGAGAGCAAGACTGTTCATCTTGAGCACCTTGCAGGTTTTTTTTTCTTTCAAAAACTTATTTCAAAGTGTAGACAAGTGATATGAATGATGAGAATAAGCTGCAAGCCTTGTACTGATGTACCTGGTCCCTGGGCAACATTTCAGATGGCAAAGGCCAGCTGTTTGCATTCACCTTATGGACATTTCTGTATGTGATATTTTCTATTATCTGTGCTAGTTAAGCACGCTTCTTCCTGAGAGGGGGATTAGGATGCTTTGATAATGCTGTATTAATATGTAGTTAGCTATATGTGTATGAAGTGTTTAATAAATTAATTTTGCAGATATTTTTGCTTATGTAAATCAAACCCAAGCAATAATATGTCCTGTTGCTGGAGGTAGCTAATGGGCCAGCTACCTTGCAAACAGATGTCTGGCTGTGAATTCATCAAAGGATTGCGTGTACAATTTTTAGCATTTCTTCTCATTATCACATTTATCAGAGAGCACAGATGAGCACTCCCGGATAAATGGATGGTTGCTTTGGAGGGAGGAGCTGGGTCTCTGCTGGGCGCATTCAGTACTGGGGATGTAGCATCCTCCCTGCCCACATGGCTGCTGGGGACCCGCTGGCTCGGCCAGGCTGGAGCTGTCCCTGGGGCTCTGGCAGAGGAGGACAGGGTTGTCTCTGACACTCCTGGGTTAGCCAAGCAAGACAGGCTCCCTCCTGCAGCCTGAAGAACTGGGACACATTCACCTCCTTCTCTGGCTTTTAAATAGCTTGTATTTGTCCAGTCTGCTTAAGATAAATTTTAAGATTTGTATTCAGAGGTGCTGACTGATGTGTTTCCTTTATGAATTCTTGTGGATTGCTATTGATTTTTGGCTGTGGTTTTCGAAATCCTACTTCTAGGACTCTGGAGATTTCCCTGCTGCAATAATAATGTATTGTCATTCTTAATATCTCAGATCCTTGACACAATATTCATATTAAAACCACAAAAAAGCTACATTAGAGTAACGCTGAGGTTCTGACTGGAACCCGCCAAGGCAGGGGAAATCAAAGGCAAGGCTGAAAATTAGGGCTGACACTGTGAAACGTATCCCATTGTACTTAAGTACCAGAGTTCATCTGTGATTGCAAGATCACTTGTGTTTGAGGGGTGGATTCCTCCATACAGCAGGAATGTGTTATGATACACTGTAAATCATCAGGATTAACTATTTTTGTAACTATTTTTGTAGAGATCTACATAAACTATCATGATGAAATAACTTGAACATATGTTATGAACTTTTGTTCTCGTCTATATACAGTGCTATTAAAAATTAATTCAGTATTTTTGCTGCTTGCATAATAAGTCTTGATCAAAGGGTTCACATCAATAAGGAGAGAATGAAGATGTCATAGAATTATCTGTGTGAGCTTGTAGGCATTTTCCCTTTAACTTTATCACCTCAAAACCATTCTGTAGACATGCACGATCCTTTGCATATAATAAATGGTTTATTCACCTGTATGGTGGAAATCTGTTGCGTGGATGCTTGTAGCACCACTGAGGCATTGGAAGGCCTTCCATTTGACTGCAGTTTTTGACATTTCTCATACCATTTATTTTGGAGTTAAATTTTTTTAGTCCAACTTTTCTCTTGCTAAGTTTGAGAGCTTACTTGAGTGGTTTCTCAGCATGCAATGCAAAACCCTGTGGAGTGTCAGGAATGGGAACTGAGAAATGAGGGAGATTTCCTATGGTTGAGGAGAGGCCATAAGGGCATTGCATGCTAGGGATATAGGTTGCTGTGTTTGCATGGGGTGCAGATGGTTCTTTGCTGCTGCCACTCACACTAGCACAAGGAGGGGAGAAACATTCTGACAAAATTAAACAAATTAATTAAATGAGCAAGCTTAGATTTTAGAGCAAGATGTTTTAACCATATTTTTATTAATGGTTGTAGAAATAGCTGTTCATCCCCCTTTCCATCTGCTTCCTCTTCTGTTACTAATGCTCACATGAGAGTCCATCTGACATTACCCTCCTGGTTCATTGAGGCAATGTAAAAGGGTTCTTTATAAATGAGGGTTATGAGTCATTTGCATGTATCTAAGATCTCTTTTTTATGATTTTAGGAGTGAACAGATAGGGATAAAATGTAGATGTAGGGCATCCCACCAGAGAGGACCATTCAAAACTTGATCAGCTAAAGCATTTGAGGAATTCCATATGCACAGTTCAGGCAACATGACTTATTAGACACCAATCTTTATGATGACTGATGGGCCATGTGAACATGTATTGTTTTGATGTGTATCCTTACCATCTTTATTTGTTATCTGCCTCTGAAGACAACAATGGACTAAGTGGAGGTTTGATGTAATTAAGTAGGACTTCATCATACACCAGAATTGTGCCACGATGCACAAATGTCCTGCTGAATTTGGATATTCAACAACAGTTGTAGTATTTTTGTATGTTGTTTGTTGTTACAGACATTCTGATATTAGGAAGCTCAGTGTTACCCCAGCTGCTTTCAGAGATGTGGCAATTTCTAGATGAAATTATTTTTTGAAAGGCCAGATGAAAATACAGGTTTACCTGGAAATCTTATTTTCCTCTGGAGAGATAGTTAATTCTTTTCCCCGATCACACTGCTAGCATTTTGCATTGGTTAACATGATCCTAAGGGTAAATGCTGGTAACTTACTGATTCAGCATGCAACTGTTGTGTTTGTAACCTACTGCAAATCAGTTTTTAACATATCCACCAATATCCCCAAAGTATTGTGTAAATTTTTTGAAAAGATGGGCGGTTACTATGTTCGTGTACCATCAGGGTGAGGTATTTCACTTGAAAAGTCTAAGAATTAGTCAATGTTAAATGACGAGTCACAAAACACTTTAAAATAGAGAAAATGGAGAAAATCATTAAAGGGACACCCATATGCCTTAAGACTATCACAGCCGATCCGTTTAAAGTAGATTCAGTCCTGAGAAAAAAACTGGTTTTGTTCCTTTGAAATTATGTATGGCTAAGTTAAATCTTTCAAGTGAGTTATAAATCCCTGTAAATGGGGTTAGCATTGGAATGAATTATAGTTATAAAAATTGGAATGAAGATAAATCATGCTTCCTTGGTGAAAATCTAATAATAGCTGTTTGGTCTATACAACACTGCTCAGATGTAGATCCCTGTTCTATGACTGTGATGTGGTCTGAGGAGCTCATGCTGCTTACCCATGAGATCAGGGTCTACAAGGCTCAATATTGGATGCTTTGAGTATTGTAAGAGTTTTATTAAAATTATGACACTTGAACTTGTGCAAGCAGATACGCACCTGAAACAAGGAAACAAACTGGATTGGTTAATTTTGGAGGAAGCAAAATGAGACTTTTTAGTTTAAGAGTCGTGATAATCCTGAGTCTATTTAAGCATCAGAAGGCCAACTGCTGCTTTGTTAACCTGTGTCACAACAAGGCTTTTTTTGGGGCAGTGGAGGCAGATTTGCAGTACAAAGGCACCGTGTAGCAGTACAGGCAAGGCAGAGTGATGTGTCTCCAGCAAGGTGTGCTGACCTCCCTGACCTGGTACCCTTCACAGGAGTTACATTCCTTGTTTTACAGAGTCAGATCTTAAAAAAAAAAAACAACAAAAAAAAACCTTCGACCTAAAATAAATCCTTTGAGGCCCTCCCCATCCTTATCTAGGAGGGGTGGGTGTTTGGGAGCCCTCAGTTACAAAAATCTTGGAAAATTATTAGTATTAAACTGCTGTCAAATTACCGAAGTGTAACGATGTACAGGACAGGCACTTTCAACCACTCTATCTTCAGTGTGTGGATGAATGTCAAAGGGAATATTGTGTGACAGTTCCTCGTGACCCAGATTCCACAGAAGTCTCTTATAAAATAATCTTTGAGCAAACACTACTCATGTGTCCTAAGGACACCTCATGCCTGTGAACCCAAAGGTAGGAGTGAAGCTGCTGTGCACTATAAGATCTGTGACTTTCTATCTGAGAATTTTGGTCTTGTTTGATGGTTTAGCCTTTGTGCCCTGCAGATCCATTTCAGACTGTCTGAAGCAGGAATAAATGACCACCATTTCTTTCTTTCAACAATACAAGATGGGTCTATGAAGAGGTGTTAAAAAGTAAAAATGAAAGGCAGAAGTTGCAAGGAAAACCTGTCCATTGGATAAACCTGCAATGCAGTAAATAATAAACGTGGAGGTGAAAGGCAGCCTGTTCTAGAAAAGAGGCTGTGGAAAAGACTTACCCCCCAGCCTTTTTTTTTTTTTCCTCCTTATGTGGTTCTGGGAAAGGAAAGGTCTATTCTCCACAAACTTTTCTGATTTTAAATATGTGTTTGTCTGGTCATAAAGAGCAAGGTCATTCCTACTGCTCAGGGCCTAGGCTTTGTGGTGGTGTTGGCGTGAGCTTCTCTCCTCTCTCTTTTCCTCCCTCCCTCTATCTCTCCTTTTCTTTTTCTCCTGAGGTGCAGATGGCCACATTTGCAGGTTAACTGGAACAGCTGGAGGCACATTATTAGCTTCCTGCTGCTAACTCATATTTGCTTAGATTTTTTTTTTTTTAACAGCAACATAATTTACAAGTAGTAGGCCAGTGACAAAGCTGGCATGTTCTAAATCCGCATATGATTTATATAATGCTGTTGCTTATCACTGAATGAAGTCATAATTATTGCTTTGTACCATTAAATAGCATAAATATATAAACTGTTATACAAATTGCAGCAAATGTTTCCTCTAGGGAGCTCTAGACAAAATTTTAATGTAGTGCATTTGTCTGTGGTGGCAGTTGCTATGGTATATAATAATGTTGATAAATTTTACTGTAGCAAGTGACATTTTATAACATTAATCCTGGTGGTAAAAATCTGATGAATATTACAGCCGTACTGGTGGATGCAAGAAGAATGAGAGCTTTTGACACCAAGTGAATTGATTTTAATAGTTCTTTAAGGCTCCAAAGCATGAGGACGATACAGAGATGGCAGATCCGTCACTGGAAGGGAAGAAGATGCAGGCAGGCACAGGAGGACAAGGCACCAGGGAGCTTAACTTGATGATAGTGATAATTAATTCTTTTAAAAATCTTTCTTGATTACTACATCCTTTACTTTGAAAAGCAGAAGGAAACTGAATGGTGCAATGAAAACACCTAAAATCTTTGCTGGTTATTTGAACTCTGCACATATGAGTGAAGAACCTGTAATAATTAGAGATGCAGCACCTGGGTTCAGATGTTTCAGATGAGACATGTGGGTGCACAGCCAGGGATAAGTGAGTACACAAGTGCAGACCCATGCATGCTAAATGGGAAAGCAGCAGAAATGTAATTGAACTTGTGACAGGAGCACTGCAAGACAAGAAGTTCTTCCTCTGACTTTGCTGGTGTGTAGCAGGAATAGGGTGATACTGGCAGCTTTTAGCACCTGCCAGATAGTAGTGTAAATGCTGTTGCAGGTTTTGCAATCCTTTTGAAATTACTTTTCGCATTTCTTTGTGATCTGGGTTCCAATTCCCAGACTGGGGTTTGCCCATGCTGTCACTGAGCACCAGCAGGGTGGCACGGTGCTGCTGCTGGGCTCAGAAAAGTCCCTGGCCAGGAAGCCCTGGGATCATCGCCACTTATGCCTATGTGCACATGCTCGTGCACTTCTCTCTGTTGCTGCTGAAGGATGATGCAGGCAGGTGAGGGAACAAGTTTGCCCCAGGCCAGGGCAGCAGGCAGGGGCTACCTCTGAGCCAACACCTGCTAAGCCTTTTCTTTGAGAGAGCTGCAGCTGCCCACTCCTGGCTGCTCCACCTTCCTGTGCAGTGGTGTGTCTTGCTCACATTGAGCAAAGCAAGTATGCTACTGCCCAAAGTACTGGCCCTAGGCAAATGTGGGAGGGGGAGATGTAGGATGCAAAGACAAAAGTTTTGATCTGTTTGTGCACAAACTGTGTTTCTGAAACAGGAATGTTATTTCATTGTGCTTGGTTGTCTGTGTATTAATTGTCCATGTGATTTCACTGTTAAACAAAACTGATGAGCTGCTTCAGGTGCCACATGATCTTTATGGCTGCCAAGCACAGGTGAATGACTTATGTCTACATCAGACACAGCACAGAAAGTAATTGAATGCATGAAACTAAATTATTATTATTCAAGGCGACAATTTATGGTACAGGCATTGTTGGCAGAAGTACTTGGTATAAAATCTTGATGCAGTAGAAATTTTCCCTCTTTTGGGATTTGTCTTAAAACTAGCAACTGCTTCTCATCCGATCACAAAGTATGGTGATGCACAAGAAAGGCACTTGTATTTCATTAACTCACAATGATAACTTATGAACCTGTACTTATTACTTATTGCTCTCACTGAACTTCCAAACTAGTTTAAAAAATATTGTTAAGACTGTGGTAATCTTTACCCCTCCAGAAGTGCATTTTGTTGTTTTCACCTTTCACCTGCACAGCAGAGCAATGTCTTTGGGCTGCCCCATCCGTGGGCCTTCCTTTAGCTCCAGCTGCTGGCCAAAGAGGTGGGTGAGGGATCTGAACTCCATGACTGGTGGTTTCTGTCCCTTCTGAGGATCACAGAAGGTGCTGCTGGAGTGCCACATGGCAGTGGCTTTTGAGACCTGAGTTTTATTTTTGAGGATTAGCAGATTTTGAAAATGTACTGCTTGTCAACTTTGCACTTTTTAGTAAATTCCTGTGCAATGCTTTATGGCTTGTGCACTAGTTAAAATATTCTTCTGGTTGCTGTTAAAATTTCTAGAAATAAAAACATCTTGTAATGTACTCTGGAAATGTGAATTCTAAGCTGTGAGATATGTTTGTAATGATTAATAATCTTGGCTCAATACATACCTGAATCATGTTTAAAAATCACAGGGGCTGTGCACGTTTGGGAACCTTTTTTGATATATTCTGCAATATTGCAGTGATTCACAGCTTCCTGCAGAGACCACCAGGCCAGCTCCAGCACTAGGTTACAAAAAACACCTCAAAATCTTACAAGAAGATGCTGTGGTTGGCAACAATGGGAGCTGGGTGAGCAGCTGCAAGCTTGCAGCATCACTCTCAAGTTCACAGCCTCACCCTTTGGCAGTGCCAATGGATAACAGGGCTGTGGGTAAGCCTGGCTGTGTTTATTCATTTCAACAGCTTAACATAATTACAAAGCTGATGTGTGTCCAGCCAGCTCAGCCCATGGCAGCATTTGGTTCATCTTTAAAGGATGATGATGATGTGCATGGTGTCTGTACATGAAGCAACAAGGCCACCTAGAATAAAAGCCTACGTTCCATTTATTTCTGCAAAGGTGCTCTGCATTTGTGTGTCTGCTGCAAGCACTTATGCCTAAATGTGGTGTGTCATTCCTCAGCTACTGTAAATAGATCATCTTTACAGACCACAATAAAATGTTTTTGTAATGCTTGGCTGTAAATTAAGTAAAAAGTTGCATTAGGATACCCCCATATTCTTTCTATTGGGTAAATAAGAGCTTAAAGGCAAGTATCCCCACCACTCCCATTACTGCACGCAGCACTTAGTTACATTAGAGAAATGAGACGTTGTTCTGCCAACTTTTGTTTCCCACCATTTGTGTTACTTGTCAGTTATGAATCCAGCATGCCGATCTATGAAGCAATTACTTCAGAAATCTAGCTATCGTGGCACACTTAGGTAACTTGGCACAGCTACTGCCAGGAGTCAATGGCTAACACCAGTCTCCTGTGCTCACCACTAGAACTTTATTGGTTTGAGCTGGTATATAACTAATAGCATTTGGAAGGTCTAAGTGTTGCATTGTCTAGTGAAGCATGACTTGCGTTGCGTTAAAGCATCACAGTGTTTTTAAACAGGCTGAAAGGGGTTTTCAGCTGTGATCAATTACTGGGCTGTTGCACTGACAAGAGTGTGCAGGGTGTTTGAGCGGTAATAGGGGCTTATGGACAGCTTTCCTGTGCCTTTGCAAAGCAGTTGAAGCAGTTGATGTGTTTTGCAGTTCATGCAGCTATTTGGGACCTTTGCAGGCTTATACAAATATATCACAGAATCTCTTTTTGTATGCTTTTGCTGTCTTGTGCATTGTTCCAGGAGGCATGCATATCTTCTCCTCTTCCTCCTAAGACTCAGGCTGCAGCTTCACTGTTGTTGTAAATATGCAAAACTGGCCAAGTTGTGCATATTTTTCCCACACCAGGCAGCATGAGGGCAGGAGGCAAATCCAGCTACTACAGTTCAGCTTGGGCCCAGGGCAACTACTTCACAAGAGACTTAGGGGCAGGAACTGAGGTTCAAAACTGCCTCTGCTTTTACAGAGAAATTGATACTTAGCCATAAAACCAAAAGGAGCATGGTTGAGAATCACAGCCCGAACCAAGAGGGTTTCAGTGTTGTCATAGAAGATAAAACTAAAGGAAAACATTTTTGAATTTACTCTTTGTGTATTGAGGCCTTTTATGATTCATCAGTAAGTAAATATAAGCTAAGGGAGTGATTTGTTTCTAACAAGCTTATAAAATACTAGAGTCATTTGTGAGTTTATTGGAGTGCTGATTATAAACGTTCCCTCATGCACACTCCTTTGTGTCAAATTAACTTTCAATATACAAATATTGTATCTTTGAATATTTTTGTAATCTCTTCACAAGTACTCAAGATCTTTGATGAGAGACAATCGACAGTGTCACATGAAGAGCAGCTGAGTGCTCTGTCACAGTTTTGGAC
The DNA here is from genome assembly GCA_033558105.1 of Coccyzus lansbergi. Lineage (NCBI taxonomy): Eukaryota > Metazoa > Chordata > Aves > Cuculiformes > Coccyzidae > Coccyzus > Coccyzus lansbergi. The sequence continues at coordinate 505,756 of JAUMJK010000581.1, read as the reverse complement.
ATATTTTTCATTTCTTTGGCATTTGTTTTGCTTATGCTGCTGCTTTGAACCGCCTGCTCTATGCTCTAGCATTTTGGTTTTTGATACAATGAATAATTGATGCTCATCTGGCTGCAAAGATTCAAGTGTTAAGCATGCCGTGCTGCCTACGTGTGGCAGATTTGGGGATGTGACCCACAGCCTGGTGGTGCCACTGTGTCACAGGAGTAACTGGTTGCACTTGGGCTGAGTGGTTGTGGCACAGCCCCCCAGGGTGTCCTGAGTCTCCTGCAGTGCTTGCCCAAGGAGCTGGACTTCATGACCTAGTGAGCCTCAGGTGTGATTTGAAAGGGAACTGCATCCTCACACTTTCTCTAGTGTGCACTAATGCATTTTCTTTTTGTAAATCTAAATCCCTTAGACTGCTGGTTTGAACCTGTCCTCTGTAGACAGTTTTCCCAAAGGATGCACTGTGTGTGAAAGGCATTCTCAGGCAAGTGCTTGCTGCATGCTGCTGGCTGGGACTAGGGAGCTCTGAGGAACAGATATTGGTTGAGCTCCTTGCTGCCTCAGTGGCTACAAATGCGCCAATTTACTCCCTCTGTGTTGTTACAGCAGGTGTATTCATAGTTTAATTGGACTGACCTTTTATTTTTATTTTGTGATTTGGTTTTTCCTCCTTCCCACTAAACCAGTTCCTATATTGTCATTGTCAGTGCCCAAATTCCTTGCCTTTCCTGCCACTATTTAACTTGTTTTTTCTAAGCAGTTGAAAATCCTACAAGGGCAGGTCTTAGGCTAACATTATTGTAGTGGCTGCCATTTAAAAAGTCAATTTTTGCCTACAGGCAAAGTATTGTTATCAGAGTTCATACCTATTTTGCATATATACGATTGTATCTTCCCTACCTCTCTGGGGTGACAGTAGCAAATGCCGATTTCTTAATGCCAGTTGTTGAATCAGAACTTAAAATAAGAACTCACAGAAAAATGGAGAATAAAATGGGAGGTCGCAGGGCTCTGACAAATCGTTTTTTCCTCCTTTTTGGCTCAAACAGACACTCCATGACAGCTTGATTTAGAATCTTGTTTTATTTGAGGGAACAGCTGAGAAGCAGCTTGATTTTTTTTTGTTTCCTCTGCTCATTTTTCAGTCTTCCTCAGTAACTGTTGCAGGGCTGTGGAATATGCTCTGTCTCATCTGGGCTTATTAGGTGGTCAATCCTAAATCTGTTTCAGGTTCAATGAATGCACAACAGGTCCTTCTCTACAGAAATTTTACTACACCTCTGGACCTTTCCAAATAATCTCAACTGCTGCTGCCCAGGCTGCAGTCTTAAGACTTCTTGTGTCCACCCTGTGAAGGTGTTGTCCAGGTTGGCCATGCCTACCTTCTGCAGTTGGGAACTTCTGGGAGCTTATTTGTGGGCAGGGGCCTGGGGTTTGGTGTTTGGGTTTTGGGTTTTTTTCTAAAATGTAACTTCTAAGAATGGATCACAGAGAGCCCAGGAAAGTGTAGAATGCCATAAGCCTGAGGTATGGGCTAGCTTAAGTAAAAATAGCTGTGCAGGAGTCTTGCTATTAATTAGCTGTCAGGTCCTCCTGTATGTCATTGCATCTTGGTACAGTGGCACGCTTATGCTTTTCTGGAAGAAGGGCTTCTTTGCACCATTGTTGGACCAGTGTTTCCAGTTCCCTTTATTTGAACAAAAATGTAGACTTGCCTTCTACTTTATACTAAGTTTTCTGTCACAGTCCACATATGTTCTTTGGAGTCTATCTATAGCATATGAGTTGACACATGACTTTTCTTAATGGATTAAAAAGCTAGTAACATAAAATTAGTAAAATATGTTTCTAAAAAATAAAAAAAACCCCAAACTGGCTATCTTGTGCAGTGCCAGTGTATCTGCCAACAGCTATATGCCTGGCTGAGTGACATACAAAAGAGAAAGAGTTTGGTTTGCAAAAGCCAAAGTACTTCAAGTTTAGGAGCCTGGGAGAAGGTTTCTGCCCATTACCAGCCCTACGCGCCTGTGCAAGATGCATGGACGTAGTCTTCTGCAGAGAGCTTGGAGCAACTGTGTTTCATTGCTGTCTGTCTAGGTCCTGGTGTGTGAATAAATCCACCTTTAGATCACATGTGAAGGGTACAAGCTGGGTGGCTCATGTGTGGAACCAATAGCAAATATAAAGATGATAGTAGTTTGGTTTTTAGGCTTTCAGTATTGCGATCAATGTCCCTATGTTGGCTGAGTGCTACTGTGAGTAACTTTACAGTCTGTGCTATGCAAGGCCATTGCTCTTCCAAAAGGTTGCTTTTCTTCTTATTTAAGATCAACATGCTACAGGGGAGGATATCCACCTGGGCTGTGGAGAGTCAATTGAGACTCAGTCATCAGTATCAATGGGAGATGCTCTGTACATTCACTTATGCATATTCCCACAGTACAAGAATATATGTCTGCATAGTGTAGAGATGCTTAAGACATTTTCTTGTTTTCGTGCAGATTCTTCTTTTGGACTGCCTTAAGGCCTATCATGTGTTGCCGCACCTTAGGATTCCTGACTTAAAAATATCTGATAGGGGATTTTCATCCCTTTGGGTATATTTGCACTTAATAAGCCTTTTCATACCATGCAAAATCAGTCACCTATCTTAGCCAGCCAGGCCTTATTTAGTCACCCTTGGTTCTCTCTCTTGGCAATGGTACCTCCTTTCCTCAGCAGTGATAACTGGATGTCTCCAAGGTTCCTTCATGGTCAGTGGGGAAAAGACGTGAGAGAGCTGCCTCGGGATAGGGGCTGGGGACAGCAACCTCTCTGGGGCCAGGCCATGATGTGTGTTCAGCCCTCGTATGAACAAGTAAGTTGCAGTTATGCAGAAATGATAACGTCAAGGAAGCAAGGTAGCTATCTTTTTTTTTTTCTGTCAAGAAAAAACTGAGGTACTTTTCAATTTCTTTTTCCTTGTCTGCATGTATTTTGGAGAGGAATTTTGATCTGTAAGCTGATAACACTGCGTGTGATTGCTTTACAAATAGAGGCTTTTCCCTAACAGTGATGTGTTTTAGTAAGAGAAAAAGGTGACTTCATATTTAAAAGAAATACATTCATTTTGTCTGAATGAGTGGGTGAAAACTACCTCAGTATTACAGGCATGGAGCATTTGGCCAGTCTGTAGGCCATTAGGTGATCTGCAACAGAAATTACACTGTTACACAGTTGATTTTCATTTGCACTCAAAACTTTTATGCGCACTGCATCATTTCTCAAATAGCTACATTAATACAAGCTTTAATTTGACTGTAGCTGATAGGATTGTAAAGTATATGTCACTGGATATGTATTTCCATGTTTATGCAGAGCTTTCTGTATCAAAACAGGGCCTTTTGCACCAGTTCACCTGTACTCAAAAGTCATTTCATCAACAGGTTTCTTTGCTGAGACAAATAACTTTCCCTTGCCAAGAAAAGTTTGATTTCTGTCATGCTTTGATACCTGCAAAACCTTCAGTGTTTCCCAGTTAAACTGTACATTTAGAAGTGTTTTCATTTTGTTACATGTTCCGTTATCTCTACTTTTACCAGTTTCTCGGCTTCCATGATCATCATATAAGTGGTTTGCAGCTTTCTCCTACTCTGTACATCGCTGAGTGCAGTCACAACTGGCTTGTAGGCCTGTCTGTCATGTTAATTATATACTATTAGAGACCATTAATCTGATGATTATTTACACAATAGATTTATAGTCTATCATGTCAATGTATACTTGGGGATCTGTAATCTGAAGATCAGTGACACATCAGTGGGAATTTGCATGTTTAAAAAATACCGTGTTCATGGCCAGTGCAAGGGATTTGAGCCAGGACTGGATGCTACTCTGTCTTGGATCCCCACCCTGGAGCTTTTCTTTGGGCAGACAAAAATATACCAAATGTTTTGACTTTCAAGCAGTAGCTGTGGGATGCAGCTGCCAACCTGCGTACGGGTGCCCAGGCAGGGGAGAGGGCTGCTGGTGAGAGGGAAAACTTTGTCTTTGGTAGCTCTTGCTCAAGTCCTGGCAGCTCTGGGGGCCTCCGTTTGACCACGGTTGACACATGCTAGGACTGCAAAAGGTTTGGTTGGGATATGGTAGGGAAGGGGGCACCTTACAGCACTGGTGGCACTTTTGCTGAGACTGGGGCACGTGCCAGGCCTGTAAAATGAGTGAAAAAGGCTTTATGCCCATTTAAATTCAGTTTAAAGCTTTACATGTTTTAAAAGCACTTGGCATATTCCAGTGGGATGTTTAATAAGATTATAATGATGTTTTAATTTTAATTTTTAATCTCACAAGAAGAATAGATGCCAAGTAGATACTAGTTATTGCTGTTTGTCTGTTTTGAGCTCTTCAATATGGTATTGTCAATAGGATCAACAGATGGAGATATTCCTGCTGTGTAGCAATGCAGGGAGCTGCTTCCAGGGAAAAGACACGAGTGGAGGAGAGACTAGGAGTAGTAAGAGGTGTTCAGGTCTAAGTGGCGTAATGGCATGAGGGATCTAGTGCAGGCACAAGTCTATGTGGCCATGGGCCTGGCTTACTTCAGCTGTTACTTCAGGAACGCAGTTGGGCTGCTTTACTTCAGCTCCACCAGCTATGAATATTGACCTTGAAATAATGTAGCTGTGAACATATCCAAACATTGAAATACACAACTAGGGTTGAGTTATGTGAGAATGTGGTGTTTTTATTAACCCCTGCCTGTTCTTGGGGGTTCATTAGCTTTATTCAGACTCATTCTGTCTGTCTTTGTAGGATCTTGCATGCTCAAAGGAAAGGCACCATGTGTTTCTTTTCCTGTTCAGGTGTTCCATTTTCATGGAAACCACTGGAGTTATTCCTTAATGAACTATTATGAAGGAAGAGCTATACCTATCAGACTTTAGTCCACAAGTTTTAATATAGGTTATTAATAAACAGCCTCTTCAGAAAAAGGCTTCTAGAGTATGAAGTTACTGTGCTAAAGTGTCTTGCATTTCTATAAATTATCTTTATGCAGTTTCCCAGATTAATATCTACATCTAAAATAAAGCTCTGCAGGCAGGGTCCCTCTGGGCCTCTGCAGTCAGCAGATAGATGATGCACAACTCCGTGGACTCCTTTGAAATTCCAGATTTAATTTTTCTTGTAAACTGAAAAGTAAGCTGATGAGGACAGGCTTAGAAGACCCACCTCGTGTGTCTGAGGCTCAAGCCTTCCCCTTAGGTAGTGGTGCAGTGGGGGAGCAAGCAGCGTGTGGCTGGGAGGGAGGCAGGGACCCTGCAGCGGCGCAGGAGCTGCCACTGCAGTCAGGAGAAAACTCCCTGCAGGAAACTCCCCAGTCCCTCTGGGACCATGCTTCTTTTTAATGGTCATTTTAATATTGCAGTGTACTGACATGTACTGGAGGCAGTGAACTTACAAGCTACTCTATAAATAATTTGGCATCTAATTCTGCATATTTTCAGCTTGAGGCCCCCTGAGATGGTGAAAAGAGTTTAAAGCGTGTTGTGTGGTTAGGCTAATTTAACCTGAGAAAGAATACCTTTGCAAGGCTACAGATGCTTATACCAAGTAAATCACAAGAAGCCTTGGAGTTTGTTACCAGGAATCCATAGGCACTTCCTCTAGCACCTATGTTTGTCAGCAGCTTCTCTCTGCTTATATCTTCCCTGATTTCCCAAGTCTTGTTCCCCCAGAGAACTTCCCCAGCTGGAGAACAGTGACAGCCCCTTCATGTTTTCAGACCATTGTCTGGGCTGCCCATCCCTTGGAAAACTATGAAGAACAGAAATTATTTTAATGACTCTCATCCAAAAGCAAATGTAAGGGAAACTAACAAAATACATGTGAATGCACACTGGGAATGCTCTGTATTTTTACTGGTTTTCCTTACACAGTTTCTAGAAAAATCCAAGTCCCTATGTTATCATTTTTCATTAAAGTGATGTTTCTAACCACAGTGGACAGCTCTCATATCCCTTGAAAACTTATAATAGTAAAATTGTCAAAAGGATGAAGCAGGAATGCAAGATTTTATTAAACAATCTTCAGCTCATAAAAGACATCAGTGTTGTGCCATTCTAGATCATATAAATATATTTCAAAGCAGAATCATATTTCAGGAGAGAGATAAAGCACAGAAGAATATGAGTAGCAGATACCAACATAAAATATTAAACCATTCAAGAAGGGGTGTAGGTGTGTGTTATCCACACGGGCAAGTCAGACACTGTGAGCAAGACAAGATTTTTGGCAATATATCAGTACAGCTATGAGCATAGGTATCTGTGGCAGTTTGCGTGTGTGTTTTGCAGTGATGGGGAGGTTTTGGCTTGATTTCTCACAGTGCGGAGCCAGGCGTGTATGCACAGTGGCGTGAAATGCTACAGGAACGTGAAGGGTGTCTTTCATCTGGCAGAGTCGTCAAAAGGAGATATGAGCTTTACCTGGATAAATAAGTATAAGTAGTTTTCTTTCAGATATGTGACCAGATTATTTTCCAGTTGATTTCCAGCCAAGGTCCCAAGTGGGCCACAGATCAAAAAAAGATAAGGGTCAGTTACAAGGTTGAGCTCATTCGGCGTTGCCATAGTAACTGACCTCTGGTATCCCTGGGAGGATGGCACCCAGCTTCCCAGGTGACATTTCTGCTGCCACACCATCAATCCGCTGCCTTTCACCACCCAGGCTGCCTAATCACCAGGACGCTGCACCGTGTAGCGGCATTGAGCTGCTGGCCCACGCCAGGGCTTGAGCATGTGGTCCCCTCGCCCTGCAGCTGCCCCATCAGCAAGGAGGGGCTTGGCTACACCCTCCAGGATTAATTACAAAAATGTAATAGAGCAATGTAGCCCAAATGGTTTCTATAGCAGGTCAGGGGCATAGACAGGAGTGTCGATGAAGAAAGGTTGTCTGTACATCAGATGTCATCATCATCTGGTGTGAGCATCTGTAAATTTGCCATCCTCTTATAGCAGTTGCATCATATTCTCAGACCTTGCTTTTACCTCTGTTGTTGGATTGGTTTTAATGAAAACCAGTGGTGAAGTGGTGCCAGCCATGCGAACGGTTGAAGTGGTTCTCTGCAGGCTTTGTTTTGGAGAGGGGGTGTCTATCACTGTCATCCTACCCTGGTCCCAGCTCCTTGCTTCTCCAAAGCTGCATGGTAAAAAATACTGGGGAAGCTCTTGCTTTGCTTATGTTATAAATTTTGCCCTTTGCTTACTTATTTACTGGGAAATGAATTGCATAAACAGGATAATTCCATGTAGTTTTAATTTTATTTCCTTTGGTTCATACCAATTTCTAATAATTTCTGTTATAATTAGAACACTTCTTACATGGCCCATTTAATTCTATCAGAGTTATGATATAATGGACAGGAGAAGGTTCATTGTGAACGCAGTATGTTAAATGTTTTGTTACACTGAATTAAAATATTTCAAATTTCATTAAAAGTGTGGTTAACACAAGGATGTTTACATTTGAGTACTAGAAAGATATTCCCCTTTATTGTCCTGATTTGCTGCAGTGAAGTAGAAATATGCTGGTCTGGAAGCTATAGTATGGGATGTAAATGTTGTCAGGAGTGAGCTTCTGATTGTCTTACGCAATCTGTCAAATTAGGACTATTGCAATTATTCCATGAGGAAAAAAAAATTTGCTTTATTAAATCAAATTGAAAAGAATTTAACTAACAGTAAAGACAATGCCAGCTTTATTTTTACTGTTCAAATCTCCTATTTGTTATATCGGTATGATAACGTGTCTGTACATGACAGTGTTAATGGATACTTTTATGTTGCCATTAATATATTTATAATTAAAATGCAGCTGATGCAGTACATGGGTTTAATACAGCATTATTAATTATACTGCATCCTTGCCAGGAGGCTGTTAGTGTCGATTCTCTTAGAGGCTTAGAGACTCATTGTAATATGTATTAAATGCACATTGCTGCAGCAGAAATAGCTTTATGGAGAAGCATATTCCCACTCTAAAATGGGCAGAACAGCAGTGTTAAGTGCTACTAAGCACCCTATCAGCATATTTAAAACTATCCTGCAAACGCTTCCAAACTTGGAAACAATGAGCGATGTGCTTCACCATCGTGGTTCAGCTGGGTCTGGGTCTGTGCAGCCCACTAATCCTTGCTAACAGGCAGTAAATTATGTACCTCCAAATTTATACAAATGCCTGCCTTTGACATCAGTGGGCACCACCCAGGTTTCACCTTCAGGATTCAGATAATCAGCTCTCATTCCTACCGACTTCCCTCAAGACCAGTATGGAAATAAGTATATGTCTGCCAGGGATCAAATGCTTTTGGAGACAAAAGTAGGTACTGAAAACATTACAGGATACTATCATCTCCCCATGATACTTTTACACAAAGCACTCTGTTCCTCTTTTGGCCTGACATAGTTTCAGCCTGACAGAATCCAGCAGGCCTGCTTGTTTTAAACAAGAGCACATCCTATTATTTTTTTGAGAAATGAAGTGTAAAATTAATGCTTATTATTTTGAGCTCTTGGGGGAAAAAAAAAAAAGGTAAGATACCCAAGCTTCTTGTTTGCTGTGCATTGCTCGTTTAGTCCTGTAATCAATTGATCCCCACACAGATACACTTATAGAGAAATGGGAGAAGGTCTAGCACAGCAAGCTGTAAAAATCTGTATTTTATTTTACAAATGAGAGGGGCTGCACAAATTCACTTTAGTTCTGTAGTTCCCTCACAGATGCTTGTCATGTTTAAGAAAAAGGGGGTGGGAGGGAAATGATTATATGTTTGTTTTTGCAGACGCCCAGTGCCACATGTTTGACTGGAGCATTGGCATTTGTCAAAAAGCTACCTTGTATGTACCTATATTATTTTATATAATTCAAGGAAGTTATTCGCCGAAGGTGACTGAGTATCCCTACACATGTGCTGTGTTTCCCAGTAAAATAATATGTTGTAAAATGCCATAGAGGAGAGAGTGATTATAGCTGCAATTCTATCTATATCTTTGGGCATTTTCATATTTTGAATACACATGCATGAAAAGAGAAACGTTTGTCATGCTAACCATGGTACTTTTTCCCCCCTTTTTTCTTCCTGGATGGTTTTATAGACACAAGAAATACATAATGGACTCCTGTGGGAGTGGAATAAAAACCCCCACCGGTGCGGAGAAGGCCTTATAATTCAGAAGTGGATTTGCAAATCAAAAGGTCTTGCCTCGAGTGGGATAAATTTCCAGATCTGCAGGAACTCATTATGTTTTATTATTTTTCATTCCAGTTTTAGTTTGTTTGTTATGGGTTTAACTATTTAAAATACTGCAGGGATCGGCCAAGAAAATACACGATCTCTGTTACCTAATTAAACATATCAAACCTGTAAGAATATACTTCAATTGAAATACTGAGCATTGTTGGGTTTTTTAATTTTACAGAAATTATAGGTATTTAGGCTGCAAAAGGAGCAGTTGTCTAATCAGCAGTATGTGTCTGTCCGTATTTATGAACACATGTGCTCGCATAGGACCATGGGCTGTACATGAATCACTGTTTTCCAAATACACAGTGTGCGGAGGGTAGAAAATTAATGTCAAACATGATTTCTCTGATTTACTCATAGAAGGAATTCATTCCATTCCTGCCAGTACCTGCTTTGTCCTCTCCAAGTTTTATTGCAGCGTTCGGTTGCTGTACTCAGCTGTTTGGCTGGGTACACTCAGGATGCTCAGCACAAGGCACACATCCCTTCCCAGTCTCTTCTCCTCTGTGGAGCAGGCTGCAGAAATTGCACAAAGCCAGAAGTTTTCAGGCAAGGGTCTGATGGAGAAGCCAGCCTTATGTTGGTTTCGAAACACAACCATCGGAGAGGGTGATATACAATGTGCATGGGGGCTGCCCAAACAAAGAATTGCAAACCTTGTTGCATGCCTGGTTTCTAGGTATGGCTGCCCCAGGAATTTGTTGTGCTGCTGCCATGAAGCCACCAGCTCTTTTATCTTTGTTCCCGAGTCTTTCTCCTGTTCTGTTTTTCCTTGTTACTTCTTTTCCAACCCACCTATTTACTTCTCCCCATCCTGCCTCCCTCTTCCTCACCATGACTCCAGTGCTAGTGCTTACCATCAGCATTCTACTCTTGCCCTTCAAGCCATCACTGCAGTGTAGGGCAGAACCCCCACTGCCACTCCAGTTTTTGGAGTCTGCTCGGCCTCGGAGTGGCACGAGTAGCTCACTGCCAATGCACGCTACTGCACAAGGCACTGAACAGATAGTTTAAAATTATTGTCCTTTTTCACGCTGCATAGAGGGCCCTTCAAGGCTTGTGTGCTCTGAAAATTGCAGCCATTTGCAAATGTGCCAAGGTGCAAATGTGAGAGCCACCTTGAAGCCAGGGAACAGGCTGTGTCCAACATCCTGCATGCAGAGCCTTGCTGCTTGCATATCCAGTCACCTTACTCCTCGCCTTGCAAAAGAGCTTTGGGATACCGAGAGTACCAACGGTTTTATAGAAAACAGTTATTTCCCTGTGTTTAGCCCCTTTATTGATGTAAAGAGATGATTCAAAGCCATTTTAAGAAAAGACCATGCTTCTGAAGGCTCACATTATTTGCAAGGTCCAAATGCTCTTGGCAAGAGATTAGTTCATGGTATAATGTCATTTCTTACATGTGTTGGAATTGAGAATTGAAGTGGATGAGGTTTGAAGACAGAAAAAAATTTGAATGTACATCAAAAGACAAGATTTCTTTAGTTTTTGCAATATGTTTCCATGATAAGTTCGCATGTGCTGCTGCAATGAGGGAAATAAGTTTCCAGGAAGTATTTACGAAAACAATCAGCAAAATTTTTAAACTTTAGGTATTTCCTGATTTATATAAATGTTATGTTGTCTAGATTGCTACTTCTCCCTCCTAAAAGTATTGTTATTTCATGTGTGGAGATTTCTTTAATATTGGCGTCAGTACCTCACAAAAAGGCCCAATTGCACTCAAACCCACAAATGAGAAACACACCATCTTACAAGGGTGGTAGGCTCAAAAATAATAATCATCATTCCTCTATGAGCTCAGCTAGAACACAAGAGGTATTTAAAATGGGCCCTCTGTACTCAGTGTTAAGATATATAATGTGGAAATTAGACTTTCAAATAACTTCTAAATAGCTTCAGTGGTGTCTCTTCAGCATGGAAAAAGCCAAGAGAGATTAAGACTGACACTGTGCTCTGGATTCCTTCTGTTCTCTGATAGTTTCTTCTTCTGTTATATTTGCAGTGCATTCTGAAGTGAGGATGGCATTTCAGCCTGCTTTCAGTGTTGTTGCTTGAATTCACAGTGTTGAATTTTAAATGCTGTTCGACTATTTAATAATCTATACCCAGAGCAGGGATACTTTCCCTTTGTGGCAGGATGTGAGATGGAGCAGTGCAGTGCTGGCACGAGCATGGGAGCAGGCACTTGGGCTCCTGGCAGGTTGATCACGGGGCTGCTTTCATCGCAGCTGCAAATCAACACCCCTAAACACAACCAGGGGCTGTACACCTGAACACCCTGCACAAGCAGCTCAGCCTGCTTTTCTGATGGGGCTGGTGATGCAGCAAGGTCTGTGGGTCCTTGAAGTCATGCATGCCGGTACGAGTGTTTCTACTGCATCCCCGATGCTAATCTGCTGTGTCACTAACAAGTTGTATCATTTGAACCTTGCAGAGGAAGGCATCAATCATGAGTGCAAGCTGTGTAACCAGATGTTTGACTCTCCAGCAAAGCTCCTGTGTCACCTGATTGAGCACAGCTTTGAGGGGATGGGAGGCACATTCAAATGCCCTGTTTGTTTCACAGGTAAGACAGGGAGGCCAAGACAAGCCTCAGCATGCATGGCTTGATCCAGAAATGACACTCGGGGGATTTGTAAAATACTGTATTCCTTTCCTAGGGAAAAGAAATACTGTGCTTGGAAATGTTCAAAATATCATCTGTCTGAAACTGGGACACACTCTGAAGAGCAGCGCTGTGGTGGTGGTTGATACTGAGCAGCACTGCCACACGCAGCAGGCTCTGCATCACACCCCCCACATCTCCACCCCTCCCCACACACCCAGTTTGAAGCCTTTTAAATTGTAGCTCCAAGGTGCAGTGCGTTTCCATGTGCAGGACTTGCAAGGTATATACCCGCTCTTGCAAGCCCTTGTTCACTTGAGCAAGGACCCTGTAAGTCTGCTCCTGTGAGTAAAGGTTTGAGAGGACCAAATATTACAACTGTATAGTTTTGCCAGCTGCTATCTCAGTACTTATTTAAAACTGTCTCATCAGTGCAAATGATTGGGTGATATTGCTTAAAGGGTCTGCGAGCTGCATGCTAAAGACTGCCTTTAATATGCCTCTCAAAACAGTAAACATCTACATTTCCTAACTGCTTGAAAGATTAAGATCACAGAATGTGACTGTAGGTCTGTCATCAGTAAAGGGACACGGCAGCACCTACAATTTATTTAACTCCAATGGGAGTAAGGCAAACCCACACTCCATCGGGTGGTTTGGCCCACAATTTGAGAACCTTCTTTCATTGTGAGGTTGGAATTAATTTATCCTTTGCTGAAATGTGCTGAGTGCATTTGTTTAATTCCACTGAAGAAGCTATTTTCACATACTGATGATCGTTTATGAAAAATGAGACAAAAAATTTAATGAGAGATGTTTCTCACCAGCTAAGACCTGGGATTCAATATGTTTCCCTGCCAAATCTTACTTGATAAAGTCAGATTAATTGTTGATTCAAAATCATAATGTGGGTGCTATAGTATTTGTGGTGTTTGATCATAACCTCTTTTTTTTTTTAAATGCTGAATGGGCAACCCATTTAAAAGATCTATAAATGGTGACAAGGCTGCCCTTTCACGTTCACATATCTACCAGAAATGCTGTTCTGGGCCACATGTCTTCCAGACCAGCCATTGAGTCTTCTCCTGGCCCAGTTGTCCTGCATTAAAAATGCATCTGATACACCTGCTGTGGGCCCTGGCCTCCCTGCAGGAGCGGTGACGTCCTCTCTGTGGTCTGATGATTGAGTTCTTCCAGTTACCCGTAGACAGTGTTAGCTTTATGTGAAATATCAAAAATCCATGCAGGATTCAAACTCTGTTAGAAGTAAGCTGACTGTCAGCCTGGAGGCTCTAAATTGACTACTTGCAAGGAAATTCTTCTGAACTGAGTGTGTTGGTACTTCTCTGGCAGATATCCTTGGACTTTTCAGAGTCTTTGCAATCATAAAAGTGTAGTTCAAGACAAGGTGCCTTATATGAAGCAATCTTAACTAAATGTACTGTGTTGTTTCAGTTTTTGTACAGGCAAACAAACTGCAGCAGCACATCTTTGCAGTTCATGGGCAGGAAGATAAAATTTATGACTGTTCCCAGTGCCCACAGAAGTTCTTCTTTCAAACAGAGCTTCAGGTATGTTTACAACAGGAGTCAAAGCAAAGCTAAAGCTGTTGATTTCTCTGTGTAACCATCAACCTCGTGCAGCATTTGGAAAAAGTGCATAGCCTCAGTATAGCTTCTGCCTTTAAATAGTCTCTGTCTCCTCCTGCCTCCCTCAGTGCTATCAGAAGAAAAGGGTCTCTGAGCATGACTGGAATAAATAAATAACACAAGACAGATATCACAATTCTTTATGAGTATTTCTCTTGACAGTAGCGTTGCTACAACCTGACATGTCTACGTCAAACACCTTGTAAATAATTTCTTTTTCTCTATTAATAATTTAGGCACTGATTAACATACAAAGGCTAAGCAAATGGTAGCTGTCCCCTCCCCTTTTTCACTAAGTCAGAAGTAAAGGAATTTTCCCTGCTGAGGTATGTGAGCAAACCATGGGTGCAGCTCAACAAGGTGCTTAATTAGAGGCTCCACCAAGGCACTAGAACGTTAATAAGCTGCAAACCAGGTGTTACACGCCAGTTTCTCTGGTAGCACTGGGGCCACAGCAGTTTTAGCTTCCCCTTGGCTGGCATCTTTTTGCAGGTGCTAACAAGCCTTTCAGAGGGGCCAAACCCTGACCTGGGCATGCTACAGCAGCTGCTTTCAGGGCCCTGTCCCCAGGAGCCACCTTGGAACCAGGATGGAGAGGCTGGGGTTTAAATCATACTGATAATTTTGGTGCTGAACCCATGTGAATGCTGATATCTCCAAGGCATGTGTGCCTGACATCTCACAGGCAATGGACTGCTGGAGCTTGACCTTCTCAAGAGATTCTCAGGCATGTCATACCTTTGCAGCACAGCCTCCAAAATATAACTACCGCCCCTGCCGTGGCATAGTGCTGTGTGTCTTGCTTAAATCTGTTAGCTCTATAAGCCATGATTTACTTAAACTTTGGAGAGTTTTTATTTATCTCGCTGAATTCCCAGGCTGCTGCCTCTTGTGTCGTGCTGTCATGCTGTGGAAGGATGGTTGATCTTTTCACTTTGTTGATTTTATTTTTTTTTCTCCCAGGGGAATCTCTTCTTTCCCTTGTTCTAGCAACTAGATTTGCATAAGTGTACAAAAGTTTTAACTATACCTTTTTAATATTTTAATAAAGTCAGCAGATTTGGGGTTTGTGTGTTCTCACTAGGAACGTTTTATGAAAACAGTAGTGGCTTGCAAAGCTGGCTCTGAATTTTCTTCCCATTTTTCCTTTAAAGTGGTGTTTGGTCAAAATGTCAGCACAATTAAAATGGGCACACTGGCTTCCTAGGTCACTGCATTAACCTTTAAAATCAGATGATAAAATAAAGAGAACCTTGTTAAATTATAGTCTTAACAGCACCCATTTCTTGCAATTAACAGTTTTAATTACATAGTGTTTCAGTTCTGAAGTGTTATGCATTGCAAAATTGCTGCAAATTGCAGCTTTAATCAGATAAATTATGATTGTAATTTTCCAGTTTTTATGCAGGATTTGTGTACATTTAAAATTTCTGTGCTCATAATAATTACCCAAGTTAGTTTTGAATGGTATTGGCTGAATGAAAAGTCAGCACTTAGCTGCACAGTTTTAGTCTTTATTTTAGTGGTGACTCAGTGGTTTACCTGATGCCAGGGATTTTTTCCAATTCAAATATCTGAGCCAAGGACATCACAAAATGTGTGTATAGGTCAGTTAGAAATGCTAAAAACTTTTGACCGAGTCTGCCTTGTTACAATTGTTTCATCAATTTCTGATGTGTAAGCTGCCTGCTCTGGATTCCTCAACTGTTGGTTGTATTTTTGATTAATGAAGATTCAGTATTTTTTTTTAGTGAACTGGTTGTTCAACTGCTACTTAGGGTTAAATCTGCATAAAATTTTCAGTCTCTTAAATGTTCCTATGTGGGCAAATCGCCGTCCATTGAGGGGTTCTGCTTGATGGATTTGACTTTTCAGTTCTGATCTTGTTTTCCCACTGGTGTAAAATAACTAGTGTCAAAATCTGAACTTATGTTTCGTTTAACTTTTTTGTGTTTTTAAATGAAACCAGTGAATATAATTCAAAATGTAATATTTTTTAAAGTTCTTCTGGAAATAGTTCAGAGTAGAGTGCTTACAGAAAAGTAAGAACAACAAGGAGAGTGGGAAAAATGACAGGCTGTGCAGGGACAAGGTAACTTCTGTTGATTGTAGAATCATAGAATGATTTGAGTTGGAAGGGACCTTAAAGATCAGGCAGTTCCAACCCCCCTGCCATGAACAGAGCACCTTCCACCGGATCATGTTGCTCTAAACCCCGTCTGACCTATCCTTGAACACGTCTAGGGATGAGGTTTCTTCCAGCTCTCTGGGCAGCCTGTGCCAGTGCCTCACCACCCTCACAGGAAAAAATGTCTTCCTAATATAGGATCTGTATTTCTCCTCAGACAGTTTAAAACCAATACCCCTCATTTTATTCTTGCACTTCCTGATAAAGAGCCCCTCCCCAGCTTTCCTGTAGGCTCTTTATGTACTGGAAAGCTGCTATAAGGTCTCCTCAGAGCCTTCTCTAGGCTAAATAAACCCAGCTCTCTCAGCCCATCCTCATACGGGAGGTGCTCCAGCCCTCCGATCATCTTCATAGTCCTCCTCTGGACCTGCTTTAACTGATGCACGTCCTTCCTGTCCTGAGGATTCTAGAACTGAATGCAGTAGTCCAGGTGAGAGTGGAATAGAGGGGCAGAATCACCTCCCTTGGCCTGCTGGTCACAATTCCTTTGACGCAGCCTGGGATATGATTTGCTTTCTGGGCTGAAGATGCACGTGAGAAGCTCAACAGGAGCCTGTAATCTACCAGCACCCCCAAGTCTTTCTCTTAAGAGCTACTCTTAATCCATTCTCTACTCAGCCTGTGTTTGTGCTCGGGTGCAAGGCCTTGCATTTGGCCTTCTTGAACCTCATGAGGTTCACACAGGCTCACCTCTCAAGCCTGTCCAGGTCCCTTTGGATGTCATCCCTTCCCTCCAGCATGTCGACCACACAACATGGCTTGGTGTCATCAGCTGACTGGCTGAGGGTGCCCTCAATCCCACTGTCCATGTCTCTAACAAAGGTGTTAAAGCACACTAGTCCCAGTGGAGCAGCATAAATTTACAGATGATATGACAAGGAGGAATGGCCTTGAACTACGCCAGGGGCGGTTCAAACTGGACATCAAGAAAAGAATTTTCACAGTAAGGGTCATCGGGCACTGGCAGAGAGGGTTGAGTGGTATTTAAAAGACAGGTAGACGAGGTACTCAGGGACATGGTTTATTGGCAGAATGAGAATGATTGGACTTGATGATCTAAGAGGTCTTTTCCAACCTAGTGATTCTATGAATCTGTTCTATGATTCTGTGAAATTAGCCCTGCTCATTTGTGAATGTTTCTTTAAACAGTTAGGGTAAACACCTCGTAAGCCCAGAAAGGAACGTGTGCCATGTGATGAGAAACGTTGCCACTGTAAATGCACTTTTAGTGGTTGGTGCAAATACTGCTCTGGCAGTGTAATGCTCAGGAAGGGATAAAACCCTGTTTGCACCTTGTTGCACTTCTGAACTAGTATTTGTGTTTTAATGCTTTGAAGTATACAGCATCTGATGGAGCCACAAAACCAAGGCTTAAGAAAGCTCTGAGTAACTAGGCTTATTTTATCAACAGTGGCAATTCTGGTGTGAATTTGCAGTGATGAGTCAGTGAGGTTACTTTGATGATATTGCCAGAAGAAAAGAAAACAGAATATTATTTAATTGCTTACATTATCTCATTGGAAATATGGGAAGAAAACATGGTAATGTTAAGTATGAAACACAAAGGAAGTGGTATCAGTGATAACCCCATATACCCTTAGGGCAGAAGAGGAAAGTCTGGCAGCTTCTTGTTTTTCACATTGTCATTTTGTAAGTTTAGCATCTATGAATATGAAGAAAATTTGCTGGAAAAAGTAAATTTATATCTATGTTAAGGCTATAGCATTTCATTCCCCCTGCTGAAACATGCTTAGTGAAACAAGCATAGATGTAGAGGTTTGGGGGGTTCCTCACATATAGGGCAGAAGGAGCCCTTTCAAACAGAGCCCCTCCTCTAGGACCTGTGTCAGGAGCTGCTGCCCATTGCTGATGAGCTTATTTCTCACAGGCAGCTGGAGCCACAATAGCACACAAGGTACCCAGACGTGGGAGATGAGCTAGCTCTTCCACAACTGAAATTTTGGTCTTTATTCAAAATGTAGCAGGGACCCCTGCCAACACTGAAGATGGGTCAGAAATCACGGTACATAATGCGTACTGAAAGTTATATTTGTGGTGTTATTCACAGCAGGAAAGATACCTCCTCATTTGCTTGCATCAAGAATTACATTAAGCAAATTGTGACTGAGCAGTGATTTTCAGAGGAAACTTGAGGATTTTCATATGTACTATTTTGCCACACTGCTTTTTCCAAGGAACCATCACATAACCAATGAAGTATTTGTATTTAAGGGATTAATTCCTGCTGTTTGTTGTGTACTGTTAATCATACTGTTTCCTCCTAAATGATTACAATTGATGAAAACTAAGGCAAGGGATATAATAAACAATGCACAAATAATCCAGGTACCAAGGGAGCAGGGTGCCCGCCAGGTCTTTCCTAGCACAGGTGTTCAAGTGTTTTATTGCCTGCTATGAATAAAAGGCTTGCTTTTCTGTTCAGAGTTGGAGATATGTCAAACCACTAAATTAAGGGAAGTTCACTGGAGGATTTTGCTGTCATTTTAAGTGCTCAGTTTCTTTAAATGTGCGCATATCGAAAGGAGAGTGGCTACTATGGCTCATTGGCCAACACTGTGGTCTGTCTCCCTCCTCATTTTATTTTATGTGAAAAGCTGGCAATTTTCATATATCCATAAACAGGCATGAGCTGCTGCACAGAAATTGTACTCATTATGTTAATAATGATTTACCATGAACGTTCTCCAGGGGCTTGATTTGGTCCACATCAAAGTCCTTGGGATTCTTTCCGCTGATTACAGCAGATCAAGCCCTGAGCAGGTTTTCTTTTTTCAAATTTGCTTTTAATGTCAGCTCGATGTTAGATGTGCCTCCTAAAGAGGGCTAGATCCTGCCCAGGTGAGCAGGCCACTGTGGCGAATCACCATGTGGCCTGATGTGACCCAGTGGGGGATGTTAAGATGTGGCTCTGTACCTGTGGTGACTTCCCTGGGAGTGATGCAGCAAGGAGCAACATCTCCAACTGCTCATGCCAAAGGTTTTGGGGCCATCAGGGTACAACTGTGTTCTCTGAAATATGTGGGGAGAGTGAGAGCCTCTTGGCTTCCATGCAACACACCTGCACCTACCTGAGTCTACAAGGCTACCTCTATGGGCTCAGTTTACCACCAATGGTTAGAACACTGAAGAAGGACTTTAGCAATTGCAGGTCTGTGCTCAGCTATTCAAAGTCTTTTAGTGACCATTGTCTCCAGTTCTTACTTGAAAAAGGAGGGTACAAGAAAACTTACTCAAATAGGAGTCAAATTTTTCTTCTGAGCAGCCCTGTGTGCTTGCAACACTGAAATATCTCAGTGCTTCTGGGCACCAGTGTCCATGCAGTTAGAGAGAGAAAAGGAAATCTATGGTATTTTGATGAAGTTGCAGAAACTATTTTTCCCTGGGGTGAGCATGTCGACAGCAGGACACATGGGATCTGAAATGTGGCTCTATCTCAAGGCAGTACTTTTCACTTAATGTAACTTTTGCTGTATTTCAGAACTTGTGTGATTTATATGTTAAATGCTAGGAGCTTCTTGCTGGAAACAAACCACAACATTATGTGTAGAATTAATTTTCTTCAAGTAAAATCAGTTTTTTCTCTTAAGCGGAATTTACATCTTTGCATTTTAGTTGCTGATAGGCTCTTAAGAGTCTGTTATCTATCTATCTTTCTTTTCTTTCTTTTTTTTTTAAGTTAGTCCTCTGTTAAATCCTGAAATATAGTCAGTTATCCTAGCAGGTTTGGCTAGCATTTCTTAAAAAATGTTGCTATGGTGCATGGAGTATTGTTAAATTTTAATTATTAGTAGTTGCAAAGCTAATAAATTAGAAGAATACCAAAATCTATTCCAGCCATATTGCTGGGTTTCATTCAGACACAGTCAGATAATTATAACTAACAATAATTAAAATTTAAAAGTGCTGTAGGCACATACCCATCACAATGAGTCTGTCTGCCTGAACATTCTTTATGGACTGCAAAACCACAAGTTTTATCTCTGATCTGTTGTCACAGTAGGGAAGAGTTTTATGTATTAGGTCTCTGGTTTTCAATAAGTATATTTAAAATCAGAGGAGGAGGGATATATGGCTGTTTGAAAAATTGAGGTTAGGAACAGGATGTCACAAGAACCAAAGCTAAGAAACTCCAGTGCAAACTGTGAGGCTGTTGCCGGGCTCTGCAGCAGTTGTGGTTGAGGTTCTGTGCAGGTGATGCTGATGATTTCCTGGCCATCGACAGAGGTTAATGCTATATTGAAGAGCAAGGGCTGTTCATGCTCATGCGCCTTTGTGTGATTTGTCAACACGTTCTTCCCTAGCGCAAAATGAGGTGGTGTTCCCTGCATCTGGGGATGTTTTCAAAACAGCCACGTAATCCACACCGTGTGGCCTCTTTGTGTGGCTAATTATTTTGTTGAAACAGAGCATGGTGCAAAATGACGTAATGACAAGGTGTAGTATTTTTTTCATTTGGAAAGATGATACCAATTAGTATATTGCTGCATCTTTATCATCCCTGAAGTCTCTTCAGTAAGATGCAGAAAGATCTCTCAGGTCTTTGGAGACTGATCTGAGATGAAACTTGGAAATGTCTGGCATTGGAGCAGTGTATCCCATAACAACAACAAAAAAACCCCAAACAAACCTCCTTTCATTTCTTACACCGTTTACATTGTTCTGTGGCAGGCCCCAGCTAACAAAGTGTACACAACCTTGCTAACATGCAGAAAACCCAGCAGCAATGCAGAATGGGGTGGGGGGGGGGAAAGAAGGGAGCCAGGTGAAAGGCTTGTTTCAGCCATGAATGCACTTAAGCGCACCCAAGTGTCAACATGTGTGATCAAGTGTAAGGAGGCATGTCGTTCCAATGTGGCAGCGCTGGCACACAGAAGGGGCTTCCTACAGCAGAGATGGCACTTGGATCTGGTACACAGGCTGCCCAGCTAAACCCGTCGTTGCCTGTCATCTATGCCCTAGGGCAAGGGTCCAACCAACTTTTTCATAGGCACCATGCCATCCCAACAGATGGGCAGGAGTGTAAGCCGCCAAGAGACAATGTATATGCATCAATTGTGTTTATTGAAAGCACAATTCCTGGCTGCAAATGTCTATTTATTTGGAAATAAGATGCCTTTAGTTAATAGATATGGAAATGAAACCTGCTTTGAATTAATTACTTTATATACGTTACAAAACATAATGCCGACACGCAAATGTAAGATGTGCTGATTATGGGGAGACCAGTTAAATGTTTGTCACGACACACAGTCCCTCCTAAAATTAGCTTGAAGTGCCAAGGTACTGCTTACCTCAAAGTACTGGACACCAAATTTTGTAGGAGCTGCACGTAATTATACAACTTGCCGGTGTGATATATAAAGATGTGCAAGGAGCCAACCTTTTACACTTGCAGGTTTTCCTTTGCACACAGATGTCTAAGCTTAGTGGTGGAACTAATTTTTACTTGTGTGGGTAAATAAGGAGGAGACATTAATCCAGACCGAAACTGAACCAGTTTACACGTCTCACTGAAGGAGGGTTTTTTTCCATGTGACAGAGATAAAAATCATATAAGATGCGAAGTTTTTGCTTTTATATTTGACATTGTTGTTGTGCACCAGAAAGAATGATTTATGGAAGCATCCAGATAGGAGTCTGTATGCACAGATTACACGGTGTTTCCTTCCCCTCCTTTTTAGCTTTATTCAATTAAGACATTTAGTGCTCTTGAAAGATGTGCTTTAAAGACTTTTCTGAATATATGATTTGGTACTCATAGAGATCCGGGCATACTGTAGGTAAATAAACAAAGCAGGAATGTTTTATTTCTAGATACATTAATGTGTTCTTATTTCCTTGGAAACAGCACATGGGCTGTGTTAAACATCCATCCTTGACCAAAAGGAGGAAGCACAGGCGAAGAAATGAAAAATGGATTTTCTTTTGGAAAGACCAGATTGCACTCTCTGGTCTGGCAATAACAATTACTAATGACATTTAGAGACAAATTAAGGATGAGAAATGCAAGTTGGCATTTCAGCAGTGCCAGTCAGTAACATTGCATCAGAACTCACAGGAGAGATGAGAAAAAGTTTAGGGATGGAAAATTAATTTTGTTATGTCAACAATTAACAAATACCTTTTCTTCATTCTTTACTACATTATCACTACTAATACACAGTTACCACTGTGATAGTATTTAGCAGCTCCTTTGGTGAATGAAATAGCACTTTGAAATTCTTATTTCTGGAGTCAAACATACACGCTTGCATTTTGTTTTGTTTATTTTGAACAATGAATGATAGATAACATGTTTCAAACTGACCAAGGGGGGAGAAAATGAGCTCTTGAATGTGTGGTTACAGGAATATTCTGTGTGGCTTCTCTCTGCAGTTCTCTGTGGGTCTTTTTTACAACTATGAACGAGCTAAGATTATCTGCACTTTTTCTGAGGTTTTATTATTTTCAACCTGTTTTTACAAACCTGGAAAGGTGGAGGCTGAACAGTGTACCCAGATCCATGCAGGAGAATTTTGGGGGTACCAGACATAAAGCCCTAGAAGACTCTCACCTTTTATTCACAAGGTGAAATTCCTGTCCCCATAGGAAGGTGGTGAGAAGTCCCATTCTCTGCTGCTCTGTGTAGAGCCACGGAGTAAAGGGGCTGTGAGCTGTAGGTCTGCAAGCATGGCCAGCAGCACAGCTGGTTGTACAGGGATGGTGTCCTTGGGAACAGCAGATTCAGGTACTGGGCTTGGTAGCATGTGCCTTTCTAAGCAGAACATAATCCTTAAACCAGAAACTGAATGTTTGTGTGATATGTAGGCAATTAAAAAATGTTTTGTTTTCTATCCAGACAATCTTGTCACCATTTTTCTTTCTATGTGCTGGTGGGAAGAGGTCTCTAATAAAGCCGCTTTGATTTTCTTCTGCTATAGTAGCTGTTGTGGAATGTAGTTTGGGGTCTGAGCACAGATTAGCTCAGTTTCCTCCTGTAAGTGTCGCTAGCCTCCAAAGGAAATTACTTCAGTTTTCAAAGGAAGCATGATGTCGCCCTGGAAAGGGCAGAGCATAAGTATTATTTAAGGAAAATAGTGGAGCTTGATCAGCCTTCATTTTAAAGAGCTCATTGAAGGTGGTGTACAGCATGCTTTTAAAAGTTAAGTCTCTTCATTTGCTTGCTGCTAGAGCAAAATAGGGATGCTTGTCCAGACATAACAGTGTATGCCTGAGTGTTTTCACAAGAAATGTCTAGATCATTAAGTATAATAGGTCTCAGCTGCAGTTTTGATCACTGAAGCATGCACACAATTCATCACAGCAAATTACATATGTCTTTGTAACTTACCTTTCTGCAATTTGCTGGCACTTTTAGAGAGCTGAAACTTACATTGTATGTGCTGCAGAAGCCATTTCAGAGAAAATATTTTGTGTTTATTGTTGGAGAACAAGGATTCACTAACAACAAAAACATGGAGCAGTGTATGTTTCTGCTCCTGCATCTTGCAGAACCAGCAGTAGTACCAGCAGAGATCCCCAGCCACATTCATTATTTATATATTTTAGTGAATTTCTTGTCTGCAGTAAAAGAGATATAAGCTTCAACATCAGGCTGTTTGTGCCAAATTCTATCCTACAACCCATTCAGAAAACCTGAGGCAGCCGTGTGGTTCTCAATCATTACACAGCCCATTTGTCTGATTGGAGTTTTGCCCTCTCTGTCTTGCTGAAATGTTGCTTGTTCTTTAAAAGCTTAGTTTGACCTTTGGAAAGAAAAGGCATTTGCTTTTTTTTTTTTTTTTTGAGAACCTAAGCCTGCTTAAATGGAAATCGGCATTCAAAAGCAGCACAGTTATTGAACAGCATTTACTTTATTACTGTAAGAGAGCAGACGCTAGTGGGCTCGAAAATTACATTTCAGTAGATTCATCAGTTTCAGTCACTAGTTAGTCTGTGAACAGATGGGTATATTTGTTACAGTGAATATGAATTTATACCCTAGATTTTTACATTTACCTTAAGAGTACTGCTATCTTAGCTGCCAACTACAAGAATTTGAAGATGTATTTTATTTGTTTTATTTTTCTGAAAAAGGCTGTGGTTGTTTCTAATTGCAGAGATCTCTTACATCACAGAAAATGCCTCAGTTTTCAGAAATGTGAAGGATATAAAGCTACTCTCTAAGGAAAATGTAAAAGAATCTGCCAGTACGGCTGCTGCACAAAACCCCAAACATCTCAGCCTTAACCTAGGAAAAAACCCATGGACTCAGAAAATAATTTTCAATAATCAGATATTTTTAACTCAGTGTATGGAGGTAGCTGTCACAGGCACCTGTATTTGCATCTAGGGTCTGCCACCATCTAATTGCGTTTCTCTTTTCCCACCCTGAAATTTAAAGCTATTGGTTAACAGACCAATGCATTAAGCACTCCATCTCCAAAAGGGGAAGAAATACTGCCCTACCCTCTACCATGTCACATCTTTAGGTTTCAGGGATTTTGTTTAAATCTGCAATTTATATCCAGAAGAAATAAATTATTAGATTATAAAAACAACTGGGGAGGGAGTAAATATAGTCTCTTTTGTCCTCTATATCATTTCCCCAGGAAGATAATAAAAGTATGGCAAGCGTCTTGTGTTTCCTCAGTCATACAAATGTTGTGTGTGTGTTGTATTTCAGCCATGAAGCCTCAACTCCAGGCAGGAAATCCTGGAGTGATTCTGTACTGCTGTGTGGCACTAGTGGAGCCCCTGTCACTTTTACCCTTAGAAGGAATTTGAAGAATAGTTTCATGAAGAAATTTAAAAGGCCTTGGGTGTGCCTCTGACTTAGTGTATAAGGGATTTAGGGTGCAGTCTCCTCCTTGGCCAGTGAAGGGCAGCAGGAGCAGTGGTTTCCTGTCCTGTGGCCAACCCCAAGGGCCAGTTTTTTCCAGGGTGGTTTTAAAGAGCACAAGAGAGACTCCTGCTAACTCTTCACTGTGTTACCTGTTCTCATTGCTCTGTGAGGTCAGATACATGAAGAAAGTGTGATGAGTAGTTAGAAAAAAATGGGGGAAAATGGGACCTGGTAAGAACAAAAGGAGAAGGAATGGTTAGAAAGTCAGTCAGTAACTTGCATTTCTGCAGCTAGGCTCTCACTGCCTGCACCTCTGTGCTTTTATCAGGGAGGTTGTTGGTATTTTCAGCTCAGCCGCCTTTCAGGAACCTGAAAGCAACCCTAGAGCAGCCTTACTGGTCCCTCTTTCTGAAGTTGCTTTCAGAGAAGTATGTTCAGTTATATAGTAATGTTTCTGTAATTAATGCTCTGCTTTAACATCGTATTTTGAGAGTAGTCTTGTATCTCTCTTTGATCAGAGGGGAAAGCAAAAATGGTAAAATAATAAAGCGGGTAAGATAAAATGTGACAGGAGTGTTTGATGCATGGTCTGGGTGCGCATGTGCAGTTAATGCTAATTGATGGATTGCTAATGCTTTCTTCTTTCTTCACATTTCATGTTAATAGAATAACTTGCAATATACTAAACTGTGCATCCTTAAGGCGGGGGGGCGGGGGAGGGCTTTGTTGGAACAAGTCTAGATGAGAGAGATAAGACTGTATGTGCTCATATGATCAGTGTAGCGACAGCTCATGGCTTTGTGTAAAGTCAGCTTGAGTTCAGCAAGGCTCTCACTCCAACTCCACACGAGCCAGCCCAGATTTGGCAACAGCAGTCCTGAGCTTATCAACTCAGCCGTGCTTGAGCTGATTCTCTGCAGACTGTCTTGTGTGTCCTCCATGCCATATCCCTGAGCAGGCAGTATGGACACCCCCAGGTCACCTCTGCGCAGAGCACATCCACAGAACGAAATTGCCTCAGCTTTGTGCCATGCAGAAACAGCCAAAGCACTGCCTACGCTGTGCCAGCTTGGGGGACAGTCTTGCCTCACCACCAAATGACCTCATTTGTTTCTGTGGCATGGTTAAGCCTGAATAAATTGCCATAGGCATTGAGGTTTGACTGCATATAGCGTGTCTGTCATCGGTGCATTACATTACTCTGTCTCCAAAAGGAGTAGAGAGGAGGTTTAAAGCATACTTACTTCTGAAAAATGTGTCCTCCTATGCGACCAACACACGTTCTAAGTGTTTGCATAAAATCACAACTGTTTAAAACAGACTCTTGCTGTTTAGAAGGCAGAGGGCAGTGGGCTGAGCACAATCCTGTCTGCAGATTTCTGCTCTGCTGGTGGCAAGTACGCTAATGGGGAGGCATGTAAAGTACTTCTATAAACTGTGGCCTTGCTATTTTATAGCAGAGAGGCTTGCATTGGAGAATTTTTATGCCTCTTTTGAAATTAGAAACCAAAATTTAAATTTGAACCAAAAATAGCTGCCATTATGTCCAAGAAAACAGGTCAGTGACCAGCTATTTTGCCAGCCTGAGCAGTATGTGGCCACTATGTGACAGGACTGTTTCTGTCTCTAGAAGAAGTGTCCATAACACAAGGCAATACAATTTGTCAGATCAGTATTCCATTAGAGGGAATTTAGCTTTATTTGCTATCTTTTAGAAAGATTACCTGTAGAAGGATTGCAATATGCTGTAGGTGACCTGCAGGTAGACTTCCACGATATGATGAAGGATGTTCCCCAGTAAATGGTGCAAGATGTTCCCCCTGTAGTGTCTGCATTAAAATTCACAGTTAAGACTGGAACTGTTTTATACCTTAATACCAGGAATACCTAATAGATTCAGGAAAAAAAAGCAAAAAAAAAAATGAGACAGTGTTCAGTGTTCAGAAGAATGGCAGGGCAAGTTAAGGAGCAAGTTTTAGGTTCAGCTTCAAATTTCTAGCTTGTGTTGGGTTGCATTCCCATGGAAACATTCATTCAATTAAGCTGTTGCCGATGCATTTTGACTGATAACTGGTAAAGGTACTATGGCAAATGTTTCCCTTTTGCTCTAAGTGTGTTTTGAGGAAAAGAGTGCGAGAGGATGCTGTTCTCATCCTATAATAAAGATCAAATTGGGAAATTATTTAATGTTTATAGAAGAGCCATAAAGGGTCTCATAATGATTGTGCCATCCCTCATAGAAATGACCAATTAACTGGATTTTGCAGTGTTACTTACCTTAGATCAAGGAGGGATTAACAAGATATGCTTCAGACAGGGTTGAAATAAAAAACAAATCATGTCCTAAGAAAGATTCCTGGGAAATGGTTTTTCTCTGGCACATGATTTTGAGAAACTGCACTCCCCTATTAGGACTCATAAGTAGACAAACCCAGGTCTAAAACAGATCACAAATAGAAGTCTTTGGTGTAGCAGAGCTAAAGGACCATACCTGTGGGCGGTAGATGGTTTCTCTGATTAGCTTATGGCTTAGATTTGAAAACAGACTGGAAGTGCGATGTTGGCATTTGTTAAGACAGCTGTGAAGGTTTACTTCAAAGTCAGGAAAGGGCACATGTGCTGCTGCATTCGGGGTGAGTGACCGCCTCTGTGGAGGTGTGGGGTGACCATGGCCCCGAGCAACAGGGCACCTGTGGGACCAGTTCCCTAGAAACACATGGGCTGACCAACCCAAGGTTAAAGTGCCGAGTATTGTCAGCAGAGTGGTGCATAAGCCCTTCTCTGCTCCAGGCATGGGCAATGGCTCTGGGATCCAGTTAGAAACAGTGGGACTAGGTGAGGAGTGGAGGAATTCTAAAAATATTCTGGTTTTATGCACTTCTGACAACAGTAATTGAATTTGTCCCTCTGGCTTTACATTTAGGAAGCACAAGGTTCTTTCCTCAGCTTATTTTGATCTTGCACATGGCACAGTGTAGACTACAAGTCACAAGGATGCTGAAAAATTTGCATTTCTGAGTGACAGTCTCAGGAGAGTGTACCAGTCCCTCAGGACAGGTATTATTAGCTCCCTGGTTTCATTGGGTGCCTCGGTGAATCATGGTGTGTTTACGGCTAGTTTCTCTAACAGAAGATTCCGGTTATCTCTTAACAATGTATTCTCCTGTGGTTTTTATTTCCAAAGTGCCGTGCTAAGATTTTCCCAAAGGCTTCAATTTACTTTTGTGCTTCAACATTTTATCCAGTTTTCTTTTGGAAGAAGTGTATAAACTTTTCAGCAAGGTATTTAATCGAATATGAGAGGCTATGGCAGACTGAGTCTCACATTTGGAGTTCACTTGTAATAGGCTCACCTTGGTGTATTCTGAGTTTTTAGGGAAGAACAGAAAGAGATGGCAGGTCTAGAAAACTGATGATACTGAATTCTTAGTCTCAAGTGGAAAGGGGAGAGCATGTTAGGTGAGTTGTCAAACTCTGATTAGGAATAAACAGCCTGAATTAGAAGAGAAATTAAATTAATAAATTGTCTAAAAAATCCTTAGCTGATGGATGGAGCTGGGGAAAATTACTGTAAGAAAGTTATTTGTATAAAAAGGTGATTTTTCAAACCCAGATTAACACAGGAATGCGTATAAAAATTCAAGAATACAGAGCAGAGATAAAACCAAACAAGTATATTGCTGGGATGATGCAGCCTGGCCACAGAGTGCAGAGCTCCAGAGTGCAGAGAAGGGTGTGCAGCATGGCTGGAGATGCTTCTGGGTTTTGCAGACCAACACCTGGGCAGTTATACTTCAATATAGAAATATGGCAGCTACAGGAAAAGATTTATAAACAAAATAGCAGACAGCGTTTAGTTGATTATGTGCGGAGTGGCTTTTTTCCCCTCTAAATATTTTACGAGTTCTGCATCTACCCCTCAACTCAAGACAGGGTGCCAGGTCCCAGTTGCTGGAGGAGCCAGGCAGGTCTCCAGGGCTGGCATGGAGCATCCCCCAGGGAACCAGCACCAAGCAGGGCTCACCCTCTCCAGTGGGTACAGAAACCTGAGAGGTGCTGTGGCCACCACAGTCCTGGCACAGATGAGCTTTTTTTTGTCCCCAGATGTGCATTTGGCCCCAGAATAACTGAGCATGTGCACATGTCAGGCTAACTCAGATACAGTGTTTTCATTGCAAATAGGTAACTTTCCTTTTTGTTTCACACCAAACCTCCAGGCATATTTTCTTCAGCCAGTCGAAGTGGGTTTTATTTTTTCTCTTGGTTCAATAACCTGTAAAGGACAGCTTCCTAACTGCATTTGTTGAAGTACTGTCTCAAAGTGTGCTGACACAGGGACTGACTGACGCGTGGCAAGTTATCAGATGCTCAGAGATGAAGGAAGCAGTAACACAGGCAGCCGTTCCCTTTCACAAAGGATGTGCCACCTTTCGTTTACCTCTACCTCCATTTCAAGGGATTCTTCAAATAAAGAAGGAACATGTGAACCTGTCTTGACTGACAATTTTTTTTTATTAAGTATCATGATAACTTGGAGTTCACTTGTTACAAGCATTTTATGTAGTGAGTGAAATACCAGGGGAGAAGGAGGAAGCAGTACTGTATTTCCTCAAGAACTAGGATCTAAATGTATAAATGTCACCGGTTAAGAGTTACCTGAAACAACTGGAAGGGGAATTGGCACCTGGTTTTATGGGAAACATTGGTTACCACTATCAGTTTTAATGAAGTGTATTAACTAAATTGTGTTCTGAGTATTCATTCAGCCCTGTTTATGGCACACTCCAGAGTACATTTACTGTTTGTCAGAAGTGCAAACTAGTGAACATATGAGGCTTTAAGACAGGCCATCTGTTAGTCTTAGACCCTTGGATAATTGTCAAACAGTTCTAAAAATAAGCACATACAAACTGCAAGGGGGTGCAAAGGTGATTTTTCTTGAGAGTCTTATAGTAAAGTATTAACCAAAAATTAAAAATAAAACCATATAGTTTTATCTTGTAAAGCAAGCTTGCTCTCCTTTTCTCCTTTGCTCTCTCTTCCTTTCCCCCCCTCCCCTTCAGTATGCTTTTTATTTTTTCAGTTTTTTTCCTCTTGATTTCTGGGTCATAGCATCCCTTGAATGCCTCTCCAGTTTAGGATTAGAGCAGGACCAATTTAAGGCTCACAGCTTTCCGTAGAGAGCATAATCTCTGATGGCTAAGGCAAGGGTTGCCTTGTGTCCTCTGGCTAAAGTAATCTCTTTATAAAGTCAAGGCATAAAGATTTTGATCTTTATAGATTGTTGTTAGAGGGAAACAGTACCTGTGCACATACATGCTTGTGCTTATGGATATGTAATGGATGAGAGATTTTTGGACTGTTTTGAATTCAAAAGATGCAAAACATTTTTTTGAAAAGAGAATGTTGCAGATGGTATTTTGTAAATATTTAGACACTCTAACTTCTGTTAGTAGCAATTTGGAGCTTTTGTTTTGTCTTTATTGCATATATGTTCAAATGAGAGACAAATTTTCGCTTCAAGTCAACACCTGAACCTGAGGTTTAGTTTTTGTCTGGCAAGCTGCATGTGTTGACAGTGAGTGGAGGGGATAGCTTCTCTGGTTCCTCCAGACCCACTTTGTAAGGGGGAAAGGAGAGAGAATGGGGAGGAAGGGGTACAGCCTCAAGGAGTCCTCAGCCAAGACCCCTGGAGCCGGATGGTGCCTGAAGGGGCAGCAGAAACCTAGGCAGGAAGCTGGAGAGATAAACTACCTGAGCTTTTACTTGAGTCTGGAAGGACCCCCTGTGCATTGATGAAAACACAGGGATTAATAGGAATTACCTTCCATGCCACAAGATCAGGCAGTTGTGTTCATGCATCACCCCCGTGGTTGGTGTTTCCATACTGGGTGGTTTTGCAGTGCCACGGCAACTGTGGTGTCCCCAGGCATTGAGCCGTGGGGCAGCAGGGGCTGAGCAGCTGGCTTTGGCTGAGATGTATGGGCAGTGCGTACTGTATGTCCACTCCCCAACACCTGGCATGCTCAGGTGCACAGGTCATCCCATGGCTAATTACCACTTCAGTTTCACGTTGGGTGTTTGTCGTGTGAATCTATTATCTCCATGATTCCTATGGAAATGATTTGAGGAATGATGTCTGTTCATTTTAATGAGATTTGGAAGGGGGGAGAGAGGCTTTATAACCTTTAATCAGAGTCCCATACTTATGAATTTCACTTGAGGATGGCAGGCATCACCATCCTTGTGCTCTTTCCTAACCCCTGTGTAATATAATGGTCTTTTAGGTGTATACACTCTCACACATAGACAGCATGCCTCTAAACGGCTGGTACAAAATATCTAAATGTGTAACAGATGCACAATGGCACTATAGACTGGATGTATTATGGCCCCAAACCATTATCACACCCCTCACAGTTGCATTTTATTTTTTTCACCTGCTCCTGTGTAGTACACCTGTGACTTGTTGGCAGTGAATGTTGTTGCAGTGTGGGAGACTCCCAGCTTGACTGCCTGGCTTGGAGCTTTTGCTTCATCGTGTGCTGCTTTTGTGTGTGTTTTTTTTCTCTCAATCTTTATATAGCTTGTAAGAGTTCTTTGAACTGCTGTAAGTGATCGTCTTTCAAGCCTGATGCTTTCCTTCTTGACAACAGTGCTCTGAAAATGGAGATTGTCATGCCAGTGTTTTCATAATAATGCATATATAAAAAACAGAGAAATAATCATTGTAGATGTCCTGCACAAATGGCTTGATCTGCATCCAGAGGGCAGGCAGGGGGTGTCCCCAGGGAAGATCTAGAGAGCAATCAGTATCTACAGAGACAATAATAAGCCATTCTTTGAAATCTTTTTATTTCCTGCAAAACCCGTTGCCCGGTTCCTTGGTCACAGACACTTCTACAAATGGTTCATTTGGGGATCATGCATGCTGTAGAAAATTCCACTTAAAGGCTGCAACAGCCCTGAGCCTCAGAGTAGTTGCATTTTTCCCCCTGATGTGGCTAACAGAATTGCTGTCCATTTTGCATGATTATTAAGGAAAGAAAATAAGAAATTTTCTAACCTTGTCCTGTAAATAAGTTATGGCTTACTTGATCGTGACAGGTGACTTAGTGCTGCTGTAGAGTTTTCCAGCTGCAATAATGTCTCAGAATGATGTATTCAGTGGGGTATCATCTGTGAGCTATGCAAAAACCAGGGGGCCTAACAGGAGCTGTGAAAAAACATTTTTAATGTTCAGCTTCCGTATTATGTTCTGCCTGCTACCGCCCCCCAAACACATAGATGTATGAATGCCTTGTGTGCAGGTAGGCACATGCAAACACACACACACACACACACAAGCGTGCAGGGAGAGGCTTCATTTTTGTGACTGCTTTATTTTCCTTTGGAAATCACCATTAAGATTTTTATTTTTTTGTTAAACTAAAACTTCTAAAGTTGAAAAATCACACTCAAGCACTTTCCTGCCAGCCCACCCTCCTGCTGGAAAGGGGGGTGTTTCTTATTTAGTCAGCAGAAGGCTACTAGTGTAGAGGCATTCCTGTAGTGTTACACATCTCAAAACTCTTGCACACTTAAGGGCCTTCATGGTTTCATTCTGCTTCCTGGAACAGCCCAGAGTAGCATCAGGGTGAAAGCTTTTTCTGCTAAGACAAAGTGTTCTTAACGTGAGGATTTTTTATTTTTCAATTGCTCTGAAAGTCTGGTCATTTGGGGCATTTTCTTTGTCTGTGGGCACACACAGAGGTGTTAAAATTATTTGATAAAGCATGGGTCAGGTATGCAGAACACCCCTGTGAGAGAAGAGACATAAGCACTGAATTTCTTGGACACTTCCTGACGTCTGCAAAGCACAGTTCTAATTGGCTGCACACACACGGGGCAGAGAGAGAAGAAGCAAGAAGACAAGGCATGATGGCTGCTAGGAATTGGAGACACGTTACCAGACGTTTTTTGGAAAGTGTGTTTATGTGGTCTGAAATACATTTGAATAGGTGAGAAACCTACACTGGTTGCAGAGCATACAGATAGGGTTTCATGCCTTTTCTGAATACACACAGCAGTGGTTATGCAGAATTTGCATCTGCAGGAACTTTGGTGGTCTGGTGTTCACCAGCATGTGGGGCTGCACAACCTAATGTGTTTGTGCACATGGCTTGTACAGGAGCTGCTCTTTGAAAGGCAGGGAGAGGATGCACACAGGCTCTTGTGTCCATAGGAATGACAGAAATGTTTGTGAGGTCTTGTTTAAAATGTGGATCTATTTCTTAAGTGCTTGGTCTGGGGGGAAGTCAGTATATTGATCACCAGTAAAGTGTGCAATGGAATGGAATGAATGGTACATTCCCAAGATATTAAGACAAAACCAAGATTTGCATATGAAAAAAGTTAACCAATAGTGTCTACTGTAGCATGGCTAGTTTCTCAGCTCCTACCTGGCCCAGCTCTGAACAGCTGCAGGATTTGAGTGTAATCTGTTTATTTCTTTGTATAAACCCTCTTTACAGACCCAGTATATTCTTTGTAGTAGGGGTGTTCAGGATATATTATTAACCTGTGTTTGAGGAGGGAGGGCTCACAATGAAAGCTTCATTATCAGATTTAGAGCCACATACCATTCCTTTATTGACCTGCCTGGTGTAATCAATGCAGCAGCCACACAAGTTGGAAATCATGTTTCCTGAGTGTAGACCATGTGTCATGCATCTAGTGCTGATTGTGCATTATCTTTTAAATGACACTGCCTAAATAAGTATGGATTTGTCTGCTACAAATAGCCCTTCTTTCAATTTGAAGATGGTAAACCTTTTGCTTTTTTCATTAATATTCAGGATGACCTAAAAATAGAACTATAATGAAATGTACTAGAAATGGCCATTGTTCAAATGCTGAGGAGTGTGTCTGAGCACAGAGAGAGGCCTGTATATTCTTTAACACTTTTGTGCTTTCCCAGTTAGGACAAGATTGTCAGTGCTGCTGTTGTGTTTGTAGGGCTCTGTCCATCCTCTTCCATAAAGTTGTTACTTGATTTGAGAATAATATGCAGCACTACAAAGGTCATTCCTTCTTAAAGCCAGGAAAATTTCCTTGTACAGCAAAGTCGTGTTCAGTGATGTCAAATTGTCTGAAAGCAAAAATAGTTTCAGCTATCAATTCACTTGACATTTTTTGTGTACAGTGCTTTATCCATTATTAAGCTTTCCAGGTCTTTGCACAGTACTTCTGGTTTTTGATCCTGAAATATTTAGCGTCACAGACTGAGGTGTGCTGAGAGGGCAAGTGTTATGTTAAACAAGGACTGGCTATTTTGCTATTTCATCAGTTGATTGTTATTAATTTCACAAAGGCTCCTTCTGGGTGTGCGGCAGCTACAATGCTTCTGCCCTCTTTGTAGCCCTCTGGCATGTTAAATCCTGACCGTTATTGTGCAGAGTTTCCTTGCAGCCTGTGTAGCCACCACAATATCACAGATAACTTTTGCCATGATTTAGGAACTCAGCAGCGCTTCTGACATCTGGTGGTTACTTTTTGGGAATGCACAGTCCAGAAATGCTCCAGCCTGCAAATGGGGTCACAGCTGCCTGGCCCCACACATCACGGGCCCCCACTAGCTCTTTCTACAGATGGTTTTCATCAGGGAGATGTTATCTATGGATAAAGCAGGCAATCACGGCTTTTCCTGATTGAGATGTAACTCTGGATAGTGTAGAAGGACCAGATGATTTATAAAAAGTTATACTAGCTTACTTAATTTTAAAGCTTTGGCATAGTAAATAAATAATTAGAATTAAAATTAATTTCATGTTTAAAAACTTATTCTTCAAGCTGGTAGATATGCATAGCTCTGTTACAAGGCAGATGGAGACTGGTAAAATTGCCCAGGTTTGCAATAATGCAAGTAAATTTTTATATTTGGGGATGCTGGGGACCCACTTCAAGAAAAGCTCACTGTGAAGCACATCTCTAGTTGCTCAAGAAGTTGAATAATCACACAAATAAAGCTGAGCTTATATGTAGGACTGGGTTTCAGTCAGTACACAATATGTAGGTGAGTTGGTACTGCTCTAAAAATACACTTCCAGGGTTGGCTTCACAATTTACTGGCTCCTGCACAAAATGGCAAGACAGGTCAGCATCCTGTGATGTGAGATACTGTAGTGACACAAGGCTATTACAAGTCTACCAAAAGGAAAAAAGGGAACAAAAGAGACTCCTAAACTGCTGAAAGAAGTGTGTAGAGCAAAGTCTGTTCTTTAGAGAGATTTAACTTCTGGGTTACATGTCCAGTGTTTTTCTGCTGGGTATATTAGCCTGGTGCCTGAACTGGTGGTTCAGCTGTTATTATCGAAGTAATTCTTGGACTGAGAAGTGTGTGTCACAATCTGGTGTCTCTTGCTGCCAGTACTTGCACCCGGTACTAGTGAGACTAAAAGAGTAAAATATGGCAAGAGTTCTTACCACGATTCTGATTTTTTTTTAATTGTTACAGTTAGGGGAATCCCTAAAGGCAGTTTTTGCCTGTGAAGTGTTATCACTTTGTTTACATGTATTAAAAAGGGGTGGGGTGGGGGGGAAGAAACCCTCATGACTGTGCTTGGCTTGTACCATTTTTTTTTCTAAGTTCATGCCAGCATTAACAGATCTGTCAGAACAAAGCAAATGTGTCATATTGGCAGCTGTTACTTATGAGTACTTTTTCTTTATTGCATTTTGTTTTGTAATAATTGAGAAGCTTTTATGTTGAGCTCTGCATAAATGGTACTGAGTAGGAGGGTATGAGCATGCTTTCTATTATTCTGCCCCTCATGCATGTCTCCTTTTTTCGTCTTTCCAGAACCACACATTGAGCCAGCACGCACAGTGAGCCACTGGCACTACAGGACACCTCTCTGCAGAAGACTTGACGGTGGCACAGTGGGGAGGACCATTTGAACATTACATCCAATCAAAGTGTCATTTGCAACCCAGATGTAAAACTCTAATGATTTGGCCATGAGGCGCTGCTATTATAAGCAGCTGGAAATGAATATTAATGGAAGAGATTAAAAGTATTCCATGCTCAGTATTTTTTATTGTCCTGCTTCAGCTAGTATACTTTAGAGCTTCTGCTTCTGACTGAATTTATAGTGTTAGATAAATCTGCTTTGATGCTGTTGCCCTTTGTTGCTTCTTGTATTATATTGATAGTTAAAGATTAGGTGTGATTTTTTTCTTTTTTTGTTAACTGCTTTTTAATTGCAATTTTAGGTAACTGTGCATTGTGATGTGATTGCTTGGCTATTGTCTGAATATTTCTTTTTAATTTTTTAATTAAAGACTAATGCTTTGATTGGATTTGCCAGTTCACCGGACAGTGATTAAAACTATGTAATGAATATAATCGGTTTCAGTGCAACTGGATGGTCTGCTTTATAAATGTGACTTAATCTGATTGCAATAACTAGTACAGTTCAATAAAGGGAATACATGAGCTTAGCGTCAGCGGTTGTCTGTCTGTCAGTACACGCTGTGTTACCACTGCCGACTGGTGGGTGTAAATCACAAAGCGATGGCTCACTTGACAGCAGAGAGTGTTCTGTGCTGGAGGAAGGAAGACTGGGAAAAAGCAAAAGCTGCGTTCCTACACCTGGCATTGTGCTCACTCCTGGATGCACCTCCCAGGTAGGTTGAGGTAAGGTAAGAACATTTACTACGAATTTGGGCTCAAAAGACATTGCTAGCTTATAATACTCTTAACTTTTACTCAAGTCAACAAGAAGAGAGGGGTCTTGCTCTGTAGCTGCCCTGACTCTGTCTCTGTGCTTCTTTATTTCAATACAAAACAAAAAGCTTTCTGGATTGTATACTAATGTGCAAATATTGGATCAGGCCTTGGGAACCCTGGTAGGAGACTGCATATTTCAAGCACGTGGAGTTCTACACCCACAAGAATTGTAGCTCTATGTAACTCCCATACTTTTGACTGTTGAAATTGCCATCACACAGCCTGACAGAGCTAACTAGCAGGCAGTTTCTTTTCTCTTTTTAAACATATCCCATGGTAGTGAGGTATCTCCAGTCAGAGAAAACAGTCATTTTAAGGACCATGGGCACATTTTGAAAGTTAGTGAGATGCAGTTCTCATGGTATCTCTTGCTTGAATGAACTGTAATCATCATGAAAGATGTTTAGCAGTTGTGACATCTGAAATGATGTGGTTATCCATTCCCATGATGAACAAGCCTTTGCAAGACTGTGGTGTAGGAACATGCACAGTTAGAGCCTTTCAAAATTGCTGCACTGAACTAGAGCACAACTGCTTGTCATTGTACTGTGTCTGGGCTTGAAGCGTGTAAGTGATACATGGTAGGGAAGAGGGTTTCTAGGATATGTCGTGTATGCCCAAATTAGTTTATATAGCAAATTTATTAACACGTGTGAGGGTACAGCTTGTTGATACTGCAGACAACGCTTTCAACATTTGGATTTATGCTGATGTCAATAATCATGTTGCACACTCATAGTTCCTTCAAGACAGTGGGGAAAACCACGTGTAAGGGAAGGCTACTGGTTGTGACCAGGGCAAGGTCTCTCCTACAGCAGGGAACACCAGAGAAGGTGAAGCTCTAGCTGGAGAAGTTTCAACTTTCTCAAACAAAAATAAGAAACTAATGTCCCATTTAGAGCAAATGATAGATATGGGTTTTATTCTGCCAGTTATGAAAAAGCATTGCACGGATGGTCAGAGTTTAGGCTCAAAATTTCATTTCTGATATATTTATGAACCCTAATAGAACAAAACTAGGAATGACTTCTTAATTCCAAAGAGGACAGTTCTGTTTTCATCTAGATAATTCTTAACTCACTGTATATGCAACAAAATCATTGTACTAAAATGATCCATTTCCAGAAAAAAGTGTTAGCTTTCTACCTATTGTGCCATAAGCCATGGTACTGATGTTTATGGGCTGAAAAATTAGCTACCTCTTCTGCAGGTACTCTGGTATCTTAGAGGGCTTGGGTAATATTTGAACACTAATGGGTAAAGGCTGCTTTTTAAAATTTTCTTTTCTGAGACAAAATGCACAGAAGTGCAGGGACAATTGTCATGAATGTGCTGGGGTTGCTTTGTGGTACTTTTGATATAAACTGGAACATATTTGGTTTAGTATTTGATAGGAATGGTTGGACTGGATGATCCGATGGGTCTTTTCCAACCTGATGATTCTATGATTCTATATGAGCTGTCATTGTTTTAATCACAGCAAGGGCTGGTACTGTCTTGATATCTGCTTTCCTAGGGGCCAAAGAAACACAGTTTGGGTGTGGGGATGAAAGCTGCTGCATGGAAGCAGAAGGAAAGTCATCCACTCTTCTGGTCTTGCCATGGAGCTGCATCTGCACTGTGCTGCAGTGCTGCTCCTGGAGTTTGTCCTTGGCCAGTGTCAGGATGCAGTGCTCTTGCCTGACTTTTTTTTTTTTCCCAAGGTCTGAGACTCCCAGGGCAAGGCTGCACCAGCCTGGGTGCCAGGAGGCAGAGCTCTGCAGCGCATGGTGAGGCCTTTGTCTGGTGGTTCCCCCGCGGCTGTTTTCTATGCCACTGGTCCCACTGGGGAGCAGGGACAGAGCAGCCCTGCACTGGTACAAAACACAGCTTTGCTGGCATAGCTGCAATCACACCAGGGAGTGCTTCGCCAGCATAGTATATAGTTCCTGTATCTGTTAAAAGCTCCTAGGGAAAACAGAGCCTAACTGCAGGTGGAGAAAGGTAATTTCACAGCTTCTGGTATGTGTTTGAGGTTTCACCCCATTTCTTAGTGGCCAAGAAGTGCTACAAAAGGCATTTGGTAAACAGTCAGAAATGTTGACTCCAAAGGCAGCTGTATTTCAATGGTTACAACACATTGCAAATGGATGCAGAGCCTTTCAGCTGTCCCCATAACATTTCCCTGCTTACCTGTGTAACTTGTGGCTTCTGTGAGGGGGTGTTGTGGACATGGACTGGCACAGGCTCCTCAAGGTGTGGGTGATGCGCCAACTCACAGGTAAGTGCAAACCAGACTTGCTGAAATTCTTACTCGGGATGAGCTTTAGGCAAAAAGTCACGTTATGATCTGAGTGGCATTAGAACCAGCACTGTGTTGGAAACCATGAAAAGAGTTTTAAATGTGTCAAGAAATGTCGTATAGGCAATTTAATATCTTCAAGTTTAGACAAATAATGAAATATAAATTAATATTAACAATGGATTAACAAAAGACTTGTAACAGGTCAGTCTGTCAGCCCACATGCACTGAATGATCTCTGCATTTAACTTCACTACATACCCACACATCCAAAAAGCATTGAAATACTTAGTCATAAAGTAGCAACTAGTACCTGTAGGTGATACGTGTCTATGTAGGCAGTGTTACACATTCTTTTGTTCAAAGCTTCTGTAGGTACTTGGCTGATCTATCACATTCGGCAAGGAGTAACCACTTTTTGTGATATGCCTTAGAGTTTTGGAAAAAGCAAGTGCTTAGCCCATTGCCTCCAAAAGAAAGGGAAAAAAGTTTGGGGACCATTTGAGGGAGTGAGTGACCCG
This sequence comes from Coccyzus lansbergi, assembly GCA_033558105.1. Classification (NCBI taxonomy): domain Eukaryota; kingdom Metazoa; phylum Chordata; class Aves; order Cuculiformes; family Coccyzidae; genus Coccyzus; species Coccyzus lansbergi. The sequence goes on along the minus strand of JAUMJK010000581.1, from coordinate 466,623 downwards.
TCATTTTGTGCTGGAGTCTCTGAGTGTGCTGTGAAAGGGTATCCTGCTGAGCAGCAGCTCAGAGGGAATGTGAAAGGGAAAAATCGGAGGGGTGAGGGGGCTGAGGAAAATGTCTCCACAACCTTCCTACCCTCCAGAGCAGTTGATGGAAAATTCACCCTCTGGCAGCCATTTCCATTGTGGTGAATCTCTACATCCATATCCCAAGTGCACCACTCACTTTCTCCTACCAACGCCTAAGAGCAGCTGGGTTTTGGTGTGTGTGTTTGTCTGTTTCTTAACTTGTGTATAAAGCACTCTCTGGTACAGGCAGTGAAGCCTTTTCCCCCCTATCTGCATAAGCGGTCTCTGTGTTTTGGCCCTCATGCTAAAGCAGGGAGGTTTCTGCAATCCTCCCTCCAGCTCCTCACTGCAGCTGAGTGGTGTTAGTGGCGTTTGCTCAGGTGTAGAGCTCTGGGGGTGCTGTGTCCCTGCAGCACGCTGGCAGTAGTTAGGCCAGGATAAGAACAATGCCCTGCAAGTACTGTCAAGGACAAAAGCATGTGGGCTCAACACATGAATGACCACAGAAACCAAGGTGGCAGAAGCTGCAGCAGCCACCGGGCTTTGGAGCTGGTGGTGGTGTGACTTGTTCTTTATCACTTCGTCTCTTTTCTTCCTGGTTATGCCTCTGATGAAATCGTTTGTTCTTAGTTTTACCTGTCACATCCTCCTGCTGACAGGGAGGACAGAGGAGAGATGTGGGGCCATCTGACCATGGATGCTGCCTCGATGTCCACAGCCAGAACTGGGGCCTGGCCGTGCCTCACGGGCACCTCGGCAGGATGAGGAGGGCAAGGGGAATGTTCAGCTGTGTCCAGGAGCAGTGATGGCTGAGCTCTGCTGAGAAACTCTCCTTCCAACGCTGCACAGGCTGCCAGCCAGCTCCCTAGGCTTATGCACTGCCAAGTCTCTTTAGGGCTTTTTTTCTTTCTTTTAAATGAGGACATTTTTTTCTTTTGTGCTGGGTGAGATTGCTGAGCTGACCACAGGGTGGGCTGGCAGCTGGGGCAGAGGTAGGGGCTCGGCCGCTGTTCACCCCCCCGGCAGCAGCATTGCCCCTTAGGGGTTTGGCCACCCCACTTCCATGTGGGTTTCACATGTCCTTTGAGCAATATCATATTTCAACCCTACTTCTGAGTGCTGCAGGGAATTCAAAGCCCCCAGGTAAAAAATTGTCATTATAATATTTTTCACAAATTTACCAACCTGGGGTTTATTCTTTTGTCTGTATTTATAGCACAGTGATGCTGAGCTGCTCCTCAGGTAATGCAGAGGACTTACTGAGTTGTGCGAGAACATACAGACTAGGTCTTCTGGATTTTGCTTCTCCTGACATTCCCAAACGTGTGTGCTGTTGAAAGCCCTGTATAGCACAGACAGTATCCTCGGCAAGCAGGTACCAGGGAGCTAGTGAATTGTGGAGCTCCTCCGTGTGCAAGGAATCCTGCTAAAAGAGCCATTGGCTTTTGAAAAAAATCTTTAGCCTCCAAATCTTTAAGTACCAACTAAAATCTTGCTTTGAACTTGAAAGAAAAAAAAATGGGTTTTCTATGTCTACAGTTCTACATGACTGGAAGAGCTACCTAGTCCCCAGCGTGATCCTTCCCTCACAATAAACAAGCCAGCAAACGAGCCCTTCAAGCTGCATGTGCCAAATCCATGTCCCTGGGATGCTGGGCTCTTCTTTACTTAGCCTTTAATTTAGAGGGGAGCGAGTGAGAAAACATCTTTTTTTTTCCTGAGTGAAAACAATGCAATAAATAAGTGCATCTTCTTCTTCTAGTTGCAGTTTATAGGCACTGCTCTTCACGAAATTGGCTTCTATGCGTGAAAGCTATAAAATACGCATGCCATTTGCAAAAGACACATCTTCTGCTGTACATTTTCTGGTTTATTCACAAAGTATCTCAGTGCAAGCCTGCCAGAGAGAGAGGGCTAAGGAAATGTGCAAATGAATACACCTAATGCTTTTGTAATAGCACTGAAGAAATGGTCAAGGACTTATATTAGCCTCGTGTGGCAGAAGCAATTTAGATTTCGGATGGGGAATGACAGTTTCACCCAAATTCAGACCAAGAAACATTTTTCCTCACGAGGGCTCTTATGGCTTGATCAAGAGTTGCATAATTCCTAATAAATATGCAATATGTTATATTGCAGTGTATGTTCTCAGTGCTAAAACACTCAAACCCTGGAAGATAAGGCCTCAACTGAAAGCAGAAGGAGTGAAATCTGGTGTGCAGGCAGTGGAAAAAGAAGGGGATAGAATGAAAGGAGAAGGTGGACAACACCTGACTCTGGCAAGGCCAGTGGATGTGGTGCATGAGCTTAATTATTTCTACCTTTCTCTCCCTAATTGGCCTGATAATTTCTTTGACACAGAAGAACCTGCTGGGTTTGGTGTGGCTTGAGAAGAGTTGTCTGACAGTGGGCAGATGTACAAGAGGAATGGGAAGTTCCACACTTGTAAATTTTTTGACTATTTGATTGATTATTTGATGAAAGTACATTAAGAGGAAGCCAAGATAACCTGGCACCCCACTTGGGAGTGCAGGCAACCTTGGCTGGTAGACACAATGTGCTTCCACTAGCAAACAGGAATGTTAACTCCCCTTCTTTTACTGAGGGTTTTAACACAAAATGCAAATCAAGCCCAGAGACATCCTCGCCCTCCATTCTTCACTTTGCAAAGTAATTCCAGTTATTGATGCATTACATTAAAGGATATACCAACTTTCTTTACTTTCTGGGAACTGCCAGAAAAAGTGTGTCTTCTTTCATGTTGCACTGCAGATATATATACAACCATTTCCCTTGACTTCAAGGAGTTAAATGTTCACATAGATAAACCACACTAGGATCAGAGCATTAGGTAATCTAATGATACCGAATAACATGACTGTGTGAATCATTAGCTCAATGATACATCATGCTCAGGGAGAGGAAAAAAAATAAAAAGACAACCCAAGCCCTGAACCCTTAAATATATTTGTGTTTGAGAGAGAAATCTGGAAGGAGGGGAGAGGAAAACAGAGCTGATATGTCTGTAGTTAATTTAAGATGTTGATTTTTTTTTAACGTTATTGAGAATAGAAACTCAAAATGAGAGAAGATCCAGTGAGGGATCCAGAATACCCCTGTGGCATGTGAAACCTCATTGGAAAAGACGGAGAAGAAATAGGTGCTGGAAAATATCTATTCAAAGCGATACAGACCCATGCAAGCACCAGAACTGCATATTGAGCCTGAAAAAAAATGACTCTCTTTGCAGGGCTGTGTGGTGTTCCTTTTCAGAGACCTAATGGTGCATCCTATTCAGTCGGAGCTCCCCAGCTCAGCTGTATGTTACTTTACCCATAAGGGTGTTGAACAAATATTTTGTATCCAGGAGAGACTCATTAATGTTTTTCAATCCGGATACAAGTTTCTCATTATTCTTCTGCATAGGTCTGGTAATGGGAGCCTCCTCTAGAGATGCCCTACGCAGATGTCTTCAGGCAATGTTGATGGCATGAAGCAGGAATTGTTTTCACTGAAAGATTTATAACCTTATAGCCTTTCCAAGCCTAGGCAGTGCGTGTGGACTGAGAACCAGCAACCAGGGTTTTCTGACTTCTGCACTATTCACTGATACTGAGTAGCCTGGAGAAATCATTTTGGTCTAAATTTTTGCTGTTCTGGGTCCCCAGCATGAGCAATGAAATGTCAGGGGTTTTCAAAGGTACTGAATGTTTCTGACTCCTATTTAAATTGAAGCTGCAGGTTTTGAGTCCTTATTAAATATGTATGTATGTATTTATGTATGTATGTATGTATCTATCTGTCTGTCTGTCTGTCTGTCTATCTAAACATATCTATCTCCCCCAAACCCCAAGTCCATTGATCTTAATTTAAGGCTCCCCAAATCAGAAACCACTTTGAAAGACATGCAGAAGCACAGAACAGCCGATAGATTTCCATATCCTGCAGGGTTTTGGCATGAATCCCCTCCTTTGGTTCCAGGCAGAAAAATACAAAGAGACGTCTGTGAATAGGACCTCGCTGGGTGTCCAGCCCTCTGAGTGAAATTTCCTGTGCAGAGGATGGTCTTGGCCTACATTTTCTAGTTATTATATAGAATTTGTTTCCTGCTATGCTGGGGAAAAAAGTGTATAAAAACTATAAAAACCTCAGTGAAATCCCACCTTATAGAGCTGCTTCAAGCTGCACAGGCAGAATTTGTACTGGAGGAGCTGACATTGAATAGGGTAGTTGAAGAGAGGCACCAAAGCAGAGTCAGCCTTTAAAAATTATTTATCTTGTCTGTCATATTTTGTAAGTTGATCCAAATCAGATTTCAGAGTAATACCATTAAAGTCAACAACCAACATCCAGGATGAATCTAGCTCTTAAAGTACCATTCAGGATCCTTGAGAGACATGCATCCCAGTGACTCCTTTAGTAGTCATTAAACCAATTATCATCCCAGTCTATTTCCAACAATTATCATCATAGACTTTTTGGGTTTAATCAGCTTTTTAATTGACCGGTGAATAAGACAGGAGATACAAAAATCTTCCGTGATACCTCAGGTATAACTATTATACACTTAGCATTGCTGTGCACTTGAGGTAATTTACATCACAATACTGATCCGAGGCTGGAACATGAGCAACTATAAATAAAATATTGATAAAAACTAAGACAATAAAGGAGAAGAAAAGGAAGTAGTAATCCATAAACAGAATGTCGCCACTCTTGGTGACATTGCTCCTGGGATTTTCTGGGCCAGCAGACTTTGGAGCCAGAAAAAAAAATTTTCTTTTTCTGTATGCAACAGAGAATAAATTTTAAGGGACACAAAAAGTTTTGACTATGTCTTAAGTGCTACAATTATTGAATTGAGTTGCAGAAATATCTTCAGACTATTTCTTACAGCATTTAAAAGAAATCAGTTTTTTAGGCACTTGTCCCTCCCTCAAGCAACTAACTTTTTTAATACCACTTGCCTTGGTAAGAGCACTGCAAAGTGCCTTGAATGCAGCAATTTGCGGGATTTGGCACTGTGAGGCCCGCAAGCACTTAGCAAAAGCAATTGTGTAGCTCTATTGAAAATCCCGCATATCATGCTGTGGGGAGCCAGCACTTTTTATCTGTCAGCACTGTTGGTGACAAATATTAAAATAAAAAGCATGACACTATAGGTGCTTCAAAATTCAAACTGCAAGTTTCCTACTGCGGGACTTCTAACCATGTAATAAAATGCAGGGAAGAAAACAGAGTTCAGACCCCATGCTGTAATAAACGCAAGGACATCTTAAGTGTTTATATATATAATTCAGTCTCTTCTGAGACTTACTACCATGCTTCTACCAGTAAAAATTTTAATTTGTGCCTTGATGATGATGCAGTCTTTAATTTCTCTTTTAGCTCCAGAGACGACTGGGAAGAGTGCGAGGGAGACCTGTTCTTTGTGGCTGGTGAAAGCAAATGGTCATGGCAGGTCAAAGAGCTACTCTGCAGCCAGCAAGGGTGTGGTTGGCCTGGAAGGAGGAGAAGGAAATCCTCAGCTTTGACTTGCTGTGAGAGTGCCTGCAAGAAAGTCACCCCAAGAGTCAGTGAGTTTTGTTAAGTTTAAAAAGAAATATCTTACTCCAAGGATCTCAAAATACACAGCAAACACACAGCAAAGCTTTAAAATGTTCTTACTAGGTATGATCTTGAACATTTATTGCTCTGCCAGATACCTATTTTTATCTTTAATAATATTTTATGTAAATAACAGCAAAATAGTCACAAGGAAGAAGTAACTAATGAGAAATTAGCAACTTCTGTGTGGGTGAGTGGGCACACATTGCATCTGCCTAAGTGTCAAGTTACTGAGAAGGTTATTGACTATAAAAATGAGCAAATATATTCTTGCTAAAAGTCCAGTGAAATCACTGCAGGGATAAATTTGACTTCACTGTGAAAAGAATGCATGCATCTCACACTGCAGTGGTCATTTAACCTAAATTATATACATTGATCTGTGCACCCTCCTGGTGTTAGCATGCAAAATCGACTGGATTATGTACTCAGATGTAAAGCTACAGCAAAATTGGCTTTGACCTATTTACATTTTCTAATCCAGCCTCTTAAGTCTAGTTATTTCTTTTGAAACCCTGATCTTTTTCATTCCTTCTCAAATGCTTTCTTAGGGACTGCCACCTATTCAGCCCAAAACATGGTGCCTGGTACTCAATGAAACTATTGCCTTAGATGTGGCTCAGTCCTTCCAGACGTGGCTATTCTGGCAGTAACGATTGAAAACATGGGATCTGTGCACCTTTGCTGTATTATCTAGGAAGAAACACAGGAACAGTTTGCATAGTCAGCCTTCAAAACATTCTTATTTTATTTTAATATCTATTCTTTTACACAAAAGTGCTAGAAGCGAGCATCTTGTCCTGCCCAGTGGTCTTTACTGGTGTTGCATCTTTCCTCTTGCCAATCCCCTTTTCTACTCATGCTTATAGCATGCTTAATTTGGTCTCTACACACTTACTTAGAATATCCCTCTATTGGCTCCCATCTGAGGGGTGCCTCAGTGTGGTGATAAGATTTTCAGGTCATGCTGTTGCATTAGTCATGATCTAACATTATGAGGCAAGAAAGAACTGACTTTACTTCTCTAAGTAACAGAAAAAAAAATTATCAGGACAAACTTACAGGCATTAAACCAATCTCCTGATTTATTTGTTTGGGTTTTTTTTTTCCTCCACTGTCCTTACCAAAACTTTCAAACTCTTCTTATATAACACCAATCCTTGCAGTGCTGCCCCACCGCCCCCAGCCTCTTTATGGAGCCAATGTCCTTCACTGTGTCAAGACTGCCATCCCTGTTCCTTGGGACAGCACCCTGGCCTTATGTGCCGCTGGCCTTACCCTGATCAGCATGTAACAGCTTGCACAGACTGCTCTGGTACGGTTCTGCCACGCCGATTCTGTTGTGCTGATTGCATGTTGCACCATCTTGCTGAAAAGAGGAGTTGTGTCAATATGCTCTGCTTTGAGTAAGGAAAATTGTGCCCCCAGTGAACCTGCTGAAAAAGCTCCTATCAATGCCAGGTAAGCCAAGGCTCTGGGCTGCTGATAACAGGCAGTGGCTATGACAGAGGGCATCACATTTCCATCTGAGTCTCCAACAACAGAGGATGATGCATCAGCATCGAAAACTGTGTCCCAGGGTGCAGGCTCCCTGCACTTTTCCCTGCGGTGGCACAGCAGTGCCGTCTCACAACAGAGCAGGGTGCCCCCAAAACCAGGGTCTGGCACTGCTAGCAAACACTTGCTACAATGCCAGCTGCTCTGAGGAAGTGTGGGCCCTCAGTCGCTGTACCTGGGCTTGTTCTTTAGAGAAAATAATGGCATTGTGTGCTGCTTTTTAACAGCACTTAAGGGTTGAGAAAGAGCTAGCTCTGATACCTTACTGCAGGAAAGACTAGTAATTAGAAGCATGAGCCTGGTTCATCTGGGTTGAAATGTGTTAAAACAAACAATTGAAAATAATAAAAAAAACCAAAGCACCTTCGGCCTACTTCAGTTTAGGGGAAAGGTCTCTCTGACTCTGCCTGCGCTGAGGCTATGTTGAGGCTCTTTGACTCTGCTCTGAGACTTGCTGACACTACTGATTCAACACTGTATCAAGACACTCCAACTGTGATCTGAGACCTGGAGCAGAGCGGGAGCATCTTGACACAGTGTCAAAACAGTAGTCAGAGCGCATGGACGCAGCACTGAAAGGCTTTTGTCTCCCAAATGAAAAGGAGCCGGCTTATTTTAATCTTTTTTTCCTTTTCTTCTTTCTTTTATTTTTTTTTAAAACTAATGGTAGCTTTCTCTTAAATAAAAACCCACGCAGTTTATTTGCAGGAAGAAAGGGTGACACGCGTCCCCCCGCCTTCTTGTTTAATAAAGCAATGTGATAGTCAAAGCTTCAGTGTACAATGCATTTCACTAAAGCAAAGTTCTTTTGCTTTGGGAATGTAAAAGGTTATGTTCAGAAATTATACCGACGTAGGAGCCAAAAGGGGTTAATCTTTTCATGATGCTGCACATCGATCATCTATCTTTCTGTGCATGTTTGTATTTGTTGTACATTTTGGATTTGCAGTTCTGCACAATAGCATTCATTTAATCTGACTAATAATTTGGGACATAGTTTTGCTCACCAATCTGCCCATAAAACTCAAGCTGTGACTTTTGGTAAGAATATGAATTCAGATATTTGAGTGTTGACCAATATTCATCAACAAAAGAAATGAGTTCAATTGTCAGGATGTGGCAATGCCTGCTGAGACAGGTTTCTTTTCAGCAGATGAGATGGTCTTAATGTTGCATGGACTGTGACTTTATAACAGGTTAAACTCATTTATTTGAAAAATGAGAATATAGTTGCATTTATTTTTCCTTGCTGGGGTCACAGGTACCAAGGAATCAGCAAAACCATCTACTGAATGTTTTATAGATGGTGGTGGCTTTGCTGAATGTTAAATGAAAACAATCCATTAAAATATAAAATGAAAATTCTTTTTGTTTCCTTTTCCTCTTGGGCCTTCCCAAAAGGAGGTCGACACCAACCCAGTTTGAAAAAAGCCAATCACTGCCCAGCATGTATTCCCTTGAGCAACTTGAGTGGGCATGATGCCATCCGAACAGATGGGCATTACTGTAGGCAACCAAGAGACCATGCATGTGAATCAAGTATGGGTGTTTACAGCATCATTTCCCTGATGAGAATGTCAAAATGGCAGCCCAGTCCGAGCCTTTGGCTCAGCTCAGTTGCGTTTCACTAATTCAGCTCTAAAATGGACAACTTCACAAAATAAATAATTAACATCAAGTTGGGTGGTCATGATTTTACTTCACAGAATTGAGAAGAGTAAGTGGGTAATGGACTGGCTGCAAATAATGTTCCTGAATCCTGTCCGTGGTGGGGAGGCTTGCTATTTCGTAAAATGAGGGCAAAGAAACCTACACATCTACACTAAGTATAACGTAACAAAACAGGCATATGAGTACTACAGGTTGCTCCAGACTGAAATAAAGAAACATTTTCACATTTTTATAGGAAGGCATCATATTTCAGATTAAAATTGAAACAGTATAAAATGGGATTTCTGTGTTATGACATACTTGAATAATATACCAGTGCAAGTTTGTGGTCCTTAAAGTTACACATATTGTGTTAGGATTTCATGCTGTCCTGAAGAGAGGTGCACATAAATATTGTAATCCTTTTGAGTTTGGCACTCAGTTTGACTTCAGTATGTATTGAATGAAGTGATTTCTACTGAATTATCATTGGAAGTTATCTACCATCTGTTACCAACACTTTAACTACAGAACTGGAGACAAGAATTTGAACATTAAATCAACAATTTTACCTCCTTTAAACAAAAGACCATGATATATGTATCCTGGAAGCCTGATTTAAAGCATGAGTCTGAAATGCTTATTTTTTTCTTTTGATGATCAGTTGTATTTTCTTTGCAATCACTTCCATGTGTTTCTGTAATACTAACTGAATACGTAGCCTTCACATTTAGATCTGATAATCTATATAACTTTTTGCTTCCCTAAGTGAGTGGCTAGTCAGTCTGAATTTGAAGAACTGGGAAGATGAACCAACAATATCAAGTATGAAATACTTGAATGCACATTTGTTTAAGGAATAATGTGACAACATATTGATTAAATGGAAAAAAATGAAAAAAAATTAAATCAAGTCCTGCTTTGGAGATTTCTAGGAAGTTCCGAGTGAGTTTTACATCTAGTCCTATACCTTGGTTGGGGAATTTAGGCAAAAAAACTCCAAGGCAGCTTTTAAAATTAAGAGGGTGAAAATGAAAATAAAAGTAGTGCTTTTCTAACGCTTGATTGGAACAAGGAGTATCTACAATGTGTCTTTTTCTGTATGCAAAATATTTCAATATTTTCTTCTCTTATTTCAAAGCTATCTAAATCAATCTTTTCATTTGTCTTCTATAATATGTTATGATGGCTCCAACTTCTGCCATTAGACTTGCTAAAATGCTCTCTTACCTTGTATTTCGTTTTCTAGGGAGCGCGGTCTTTATTTTCTTGCTCGATGTCATGGTAACAGAAACAGTTTCCTTATATTATGTCTAAGTTTGTGTTTTAAATACAAGCAGGGCAGGTTGGAGATTGCTGTATATCCCATGTGGAAAGACAGCACTAGCTTTCTGGGTGCCAGCACAGACTCCCAGCTGTTACTGTTGCTCTAGGGTCACAGATGCATCTCACACTGAATCAGTTAAAAATGCAGTAGCTATGCTTGGGGACACGAGCTCAGATTTTCAGGGCCTGATTATTCTGTTAGTTTCCTACGTGCAATTCCCACTGAAGTCAGCAGAAGTGGTACATGCAAACCTGACAGGCTAATTTGGAGCCCAGAATTGCAAAGGATAAAATCATACATTTGATTTCTGCAGGTACTGGAAGCCTAAGTCTTGTCCATCTCCATGATTGTTAGGATTTACCACAGCCTGTAAGGATTTGGATGGATCCAAAAATGTGTTGCTTGTCATATTTTATTTTCAGTGATCAGAGCAAGAAAAAGAATCATAATGTATACAAACTCATGTTGGACAAACCCAGAAAAAGCACCAGAAAGGCGCTCTAAAACTGAGCTCAGAGTTATACAAGGTGTGGCATATTATGTAGGGAAACTAAATGCGAGATCCTGAGCTCCCCTGGTGCTCCCTTATCCTCAGGCAGCTGTGCAGCCATTTTTAAGTGGCTTCTCTGAAATCCTGCTCACCTGAAGGAGTGGTGAGTGGATGCACCTGGGCTTGAATAAGGGAATTAACACCAGGTGGCACCTTCCTTTCTTCAGGCGATGGTGCTGCTGGGCTCTGCAGGAGGAGGTGAGAGGGGCTGTGGGGAAAAGGTGCTTCTGCTGTGGTGGGAGGCGAGGGCCTACAGGCAACGATGCCTGCAGAGAGGTGTCCTGGGGAGCAGAGATTTATGGGTCTCAGTTCTGCAGCTCATTCTCTCCAGAGGCTCAGAAGCCACCATCTGCCATGTCCTGTCCTCATCTTGGCTGGTGGAGGCTGAAGTAAGTTGCTGGGTTGGGCCGGTTTGGCTGCACATCTGTTAATGGTCACACACAGCCTTACTTTAGCTACACATCTTGCCAGGCGTGCTGAAGATTGTGCTGCTTACAACTCCACAGTCTCCTCTATCTAAGTATCCTTCAGTCATGGCTGAAGCTTTGTGGTTGTGATAGGGGTGGACTCGACTTGACTGTGGCAGCTCTGCCTGGAGGCACCACACTCACTTCAATCATAAGTTGTATTTTCATTGTTCAGGGACTAGTAAATAATTTTAACATACTAGACAGCTTGTATTTTTACTTTTGAACAATTGTGTAGGAAATCACCTAACAATGTGGTATTCTGGTATCAAATATTTAAACATTAGAGTAGATGCTGCACACATTAACTGTAGAAAAGAAGGTTGGTATTTGGAGAAGACAGGATGATAGGGACACAGAGGAGAGGTTTGGAAGATGATGGTGAAGGGTACTCTGTTTAGAAAAGCAGAGGCATAAGCCGGGAGCGGAAAAGGTTGGAAATAGAGCAATAAGAGATAGCTTGGTAGGGCCAAAGATAGGACGGATGAGGAGTGAGATCTCTGAACCTGGATTCAGAGATAATAAGTTTACTATGTTTCCATAGTTTTCATGGGGTAATTTTTTGTAATATGTTTTCAATATTGAAAGAAATTAAGGTCTAGTTCTGTGCCTGTATATATTTACTGCAAGGCTGTCCCTTGGTGTCCTGGGAGCAGTTCCATGTGAGCCCCTCTGCCCCACAGTTGTGGAATAGCAGCTCTGAAATGGGGGTTTGCCCTCTGTGTGTGTCTTGTACTGTAGCTGTTTTGGCTCATCCAGTGAATTTAGGTTCCTTTTAGAGGCTTATTCCTACCGGGAGCAATATATGCAGCAGATGTTTGCAGTGACACAAAACAGCCTTTCAAAAGAAGCTGTGTTTTTTTCAGTCAAGCCAAATATGTTCCTGTTTGAGAATGGCAAAGCAAATCAACTGAAGATGTGTACAGGCTTCTAATGTGAATTTCTAGTCATATACGTATTCTTTTTCAGTGCAGGACAGCTAGTTCTTTCTGTGGTGACCAAATGTGTCTTTTGAGTGCTAGATCTGCTCTTCACACAGGTTTTTGTTCTGGATGGTGGGTAGTTTGTTTATCATTGGCCTTTCACTGAATCACTAAGGTAATTCCTCTCATCTGCCAGCAGGCCTTGATAGCACTTACCATGCACCTGGCTACTTTTACTCTCCTATTGCAGGAGGGAGATGAGTTTTCTCACTTCATTTGACCACACTGATATGAACCATTTGTCTAAGTTGTACGTAGTAGTCATATGATAGCACAGAGATTCTTAACAAGTGTAAGTTTGGGTGTGGAAGTGGAGATGACTTTCATCATTCAGCTTCTATGGATGCCAGAATCCAAGCCTTCAGCTGCAGAGTTAAAAAATACTGAACAGCTTTTCCCGACTTCCTTAAAAAGTTTGGTTGCGTTGCATGCAGTCTTAAAGCTCTTGTTTGTCATTTAAGATACTTATTTTTAAATTACATCTGAATCAATATATCAGATTATTTGTGGAGGAAACCATGGTGGCTCAGGAGAGGCCTGATATAGTGACCTTGCTCACAATGAGGATTTCTTCTTCAGGAGAACAGAAGTGCTGATAAAGGGCAGTTTGTGTCGCTCCCTGTAAGAGAAAGGATTGTAGAGTTTCTGTGCTTTGATGCTTTTGAGTTCTATCAAAAGTTTCTCTTTGCGGTAATTCCTTAAATTCTTTGAACCCTGCTTGCTTGAAAGTATCCCTTTCTCTCTCTCTTGTGTGATTTTTAAGTTTTTTTCTCTTCATTTAGCAATATATTCATAATAATTTTGTTGTATTTGAGGAGGTAGTGTTTAACAACAAAACCAGCTCTACATAATCCTTAGATTTCTATTTTCTCTCTTCTTGAAAGAGGAGAAGAGAGAATTCTACTATAACTGCTACTGCAGGTATACTCATTGCTTTTACAAGTACTATAGTTTTTTTAATATTAAAATAATTCTATGAATTTATCAAAAGAAATAAAAAGAGGAAATAAAAGGTTTAAATGTCTATTACTGCATTCAAATTGCTTCATTTGTTAAAAGGAAGCATTTTATCTTAATCTCACCAAGTTCTATTAATGGTTAAGACTTATTTAACATTCTTCATTTAACAACTGTTCAATTAATCTTTTCTTTACTGTGGTCTCATTTCTTTGCATGCTTTAAAAGAGTTCTAACAATTTAATGTATGTAATTTTGGTCATGATAGAGGCTTACATTTCAGGTACTTTGCTGGAAAAGCTAACTTCTTTAAATCAGAAGTACACCTTTTCCTCTATTTAATTGTGGGAATTTCTGACCCTACACTGAACAGCAGTCTTTTCTCTCCAATGCTGGGATCTCCACAGTGAGAGTTGATGAACACTGAGAGATCTGAGCGGAGTTATTTTGTTTGAATTTTTTGTTTTGTTAATTTGTTTTTTTGGCCTAATGTTGATTAAAAAACTGTATTTCTTTGGTGGTGGAAAGTGTGGTGAAGAAGGATACAGCTGCTATTCTAAAGAAAACTTTAGTCCTGTTTTAATTCTGAGTAGCCATGTGACTCCTGCTGGTATGCTCTACTACATGCAAATAAAATCATGAGTGTTGGAGGGTCAGAAGACATGCTAAAAGTTGGGTGCTTTCCCATTAATAACAAATTAATAGATAGTGAGTAAACTAAACATTACTTTCCTTTTCCTGATGATAGTCCTGACCTCATTTAAAAGTAACTTTTAAATTAATTTTCTTTTGAACTTGTGGCAGAGCTGTTTCATGGACGTTCTTAATGGTACTTTTATCTCCTTCTTGTACAGTATTATAACAATTTTTTTTTCTAGCTCTATATTGCCTGTTTGCCCTTCAGGCTGCACAGATTACAAAATGAGATTTCTCTGCTTCTGGTCACTGATCTACAGTCTCTTTTCTGTCCTCTAATCTGCTGTTCTTTAGCACTTTAATTCCTCATATTCTTGGGTGGCCTTTCTTATCCCTGTCTTTTGGATTTAGTGTTTTCTCTACTTTTTCCGAGGCTGCTTTCTCCATGCTCATTGTCTGTTTGGCATCAGCATGATCTGTAGCTTCGCTCTTTCTTCCTTTCATCCTTCACAAGATCTCTGCTGCATATGGTGGCCGCTTTTCTTTAAAACTGCTTTAGCAAAAGCTCTTTCAAAAACTTATGCAATCTACCATCTACCTTCTTGCCTGTTCTTATCTTCACTGTTCCCTCCCCACTATGCTCCTAGTTTGAGATCTGTCAACCCTGCATGATTAAATCAGTGTAAATAGTCTTGGCAAACAGTTTGGGGTTCTTATATATTGGCTCTCCCTGAGTCCTCAGATTTTTTCCCCCTTCCACTCTCTGCTAGAAAACCTGCTCTTTTCTCTCTCTCAGCACCATCTCTTGAGCACTGTCTCTTTCTCTGCTTTTTTGGTCTTTGTCTGTTGTCTCCAGGGCCTCCACTGTCACATCATACAGTTCTTCCATCATATCTGGCATTTCTGACCTGATCTTCCTCTCTAGCTTGCCTGCATTTTCTCATTAGTTATAGGCATCCCCTACTGATTCTGTCAGACTTTTTTTTTTTTTTTTCCCCACGCATTTCCTACAGCTTTTCTAATTTTTTTTCCCTGTGACTTTTAAAAATGTCCTCTAACAACTAAGGCGAACTAGTAGGGGCTTTGTGTTAGCTTGCTTGCTTTCTTCTTTTTTTGTTTTGCATATTGACTTCCTGGAGCCATTCTGAAAAATCTTCAGACCGTCCCATCTACAGAGCTTAACACCAGTACCAGTAGTATTTCTAAAACTGCCGAGGAAGGCTGAGGTTGCATGGTAGCCTCCCTTTGTGATTTGACAGTTAACATGTTAAAGCTATCCAATGGCCATAATCATGTGATTTTTTAGGTCTTTTAATATGCTTTGTTCCAAACATATCTCACTAATAGTTTATGCTGCCAGCGTGTTGCTTTGAGCTTCCAGTTGCACAGCTTTAGCAATCTTAACCTACTGACATTCTCTTTCCTGCAGCCAAGTTTCCCAGGAGATTTTTCTCATGTGACACAAGCTTCTGTAAACGAAAGTGCTGAAATCTCTTAGCAAAATTAGTTCATCAGGCTTTAGCGCTAGGTGACCTCACTGTGAAACAGCCTCCAAAATATATTTTGTGTGTCCAGATTGTCTAGTTAATTCCATTAGTATCATTCTCATGGTAGTTGAGCAGGTAGATTGTCTTATTATCACAGTGACTGAATTAAATTCAGGCTAATTTATTAGATGGTAAACTCTGCTGGTGGTATGGCTTCCATATAACTTTTCACATCCCTAAACTTCTCTTCATTTTTAATGAAGAGAATTTCTTTTAGAGAAATTCAATTATTTCTTTTCTCATTAACACAGAAACCCCATGTTTAGTTTTTAATACACACAAAATACGTGTGAATTGAGGTTCTATATTTAATGTCATAGAAGTAGGAGACCTACCTCTCTTCTTTGTCAACAAAATTCCTTGAGTTAGCGTTTCACTCTTGATATTTTCACCTTTATTGGGTTGGCTAAGATTCACAGTAACGAACATGGTATAAATTCCTGAATAGTGAAAATGAGCAATGAATTGTTTTTCATGATAACAGAAAAATGAAATGGTAAATATTTGTATTATTTTGTCAAGCATTCTTTCAAAATAAGCAGAACTTCTGTTTCCTGAAATCAAGTGACTATAACAAACTAAAAAAAAATAAAAAAATTGGTTTTAAACTAGACAAAAGAGTGACCTTCAGTGGGGGAGACTGATAATTATAACACTTTTGATATCAATACATTTATCTTTTACCTTGAGATGTTGACTCTATGAAGGCAAAAAAAGATCTAGGTTCCGTCTCCCATCGTGCCACGAGATATCATTGATATTTCTTTTGAAATATGGCACACTGTATTGCTTACTAAATTCTTCAAGAGGAGACTTCTCGATCCTGCAGTAGGAATAAAAGGCTTTTGTAATACATGTAGTGGTGGTAAGTATGAGGTGAAAAAACGGCAGTCTTGGTGTTCTTTTGTAAGGGGAGATTATATTAAACTAGTACCTGTTCGCTAATTGCAAGTATTAATTTCTCAGAAGTTTTTGTCTACTGCAGCTATACTCATTGCTTTCACAAGTAGTATAGTTTTTTAATATTAAAATAATTCTATTCATTTACCAAAAGAAATAAAAAGAAAATAAATGGTTTAACTGTCTGTTGTCAAATGCAAAATGCTTGATTTGTTAAAAGAACAGTGTAGAGAGGAAACATTTTATCATAATCTCACCGAGTTCTGCTAAGCAGCAAAAAACCCACTATGTTTGTGGTGCACAAGTCCACAGATCTTGCTCTGTGGTGGGTATCTCCCATGGAGATCTTGCTTAAGGTTGGAAAAGCTCACACACTGAGTCAGTAGGACCCAATTATTAGCTCTTTTCCCCCCACCATACCAGTGTGTGTGTGTGCGTGGTTGTGCACGTCATTGCAGCCCCAGTCACTAGTCATCCACGTGCTCCTGGCTGAGAGAAGTGCTGGAGTTTTTCATTTAGTAAGCTCTGTTATTCATGGGGATTATGTTTTGCATTTAAAAATTAACAGCTTTCACTGTAGTGTGTGACCATAGAACACACAGCTGTTACTGCATTTTCAGGAAAGGTGTTTTCAGCAACAACTATTGCTTCAGCAAGTGTCCAAACATTCATTGAACCCTCAAACAAAATAAAATTATTCCTTACCCAGGCTAAACACAGACAATCCAGGCATTGCTGTATATATACTTTAACATCGTTATGAACTAAAATAAGTCAATAATCCAAGTAGAAAAAAAATAAGAAAAAATGTTTGCTTGTATCTCCCATTACGCAGCAGAAAATAATTTAGAATACATTATGTATCTTGGTGGCAACCAATACATTTTGTCTATAGCAGGTCTCAGAAAACTACATGTGGTTCAGCAAAGTTACCAAAGCCTCTGTGGTTTTGGGCATAGGATGGTGTCTGTCAGACAGTTGAGTTTATTATTCAGAAGATCACAGATTAAGAGAATGCCTTGTGATTATATAATGGACTACGATTTGGGGCATTTGGCTTGTTTCTAGCGCAGTATTCTAGCAAGATGGTAAATGAGAAACTTCACCTTTCTCAAGTGTTTTCAGTCATTCACAGTAGTTCTGGGTATGAACAACCCTTAGGAAATCTTCCCAGCCTTGAGGCAATCATCCATGCTTCTAGTTATATATCTCTATCTTTTTGTGTGTGTTGAGACAATGTGAAGAATATTTTTCCCCTCTTTTTTCTGCTTAATGGAAAATGTTGCTATCCTCCTTTAGGAATGTTAGGAAAGATGTTTTGAGACACTGGAATTAAAGCCACTTACCTTAACTGCAAAATGCTTAAACTTGACATTGCACTTCCAGAAGTATTATTCCCATTTTGTAGGCTACTGTGAGCGTAGGTTCTTCATTAAATGACTTCTGAGCAATCTGGAGGTGGAAGTGACATGTAGGTCATTGCTGAAATGTATGTTACAGCCCATCATAAGTGTGCAGTGTGGGCTGACCTTGATCTCTTTCTTATATTGATTATTGCAAATTTTGCATAGGAGTTTTGCAGGCTTGCTGCTTTGGGTGTTCTTCCTTGCTGTTCTCAAAAGCTTTATAAATAAATACAGAAATGCACTGCTGAACTCAAGTTTCTGTGCTGTGTTTCCTGGTGTTGTGTTTAAAGCAAATTAGCTGCAGTTGAATGCTCCGTTGGGTCCCTAGCAGTGGTGGGCATTCAGCCCTTGGGAGCTGGGTAGAAAAGCTGAGAGACCTTTATCAGTGTCTACATATTAGTGATGTTGGGTATCATGGGTTTGTCTGTTCAGAAGAGGTAGGACCACTGTGAAGAGGAGCAACAGAAGACAGTATAGGCTTTGACTAGAAGGTTTATCTTCTGTTGCTTCTTCAGAGGATGGTGGTTTGCGTGTGTCTGAATTGAGCCTTATATTTGAAATTACTCATCTTGCCTTCTAAGGAGAGCTTAAAGAATCACGCTGCGCAGTGAGAATGGGCTGCACTGTAGCAGAGTGACAACCATAGGAACTCCTCAAGAGAATCTATTAAGTAATATAGCAGTTAGCATGCTCTCCTTGTTTGTGTAGGAAGATGTGGCTGTGAAAAGTTGATGAACAATTTCCATAGCTCTTACTCTACTTTAGTTGCTTTGTTCATCCTTATCCACACCAGCAAATGGCTAAAAGCAAAAACTAAAGCAGTCTTGTACAGTTACAGTTGTATGTCTCGTACAGTGAGTGCAGAGTCATTTGCACAGTGCTCTCTAAGTTGTGTTATCGTCTTCATCACAACCCAAGAAACTGGACTTGTAATTCAGAGCTATATTTCAGTTTTCATTATGTTTGTATTCTGCAATTCATGAACTGATGCAATAGGCAGTACAACATTAACACATAAGCTGAAGAGTGTAATGTTTCTAATACAAAAATCAAGGGGAGAGCATTTGAAATTAATCGACTAGGTTTTTTTGCATGAAACTAGTTTTTATTGTGTGACTTCCTTAGTTTCTTTAGCATTTTATGAGTGTCTTCAACGAAAATCACAAAGGTGGGTTACTTCAGGTCCTGTAGTGTCTCCTAAGCTGGTTAGACAGAAAGTAGATTATCCTGCTAATTTTTATAAGCATCCTGCAATGAGGACTGTACAGTATTATTTTCAGTCTTATCTTTTTAAGCTTTTTTTAAAGACCTAAAGTTGTAATAAATTTAAAGGACACGCAATGGCAGATGAACTTTTCAAATGAAAGGAAGATAGCTTTTACTGTAATTCTCTTGATAATCCTTAATAATGGAATGACACATGAAAGGCTTCTAGTTAAATGGGCAAATCTTCCTTAAAGTTACAAAACATTTCTTTATAAGAACATTTACTTACTCTTACATAAACTCTAAAATTTTTATTCTTTATATTGGGTGTCTACTTTGAGGTTGGCTTTGGTTTTGATCTCTTACCTTTCTTCGTCCTCTTTGCTTAAGCTTTTACACTGTGGTTTTTATCTGTACTCCTGGTATTCTCTCATCTCTGATTATTTTATGTTTTCAGGAGTTTAGAAGTTTTAGAATATTTCTTCAAAATCAGCTTTATTCCTTTCTTCTCGCCACTAACTGTCCATATACTTTTTTCCTAGTTATAAGAATTACTTGTTTCAAGGTAGAACTTCCCTTTTCAGCATTTTCTTCTTGCTAATTAGTATAAAGAAATTTATTAAGTCTTTGTCCTTAGCATTTCAGATCACGGCCATGTGACAATAAAGAACAAAAGGTGGATTAACAAAAAAAAAAAAAAAAAAAACCACCAACAACAAACCAAACCCAGTTAATAGCATCCTCTATAAATGCAGCCTTATAAAATGAATATTGACTTTCTGAGAAGAATCTTGAATTTTTTTTTTTTAATTGTTCAGCCATTCTTTAGGGGGAAAATAACCCAAGTCAACATTCAATTTTAGTCTACCATGATGTGATAATATGCCACTAAATTTCTCAAACTAAGCAGGGAGAGGTCACATTGGTTTTGGAGGGGACACATACGGTGCCAGATTTGAGGTGTCAAAATTTTGATTCTTAAGGTGTTACTTTTCATTGTGCTGTTTCAAACTCCTTTTGGATACAGCTGAGGACTTGGCTGTTACAACTCTTGATACGTCTTTCCACAGTAAGGGTCTTGTGTGCTGCTGATGTGAATGGTAAGAAGTTGGGCTAAGGTGGCTTTAAAGTCACTCTTTGTATTGATACAATTGAGTAATACAGATGCGTGAGACCTTATACGAGGCGTTCTTCATCCATGACAGAAACAGCTGAGCTTCAGCTACAAAGTAAATGACTGTGGTATCTGGTGCTTGATTAGGGTGTGAAGCAGACACAGTAGGTGTTGTGGAGCTTGTTTACTTCAGTGGTAGTTCAAAAAACTATGAGATTTTACCTAGCAATAAACAAATAGAAATGCAGAAGTAATTATTTATATTTTTTCCTTAAGCAGTGAAGGATGTTCATTTAACACTAGTTAAAATTTAAAGTTTCACCTCTTTCTTTTTATGGAAAATCTTCCGTTTCTTAACATTTGGGAGGTGCACTGTTAAATGCTGCTTACTACTGCTTATGCCAGTATTCTAGAAATTAGAAGATCCTCCTGGGAATAGTCCCAGGAAATGTCAGGTATCAGGTTTCTGTTCAAACAACTGCTGTGGCAATGCTTAAAGCTATGAGGGTAGTGTGGTGATGACTTGTCTTTTGTTCTTTGGTTTATGTGTGCAACAGCTTTCAATAGCTTCCTGGGCACTTTGCTGCATGCATTCTTTATTCTTCAGAAATCTGATTCACACTGAGATTGTAATGAAGCCTCACACCTAAATGATTCTCTTCAAAACAGGAAGCTCTTTCTTTACATTCCTCACTTGAGAAACATAGTGGTCTAATGCTATGTGATTTTCTTCTGAAGATCTTTTCTGGTTCTATTTCAGGCTCTGGCTGATGCAGCCAGCATTGGGCTTTCTGTGGCCAGTTGCTAGACTTTGGGAAGCGTCTTTATGTTCAAGTGTTGGCTTCCTACCCAACCAGGAAGGGATGCCTGACAGGTGCTGGACCTCCAAGTTAATGCAATATCTATATACACAAAGTTATACTTTAAATTGAACCTGGAAACAGTCACAAGTTATGCTATTAATGTTTTGTATATGCAGCATTGTGAAATAAATGTTTATTTTTTTTATCATGTGATCCATCTGAATGGATCCCCAATGCAGTTAATTTCCTTTACTTACCCTGCATATGAATAGGCAATAAGCGTCAGTCCACATCTGCATGGATTTTCCGGACCTCCCTTTCCTCCCTCCCTCCCTTTGCTCCTCCTACCCTCCCTTATTTATTCGATATGTCAAGTGCTTCAGATAGAAATGCTTGGGTTTGCTCTGATATAAAAAGAGACCAAGAAGTGTGCAGTAGTGATAGTTGTGATAGAAATTTGGGGAGAAAAATAATGACGGTAAAAATGTCACAGTGTGATGGTGGCTTAAAACTAAATGGAAGATGTCCGCAAATTTATTGAACCAATATGAGTCTTATTTTGACTTTACCATGTGCATGGAAGCTTGTTTTATTTCTTTCGCTTTGTTGTATGGGGGAAATAGCTGTAATCCTGTGAGATCTGAAAGTTTGAAAGTAATATCTATGTTAAAGGAGGCTTAGTGATGGGATTCTTGTAGAATTCATGTTGCTTTTCCTTTTTCCTGGAGTCTAGGTGGCACTGGGCTTCAGTCGTATTTGACCTTAGAGAGTCCATTGAGCCCAACAGAAATCCTTCTGTGTACAAAGACAAATTTTGTCTCGGAACAGATTCTATAAGCAGTGTGTAACAGAGGAGTGCCCATTACATGTGCTTTCTGGACCTAAAATACCATTCAAGGGATTCAGAAGGCCATTAAAATGAGCAGTTCACCTTGAAAGGGCACCTAAATCCTGTTAATGGATGCTCACTGATGCTTGCTGTAAAAAAAAAAAAAAAAAAAACCACATAAGCTGGATCTGGACACAACCAGAAGTTCTATGAGCAATGCTACTAAAAACTTTTCAGGAACTGTCCATAACTGGGTACAAGTGTTTTTGTATTTTTTCTCTTATTTCAGAAATATCACTGATATAGTCAAAAAGCCTTGCTGAGCAATGTAAATATTTAAACTTATCTGTGAAATACGAGTGAAAATCTTAGCAAACTGACTGTCTCCAGCCCTTCCAGCTCACCCACACTGACCAGTCTGGCTTTACTCCAAGAGCAGCTACAATTCATAAACTTTAAGAAGCATTAAACACATTGATCACGTTAACTGAGAGAATAAAAGTTGCTGTCTCCTACAATTAGGTTCAGAGAAGGCAGTCAATAGGGTTCTTTGGGACTATAATTTTGTAGTAGTGGAGAAATTTAATTTCAGACATCAGTTTATAACCTCTGCTCAACTGTTCTACAATTTTCCATATGCTTTATTTGAATACCACCCATTGGAAGATGCCCAAAGCAAGGATGTCCTTTGCCTTTGACTTTTTTGTTTCCTTTCTCTGTTCGATACCTTTGCAGTATATGTTAGTTAGGATACACTAACTGTAGCTGGAGCAGAGAACTCTTACTTACACTGTTGGCAGATTTAATGAGCCTGGGAAATGTGGCTGAAACTACTTGCAGAAAAAAACCCCAACCCACTCCTTCCCCCCTGTAGCCAGCCCTGTGTTACGTTTTTGTTAAGAGATATTATCCCTTCATGTCAGATGTGAGTACATATGAGGTTGCTCCCTAAATCAGTCTCGCTGCTTGAGAACACAGACAAATATCTTTCTAACAGGTTAGGATGAGGGACCGAGTCTGTAGGTTACACTTCTTAGTTAAATCAGGTCAGTAACGTTTGATAAGGAATAGTGACCACAGCTGATGGCCATGATGTTTTCACCCTGTCTCAGCACTTACTAAGGACATAGGAGCATGTATATAATGAGTTACAACTTCAGAACAAAGATCCTGTCTGTTCCTGTAGATATTGTGCTGTGGTAGATGCTTAGAGGAGACGTAAGGCAGTATGTAACTTCTTTTATTTACCCTTCCCACAGTTTGCATTTTAGTGATTGTGGTATATTATGCCTAGTTCGTATCTTAGTGCCTCCAGAATTTTAACTGGTTTTGATGTATATGTCACCAAAGAAAAGAGGACACCAGAAGGCATCATTTCAAGTGCTGCAATTTTTCAGGTCAGTGATTCCTTCTGAGGAGATTAGAGTGTCTCAGTGTACAATTCTCACTCAATTTAACCAGGTTAACAGTAGTAAATCTGCCGTCTCTTTTAGATAACTTCATGATCCTCTGTAGCGGCATCTTTTTTTTTTTTTAAACATAGTTGCAGCACATGTATATGTCAGTGATTGTCCTTGAAAGTACAGTCATAACTACCCACAGCAATCCTATTACATGTGTAGCGATTGTAAATCAGCTTGAGGTTAAGAAGTGGGTTTTATTCCTTTTATATCATGCAGGTTTTGTGGAGGTGTTTTTAGAGAAATTGATCTAGAAACAAAGCTGGTCACTGCCTGACTGTCTTGTTTGATACTTTTAACAGGGAGTCAGTCTTTTTTCCTGTGATTGTTAGTGTTGAACATGTTAAGCCCCGAGAAATACTTTTGCCCTCCGTGCTAACGTCATGCAAAGAAAATAAGGCAAATGTTGTAGATTTACAAGGCAACTGTGATTTTGCTCTACCTTTGAGGATAGATTGTAAAAGGCTGGATATCTGTCTCTGAATGAAAAGAACAGGACATAGCTGTTTTCCTTGGTCCAGCTGGGATGTTTTGTGAGTTTATTGCCTATAGCAACAAAATCTGTGGAAAGTCATAGATGAAGCCAGAATGAACACTAACCTGTTGGAAACAATCTACAGAATCAATATTGCTGGTGACAGTTTTGCAGACTATAGGGTGCCTATATCTGTATCCCAGCTTTACTAAATAATCAATCTATTGACTGCTACTTTAGCCTTGCTCTGTATTCAAGGCAGTCAGGCATGTACCTGAGATATAATTAGTGTCTTGTATTTGGATGAATATGGGGGGAAATATATTGGTTACAACTTTTCCATTACTTTCATGATAAGGGTGAGGGAAGCATTTGCAAGGAACGATATTTAACTTCTTTATGGATAAAATACATCGTGCTCTGTGATTCCAGTAAAATGATTTCTAACTGCCTCAGGACTACCAAACAAAACCATATTAATTTAAGAAAAGTGAAAGACAAATACACCAATCTGGCTCTAAATACAAATAAATATGCTTTTAGAATTAGTTTATGTACGTTGACTGCTTGATACAAGTTACTATTTAGATTTAAACTCTGTAAAATTTCTACAATGTTCAGAATTACCTTAGAAATTATTGTAGTACTTTAGTGACTCAAAACACAGAGAAAATATGCAGATTTTCTCCGCTTTAAAGTGAATGGAGCAGGAAGGAATCATAAATGGCAAAGAAAACAACTTCATAGGGTTTTGTTCTTTCTTTCTTTTTTTTCTTTTCTCCCTTGTAACCAACTTGTAAAAAAAGTATTTTCAAATGAGTACAATAAGGTTAAAACAGATTTATTTCTTTTGCCAGAGATGTTCCTTTTAATTTTGTTTTAGAATTTGAAAGACTCTGGAGCAGTGTGTGAAATCTGGAAAATTAAGGAGTTGGTGCCAGCATGAACACAACAAAACCAAAGACCAGCTATGGTGAAGGGAGTGATTTTAAAATCTGAACTTTGTGGATATCTTTGACTCATATCTCCATATAAAATATCTAGGCATTGCTCTATAATATTTGAGAGAGATATATTTGTTGACATCTTAAATTTGAGAGAAGATCACTTATAAATCAAATGGGATATTGGGAAAGAATAGGCTTAACATACCTACATATTTTCAGGTATGAATCAAACACGTAACAGGATTTAACATCTTAGAACAATGAAAATGCCTCTCTGAATTTTTTCCAGAATTCAGTCAATGTCTCTTATAAACTTCTGAGGTAATCATAGGAGTCTAAATGAGAAACATTCTGACTCTGGTTTTGTGCAGACTACATGCACTGTGTATCTGTTTCCATAGATAAGAACTACCTTTTCAGATCAAGCTGAAAGTTATGACTGAAAAGTAAACTGTGTAATATTAGTGGACACAAGTTATCACAGGAAACATGACAGTTTGATTTATGGGTCACAGTCAGGGGTCTTTTCCTTTCCTTTTTTTAATTGTCATTTCTGGGGGTAATTTCTTGATGTTTTGTATTCTGAATAATTCTATGGTTTTCATTTATCTAGAAGAGTCCTAAAACTAGGAAAGAGACAGGAAGGGCAGTAAGAGCACCAGAGGAATGGTGCTGGGAATCATTTTCGTTCACCAAGCATCACTTGCTCATTGAATATTTGTATAATGGGAACGAAGGAGGTTAAGACAAATTTAGTGCCCCTTACCGTTCTTCAAAAAGAATGGACAGAGAGATGAGCTGACTGTCTGAGGATCTCACTGTTCATGACTTGCGTCTGGAGGATGTCTGAACATGCAGCACTGCAAGGTCCAAGATCTAGTGCATGCCTAACTCCTTGCAGCATTCCCCCCTTCCAACCTATTATTGTCCAAGATCTTTCATGCTTTTCTTTACAACTTTTGATCCCCCTCCTTTCCTCTGGCTTTTCCAGAGTTTCTGTTTCTTCTCTGTGGTGCTTGTCTAAGTTGCTCATGCTTAAGGGAAGAAAGTTCTTCACCAATGGCTTTTTGCTAATGATGAAAATTGGTAAGTACAGTGTATATATGCCCTTTACTTTTTGCATTGTCTGGTTATAAATCTGGACTGAACAGTGAACAGAGCACTTCAAAAGTTTGTATGGCTCTATAAATTAAAACAGAAGTTTCTTTAAAGGCATGAAGAATGCAGTGATGGATATCAGTTTTCTATTTAAAAGAGTTTACATCTGTTAGTAAATTTAAATGATGAGCTAAACGTTTTTTAAGTTAGATTGTGAGGGCATATCCTTTACATAATTACTTTAAATGCTTTTCATAGCCTCAGGATTTATGATGGTAATCACAGTGCTACCTGACAGTCTGCATGCTGTAATCCTGCCTTCCTGACGGCTTTCACCTTGTTGAAGAGGGCATTAATTTGATCTCTTTAAAGATAACTCCAGTGCAGACCACTGCTCTAGTAACTCTGAAATAGTTTGAATGATTTGCTGGCATCTATGTGCAAAGGGTGTTTTCTTGAAGCAACTCACAAACATTCAGTTTTTATTCTCAAAGTAGTAGTTTTAATTAGATGTTAAGCAATGCTTGGGCTAGATTTCAGAATGTCATTTTTAGATTTAACAGCAGTTCCTTAAAGACAGGGGATAGGGCATCATTACCTGATATGAAAATATAGATTCTACATTGACACGACTATGGTTTTGCTTTGAGCTCATTAAAAGTCTTTGTACAATGAGCTAATATGTGAATGCTGTTTGTGTTGTACAGATGAAAATGAACCAGCATTGAAAGCAGTGTAGCCAGTCTGGATCACCATCTCTGCAGGCTGTCTTATTCCAAGGAACACACAGTCATTTGGCTCTGTCTATATAAAGCTGGTTTTATTTTTACATGGTCACCTGAGCGAGCCCCATGCCCAGAAGTGCAGATTGCTCTTCACCTACCCTGACTGCAGGGTATGGTAATTGGACTCTAGGGAGTGATGCAGGGAGAGGTGCAAGGCATCCTCCTGGCCCTATTGGGTTTTTTTGCTTAGCAGTGGGCAGGCAAATGCTGCTTTTCATAGTTGAGTGACAGTCACGTTAGAAGGTCCTAAATGAGCTACAAAAGCGAGCTCTTCTAGCTAATGGCTTTGAAAAGTAGTTCAGATGATGTGCATTACACACCATTTCCAACTTTCTTTTTTTTTTTTTTCCTCCCTAAACCAAGAGACAGGTGAAAGACAGTACGTTTTAAGAATCAGAGAACCTTTTATTTCTTAGGATGGCTCCCATGCAAAGTTTGAAATAGCAAGATGGGCTCTCACAGGTGACCTCTGGCAAATGGAGCTGGTTGGTGTCTTGCCCTTCTGTTGGTGGCAAGTCCCGTCAGAGCAGGGTGCCAGATCAGCAGGTGTGCCCATGCCTCTGGCACCTCACTTAGCAGCTTGGTGCATTACTGAATCAGCATGATCACTGAATCATGACTGAATCAGTGTGACATATGGCAGCACCACCTTTTACACTCCTGGAAGGTATTTAAATTCTCCAGAAATTTGTATGTTTATCTACTCGGAAAGAAATATGCTTTTAACATCTATCCCACCTATTGTAAAAGGTTTCTTCTTTTAGGGCCCTGGATACATTACTTATGTACAGTAGCAAGCATGATATATTATTATTTCTGTGTGATTAGTTGTGATGTGGTTAGTGCTTAACAGAGCATGGTTCTTCTATGACTTTTACACTGGGTCTTTGTCGCATGCTTGACATACTACTGTGTATATTTACAAGTATACGAAAGAGTCTGTTGCTAGTGGCATATTTAAAAAGATGGGGGGAAAATCAACCCTTGTCAGTAATTTAAATATTTTCCATTAAGACAAACTGATTCTGAGCAAATTTGCTCTATTTTTCTTCCTTCCAAGTAGCCCTGCTGTTAGGTTTGGAAAGTCCTGTACTGTAAAGTTGGCACCCTGGAAAAATAAAGACAAAAACCACAAGAAGAAGTTCAAAAGAAATACAGACTAAGAATGAAGTTTTCAAGCTACGTTCCAAGGCAAGGACTTTTCATCTTTATACCTTTGAATTGTGAATCAAGGCAGTAAAAGTTACTACTAGGTTAAAGTTTAAATGGCATAGAAAGGTAGAAAAAAGATTAAACATATTCTGTCTGGACAGTGGAACAAAGACTTTGAATCCTTATCTATGCACCTGTCTATTGAGTATCTAAGTTCCAGGAGTCCCACAGAGGACATGCAATGAGCACTCTTATTGTTCGTATTAAGAACTGAAGTAATTGAAAGGAAAAGTAAGGTAAGGAGAATCAGAAATCAGATGTGACTGCCTGTATGGTTAAAAAATAATTTAAAGGGAAAGTGACTATCAAGCAGTTCATATTATGGAAATCTGACCATTGAAGATAGAATACAAAAAAAGCTATTATTCTTTGAAAGAGTTTTTCCTCTCGAAGTAAGACTTAAATATCATTTGAAAACCAGTAATTTCCACAAAGTGCCTTACTGCCAAGTTGTGAAAGAGCAATTCGAATGCATGCTTTTTGATTCTTTGAATTTATTTCTAATGGCTGGGTCCGAGCCATGGGGAATTTTTATTTTGTTTATATTTTTCCCATAGAGATGTCTGTTTTGTAGATTTTTTTTTTTAGGTTTGAAAATTATACAGGTCTAAGTAAGCATGTTAGGATGACATGCTTTGGTAACTTCAGCTTCCTGTTTGTTATAGACATCTAACTCAAAATTGATTCAACATCTTTCTGTTCCTAAGAGGATGATAATAATAATTCTAGTGCTTTATATTGTGATTTAGTAAACAGTGATATCTCCCCAAATCTTGGGTTTGGGGTTTTTAGAGCTGTCCTTTCAGTCAATTAAATTGGTAACTCTGCAGTGTATTATAGGGAAGGTGGATTACTAGCTTATAGATGTTAAAGAAATATGTAAAGTTTTCTTAATTAGATGAAGACTGAAATCAAATTTGTTGTAAATTGTAGTTCATACAGAATATCTAAATTTAGATCAGCACTAGAGCTTCCCTTTTATTGTGTCATTGGCTATGTTGGAGGAAGAAGGATAGGCAATAATTACTTTCTACTAGAAAAAAAATAAACATATCAAAGAAAGAAAGTGGAAAATACTTAAAAAAACAGATTGTAGTGTCGAACTTTTGTTTAATCCAGATATTCTGTGTTCAGCAGGAGCTCAACAGCTTGAAAAATCACCTATTGTCATGGCACTCTGTATGGTTTATGAGATATCCAGGAATATATTGTGACAAGGATTGATATGAAGTATTACAGTTTGTATCATTATTAGATGTAAGTTTTTATTCACGTTTAATAACTCCAGTGTACAATGCAAGTTTGCGTCCAGCTTTCACATTTCTTTCACAAAGGTATTTCCTTTTTAATTTGAGACACTGGAACTTAACTGAAGTTGGATTCAGGGAGTACCTTTTCCAAACCAGCACATAATGTCTCAGTGTTTCGTACACTTTGACACTTCCTAGAGAGCATCCTGCATGTAGGTTGTTCACACGGGGTTGTCTGG
Source organism: Coccyzus lansbergi (assembly GCA_033558105.1). Taxonomy (NCBI): domain Eukaryota; kingdom Metazoa; phylum Chordata; class Aves; order Cuculiformes; family Coccyzidae; genus Coccyzus; species Coccyzus lansbergi. The sequence continues at coordinate 437,555 of JAUMJK010000581.1, read as the reverse complement.
GACTTTTTTTCTCTTGAGTGTAAGCTACAGCTCAGTGTGACAGACCTTAGCACTGGGGAGGATGGATCCAGTAGTTACCCCCGTGTAAAGCTCATATATCCATGCTCTACAGGTTGTTAGTCAGTGGATTGCAGTTCAGCATCAGTACATCAACGGTTCACATGGTATTACAGATTTCTCTGTCTCAGCAGTGAGCACACAGTAAGTTACCATTTCACAAGGGGCAGTCTCATGCACAATGAGCCTTTTGTTTGGTATCCCAGACTGCATTTCATCTTCTATGCTCGCTCACACTGTGTGCTACAAGGTGCCGGTGCATAATGGTAGCAAGCTCACTTAAGATGTCACCTCTTGAGAAAACCATCATACTCATTCATCCTGCTCTGCCAGAATCCTCATTAGACTGAGAATAGCATTCAAAAGCCACATAGTCTTTCTTACACTTGTGTTAGCTTGGTCAGTGCAGCTGTGCTAGTGTTGAACTGTAGGAGGCTGCGTTGTTTTGGGTTACAATGGTTTGCAGGGAGTTGAGGAAGTACCTGGGTCCTCAGGGTGGCAATAACATGAGAACGTCAAGGAGTGATTAATGATCTGGAAGCATTAATGGTGAGAAGAGGATAAGAAGAAACTGATCCAAAGAGCTGTGGGCTATCTATTAGATACATAGACTGAAGATTGCATTTAATTTATCTTTGTGAGGTTTTTCTCTTAAAAATTTGTTGAATATTATTGATCCACTGGAGTGATTTAATGCCAGCACAGTGCTCTGTAACTTGTGTTACTGCAGTGATTTTATGTTGTGCTGAATATCCTAAAATATGCAGTAAAATCTTTTCAGAATGAATTTCTGTCCGAATTGCTCTCTTAAAATAATTTAAGAGTGTATATTTGTATAACTTCATACACAAACCTACATCTGTGCAAATGATTTTAATGTGGAAAAAGGCTTCAGTACAGAAATTGCACTACTCTGTTAAGTTAAATGTTTATTTGTAATCATAACATTAAAATTTCTTGGTTCTCTTTTCTAGGAAGGCACATATAATGATTACAGAGAAATCAAACAAAAATGAATTTTTCATAGAGTATTTCTAATTAACTCATATGTACCTATGACAGGAAAGTAGATTTCCATTAAAAACAACTTCAGAAGAAGTAACATTGCTATTTGAAAATGTTGTGGAAGAATCACTTAATTTGTTCTGCATAAGTATTCACTTTCATCTAAAGAGAGGGGTGCTGATCAAAATTTCGGATCAAGTATCTTTTTGTCTCACGATATTATAAAGACAATGCAACTGAATTGATAAATTTTAGTGTTAATGCATATTGCATACACAGTGTGTAGAAATTAAAGATATAAAGTCTGAGTAGATACTCAACTGGTTGAAATTTGTCTTCTATAGTATATCCCTCATGTAACCTTGCCGGATCTTGAAAGATAATCATAGTCATCTGGGATGTTCCTCTAGGATAAATGCCTTGTGCAAAGCATTTAGGTGATGTTCAAGACAAAACTAAATGGTACTCTGCTTATAAGCAGCAGCTAGAATAGCTTTAGGAGCCAGTATATTCCTGGAGTATTGACTTTGTATGACAGTCTGAAACCAAATTCTAATGTGTGTTAACTGTTAACCTGAGGCTGCTTCACATGCAGAAGGGATGTTACACCCCTTCACAGGTCTGGCTTGTTAGTCAGTTTGGGAAATTATGTTCTTATCATAATTCCCCATGAAATTCAGTTTGGATAAAGAGTTAATCTCTTCTTGTCCTAAACGGTTCATGTTTCTGAAAAGCTGCTGTACTCCTAAGGGCTTGCATTGCATTGTGTAATAATAATAATCGATTATTATTTGGTGTGCTCTTCAGTATTTCCAGCTGAAAACATCTGTTTATGTCATCTTTCTTGCCTTATCCGGACTGAAATCATGAACTCTATAGTCTTTTCAGACTTGAGACTTCACATTGGCTTACATGGGAATAGATATGTTAGATAAGTAGATATGTTGGCCATAATTAAGGATATAAGAGGACCATACATTAATTTGTGGAATATAATACACCACCTCCTGATTTAAGAAAGAGTGTGTATGCCCTGTCTTTTTAGTCTGAATTTCTTTCACAAACTGGAGCTAGCAGATTAGGTTGTTGTTCTCTAGTGACTTTAATATGTCTCCTGAGCAGAGTAGTTTTGCCCTATGTACCATAATGAACATAGTGTAATTAACCGTTGGAACATCTTGCCTCAGTAGGTTCTCTATCACTTGAAGTCTTGATTTAGGCACATTCTAATGCACGTTCTAAGATCCAGAGAGGTCAACAGAGGTGTTGCTAAAAGAAAGTCTATGTCCTTTTCATCCAAGACCTCGGAGTGACTAGTCAAAATGCTCTTTTTTTAGCTTTAAATAAAACCCCACCTACGTCTATATTGAGATATTATGCGATGGGCTAATCTATTGCAATCAGATATCATGTCACTCATATGCTTTTTTCTTAAAGGGTATTGCAAAACAAGATACTGGATTCTTTGCAAATTGATCAGTGGCTCCACATTTCATTCGTTGCCTTCCAGGGCTCCTATTTCCACTGGTTTCCTTGATTCCTTTTTTAAAATTATCTCTGCCTTTTCTTTCAAAAAGTTGAGGTTTTCACTCGTATAAAACAGCCTCACTTGTTTCTGTATAGCAGACCTTAGACTTGGTTAAAGATGTTCTATTTTGTATTAGTCTTTACTCGCTGTCTTGGTGAGATCTGCATTTTTATCACTTAGCAAGCTGTTTACTGATCCTGAAGAATATTGCTATTCTAGAGACACAGCATGAAGGATCAGCTTGATATGATGGGCAGATTTGTCACCTTTCTATATCTTCTCCTTGTACATGTGCATGGTATCTGGTGTGACACACTGTGTAGCTGCATCATGAAAACAAAGCAGTGATGGCTCTTCTGAAGATATCACTGTGGATAGAGTTGCTGGCAGAGCATAGTCTTGTTCCAGAGTTGTAGAGGAAGTACCTGTAGGTAAAGATTTCAGTTTTCACCAGAAGAAATTTATCACTGAAATTGGACTTTTACTTGTATCTCCAATTAATGTCATTTCCATGTACAAAATTTACTCCTTAATACATACTTAGAGCTTAGTACTCCACAAAACAACTGATGATAGAGGTGTACCTGAATGGATGTATTTAGGTTAAATTGTGTCATGAGAGTGGTTGCAAATTATGAGTTATTTGAAAGCAAATAAAACTATATTGTAGGTAAGGAGGATTTGAGAGTAATCTGTTACGTACATAAAGTGGAGGTTTGTAATTTGTGTGTGTGTGTAACCTTGTAAATTAGGTTTGTGGTTTTTCGTTATGTTTTTGTAGCATCCATTTTTAAGGCATGTGTGCAAAATTACTGGTCTTTTCCTTTTGTGATGCAAGTGAAGAATACTGTGCTCTGCCTTATTATTGTGCTTGAATTGGAACTGATGCCACCGTGGAAGCACTGTGGTTCTTTTTTTGCATTCAGTGCCTGTGCAGTTCTGAGGCAGCCTGCAGGCGCTCTATTGTAGTTAGGCTCACACAACGCTTGGGGCCCAATTTTGAACGGTTTATGCATTAAAGAGACATTTTCCTTATTTCTCTGAATGTTTACAATGTTTTTGGATGAGGCTACTTGTCAATTTTACTTCTTTAGTTTTGTACTACTTTGTAAAGAAAACACTTTCAACACGGTAGTTGATACCCACGTTTTGCACTTGTGTTCGATCAGACCACATAGTATGTGTGTGCCTCTGTGTAGTTCACAAAATAAATTATATAATAAATTGTCATGCCTGTCTGCTGTTTTCTGGAGTTTGACTGAGGCTTATAACTTCAAAGGTGAGGCTAGGCTTCTCTTTTGTGTTCTGAGAGGGCGACTAAACTATTGTGGCTGGCATTGTGGTAGAAGACTTGTGAGGCTCGTCCTTTGTTTTAATCTTTAAGTGCCTCAGGAGTCATCCATAAAGGATCTCCCGGTGGGGGAGTTGAGGTCTTGTGGACAGTTCGTGGAGGGGGCAAAGTAAAAATTCTGGAAAAATCTGCAGATCTTCTTTCAGGATTTCCACTTTTGTTCCCTTTGGCTAAAATAAGTCTTTGAAAATGGTGCTGTGGAAGTGGGTAAATGAAAGAGAACTACATGGGGCTAAGGAATGGTGATGTTCTTTTGGGAGTTCAAGGCATTTATACAGTTTGAGAGAGGGAGTGGGGAGCTCAGTATTTGATAATATCTACTGGAGCCCTCTAATTTGTTGGAAATAAAAAAGAAAAATGGGAAAAAATTTAGGTTATTCCCTTGTTTAATTTGCTAGACTGGCACTAATTCTGCAGTTCACTTACTGTACTAGTTAATTTCAATATCCACTCTGCATTCTTGATTTCAACAGGGGAGCAGGTGGATGCTGAGGGCAAAAGGGTACTGGATTGGAGGGCGTTTGAGTGGAGCTTCACAGCAAATTGTATGTACCATTTTCACAGCTGTACCTGACTACAACTCATGTAATTTTTTTAATGAGATTTTTAATTGTGGAGTTGTTTTACCACTTTAGTGAAGCTTCATGGAAATAATTTTTCTGACAAATTTTACAAAACTAGCTGGAGATGCCCAAATAGAAAAGCAAAAATTGAAGGCACTAACACAAATAACACAGAAAGTCTTTTCGAACAGGTTCTAATTTCAAAGTTACTGCATTCTACAAGGTTACCTAAATTTACAACAGGGCAGAAAGCAGGTGCTCTGGAGATCCTATCAGCCGGTAACCCCAATTTTTCATTCATACACTGTTCCCTTTGCAAGATGAAATATGGTTTTGTTTAAAAAAATCCTTCCCTTAATCTATAGCTAGCTTTTTAAGGAGGAATCACAAACCAACTCCAATTTCTGGTGTCAAAAGACATTGATTAAACTTCCCAAAATGGTTACATAAGTCTCATTTCCTGTAAAAATATCAATGGAAGTGTGTGCTTCTGAAAAACTGTCAGGATGAAGCCCCTAAAAATGCATCATATATGTCTCTGTGCAAGCAAACTGTGTGCAGAGGAGTGTTTCAACGTTATGAATAGTCTTTTGAGTAAAAACTAGTTCAGTTAGGTACTGTAGTGATCTTCCATGGGAATGTTTGCTTTACACAATAGAATTCTCTCTTACAGTTGTCCCTTTTCAGAGAGGTTTGTTTAGTATTTGTTCCTGTTACCAGCAGTTGCCATACTCGTTGAGTGGCCAAGATGGAAAACTGTCTGTTCTAAGCAAATTATGGACTTGATGACCCAGTGGGTCTCTTCCAACCTGGTGATTCTGTGATTCTGTGAAATTACAATCTAAGGATAGTTACATAGACAGACAATATAAATAAGAATGTACAACAAATGCAGAAGAAGAAAGGGTTTGCTGGTGTGGGGGGGGAGGAGTTGTACTTCAGCGTGGTGAAGTCATATTTTAATCACTCCAAGGAGTAACAACAGGTTGCATTATGGCAGGTCTTTCATTTAATGCTGATGGGGTTTGTGTTGGTATTTTTTAGGTTTGGGGGTTTTTCTGTTATGTGACTGCTATAAAATGTATTTATATGTTTGTGCATAAGAAACTGCATATTTTCTGTATAATATGTTGGTTGTCTTTTCGTATTGAAAGAAGGTGGGCTTATTTCAAACCTCTAAATCTCACACCAGTCTAAAACCTGCCTGCATGGCATTTATACCAGTGACTTGCTTGACAAGGGTTCTTTGTGAAGGTGCAAATGTGTAGCAGTCTCCCTACTGTACTGTTAAACTTTCTGTGCATAAATCACTTTAGTAGATTGGGTCAGTGGAGGATTGCTTATAGTGCATTGTGTATGATTTAATATTATGCTATATGCAATGCTGGAACTTAATTCCAAATCCCCAAAATGGTGTAACATGTATCAAAGATTGAGTCCAGACTGTGGTTTAACACCAAGAAGGCTGGCAGTATCAGGGCTAAAGTGTTTATGGCTCCTTAAACAATTAAAAATATATTTTGTTTCTCATAAAAACTTTTTACATTATTGACACTTCAAATTGTATGAACTGCTGACCCAGGACCAAACCTGCACTGCATTGCAAACCTGCTTCTTGGGGAAGGGGATGGGCTGGTATGAGTATTTTGCCTTTCATTCAGTCTGCTTCCTGTAAAAGTGGTTTTAGGCTTGTAGTAAATCAATTTATAAAGAATGGGTCCTACTCATATGAAAAACAGAGGCAATAAGAAAATACCAATGAAGATTTTGTTAAATTACAATTTATCAAAATGATTTGCTGTCAGCTTCGGTAGGACAGACTAACTCCCATTGCCTTTAGAAGGGTCTTGCACTGGGCTGGCTGAATGCAAAGATACCAGATTTCACTCCTTTGTTTCCCTGATGAGCAGTGACCTGCCCCGGGGAGCAGTGGGTCCTGCTGGCAAGATACAAGGGGGCTGAGCAGGACGTTTTGGTAATACTGTTGGGGAACCCTGGCGAGAGGCAGCAGCACTTCATGTGCTGTGCAGCATCTCTCATCAGGGCAAGGTGTTCAGCAGCTGATGGGCTCTGTCCTTGCAAGAGCTGGTGTGTCATTGCTACTGAACATCTCCTCAGTAGAGCAGTAGGGGCTAGATGGTGACAGCCTGGTGCTGTGCAATATTATTTCTTTCAATTTCCTGGGGTTTTTTTCCTAGATTTCCTGTGTCTTCACACTAAATGAATTAGAAACTGTAACTTCCATGATTCGTTTCTAGCATTTTTATTTCTGATGAGTTTGTGGGATACAGAGTCTTAGAGTAGAGGTTAGTCTTATTTGGGAAGATTTCCCAGAGATCAGCTGGCCCAGTGTTCTCTCCTCTCCAGCATAAAGCATGTCACCTTTTCTCTTGAAGAGAAGGAAAAAGTCAAGTCGATCACAGTGCAAGACTAAGGTCTTACCTTTTATCGTCTGTCAATGAGTTGCTTCCTTGTGACTTTCTGTACGGCTTGGTCCTCTGGTGGAGATATTGGAGGAGAACATAAGCTGATTGTTAGGTAAATGGGAGAAAACTCACACAGGAAAGTGAAGCTCCTTGCCCAAGAACTTTTACTTTACTGCTCTTGATACAAGCATACAACCGTCAGGGAGAACCTGTTGATTGCATGATTGTTCATTTTTATTAAGATCGAGTAATATTTTTCAATTACATACTTTTCAACAACTGCTTTATTTAAGTTTTCTTTCAACAAATCATCTTTTGAAAATAGTAGGCACGAGTAACTATTTCAAGCTTTCCTCTTTTTTTTTTTTTATCAAAATAAAACACCTGAAACCTTTCACTCTTTCAGCCAGTTGGAAAGTGTACATTTTATTCTTATTCCCATTAAGCCATTAAATACTCTAAGGATGGCATAGAGAAATGTGGAATTTCAGAAATCAGGTTAAGCTGCATGTATTTTGGAAGAGTGCCTCTGTAAAAGGGCACTTCTAAGAATCAATCACAATGATTCAGCAAAATCTCTCTGTCCTGTGTTGATATCTGTGGCAAATCAAGCTTGATTCCTGGATTTTTGTTATTAATATGAAATAACATGTGGAAGATACTTTCAGCAGCGTTTATCTGTTGGTGATGTTTCTAGTGATCTTACAGGCTTTATGAAGTTGTTCTCCTTTGGAATATCAGAGTTTTTGTAGTATGTGGCACATACCGTCTGAGGGATGGTGGAGGAGGAAGGAAGAAATTGTCATCCTAGTGCAGCACACATGTAGTTTGGGAGTTTTCATTGAGAAAATACTTATTTTAAACTCGCACTGCACTCTTAAGGATGGCTCAATATGTAGCAGGGATGCATTTTCAGATATACATTTTATGGAGAGCATTTGATTGCGACACCCTATTTCAGTTACTCTTTTTTTCCCTCCCTGCCAGCTCAGTTGCTGTGCATCTGTGATGTGTCAGCAGCTGCTGCGCTGCAGGGAAACCGTCAAGTTAAAGAGGAGATGCATTTGATCCCATGTGAGCAATTTTCTTGTAGACACGGCCTCCTTGTCCTTTTATATATAGTTTGGTAAGACCTCTAATGTCTATTTCATCCTTCTCTGGTAAGTATTCACGAACATAACAAGAAATTATGGGCATGTGTGCATTACAAGAAAAGGAAAACTTTTAAGGAAAAGTAAAGCAAGATTTGAAATGCAACAATGTGTGCATAAAACACACATACACATAAAATACGGTATTTATACTGCCTCTCCTGTTATAAAAGTGAATAACTTAATAATTCCACTGGTCTAAACAGCTGGTTAACTCTTCAGAGCTTTCTAATTCCTAAACTGCAACTCAGAACCTGTAATACAAATAGAGTTCTCAAGGGACTGTAGGTATTTCAGTTGAAAGGTCTCTAGTGAAAGAAGCAGCTGTTTGCCTTTAATGAAGCCCCCTGGCTTTGCCGTTGTAATCTTAATCTATCCAACCAAATGGGCTATAGAAGCACATAGTTAGGTTCAGGTTTGGTACATTTCTTTCCTCTGTGCCACGCGAGGTCTTTGGGGATCTGGGCAACCCAACCAGTACTGTGGGAGTACGATGCTGTTCATGAACTTTGGTATGAATTTAATTCAGTTTTAATACTGACTTTGATGGTGGTTTAAGCAGAAGTTTTAAATTCAGGTTTTGTAAACCTCAGAATTTCACAGCTGCTGGACATATCACAAGAAAGCTGTGAAGAGTGAACGCTCTTCCAGAAAGTATTCACTGGTGTATACATTTTGTTGTAAAGGCAGGTGATGAAGATATTGGTTTTATTGAAAGTTTCTTCTCTCTCAATTTAACCTCTGTGGTTTTGTGATTTTTTTGTTGTTGTTTCATTCTTTTTCATTTTAAAGTTGTCAACTTGTGTTGGAATCTTCCATACTATTCTTGGATTATCAGGATTTCAAGCCCATGAATAAAGGTCTGCTTTACAGAATGAAAACTGAAATCTAACCTGGTTTTGATTGTACTTGACAAAGTCTAGACTGTTGTGAGCCAAAGGCACATACTGTCCAGAACACACAATTTTTCATGCTAGAAAACACGTGTACATCTTTGCTTCATTATTTCTTCCTGATAAGTGGACATTTTGTAAACTCCCACCTGAGGGCATGGCACCTCCAAAAAGGACTGTGTCAAGGTTAGTCGTAATGAGTAAAATATGCAAATTCAAATTAAAAATATTTTCTTAATCGAGGATGCATAAATTATTCCCAGTGGGCACCTAAGTGACAATAAATTTCGAATGCCTGGGAATTAACATGCCCCACTTATATTACTCTGCTGTTCCATTAAAAAAATGCATAATTCATTTAAATGGCTTCCACTGTATTTAGGTTCTGAAAAAGAGATCCTGCTATCATTTCAAGGCCTAAATCTGAGCAACATATATAACAATTGCGCATGTGCTTGCACACTAAACTTGGGAAAGATGTTACATTTAACATGTTTTTAAAAGTACAAAAATAAAATAATACAAAAAATCTACAATTAATTAATTGCTGTGATTGATTGATTGAAACAATTACAGCATTTCTGATACCTAATGTCAGTATTCGGAAGCTTTCTCTACATGTCTAAATCTTTTGAGCTGTAGCTGCATTCCTGTTAAATCCACATGGTGGCCAAGCATTATAGTGCACTAGCATGTTTTTCTGTTCTCCTTTCAGGGTTGTTTGACTCTACCCTGACCTGCTGTGTGGCTGCTTCTGCAGGCAGTGTTGGTCTGTCCACTCCATGCAGGGGTGAGAGGGTGGAAAAGAAGCTAGAGCTGAAGCATGAATTTTCAAGAGGGACCAAGGAGTGTTTGAGCTAGGAATATGCAGGAGGGAATGATGACGTTTGGGGATGGTATCTGGAGCTCTTGGCTGTCCTTTGTAGCTCTCTCTAGATAATTTTGCACTAGCAATTGACTCATATGAACAGCAGTTATTTAAAAACTACACACATTCTCCTTCTCAACTAAACAGGTTTGCACGTCCAGGTGTTTCTGCAAGCTCTTACTGAATGTATACTGAGCACTTTGTATCTAATCATTACTTTTTTTTTTAAGCTCTTCGAGGTACTTATAATTCTAAGGATGCCATACAAGCTCAGATTCTCTCCATGCAAATCATTTACAGTGGGATTTCAAAGTGCTCAGCCTAGCCCTGCTTCCTCAGAAATCAATTGTTAAGTCCTCGTGCCTTCAGCGGGAGTAGTTACGCCAACACACAGTGCTTTGAAAATGCCTCCCTAAACTGTAAATGAGAATATACATTTGAGAATGTTGCAACCTAATTTTTATACTGAGCTTGTGGTGGTAGTAACTGAGTGCCCTAGATTTAGCGCTGTCATCTGCTTGATTATGTCACTTCACCCTCTTGTCTGAATTTGGCACTGTAATTCATATTTACATGGGATTTATTCTTTTTTGCCTCTTTGGTCTTTGCATTTTTACTGTAGTGGTTCTATCAGTCCAGGTCTACACCTGTACCCGCACAGACATTTGCGAAGCTCTTACGCATACTGAAATAGCTAGGATAAGCATAAGATGTTCTAAATTTTGTGTATTTCTTTTGTTCTGCCTTTACTTGCTTAGGGACAAGGTAGTTATGGACTAAATTGAGTATTTTTTGGATTTGCATGTCGATGAGGGTTTTTTGGGAGGGGATGGGGGTATTTTTTGTTTGGTTTTTCTCTTTGAAATATCTGAATAAATATTTAAGTGGCCCTTTATAAACATTGATGTACTTCACTGTTCAATTATGACTCTAATGTTAGAAATATAAACTATAACCAGTTTTAAAGAATGTTTCACAAACTGAATCTGGAGGTAACGGCTTTATTACTGCATGATGACTTGACCCATATTTCCTAACATGATTTCCCTACTGTAACTCGAATTGAGTTCATGTAAGTCTAATGATATCAGTTGACCTTGACAGCTAGACCTGAAAGTCTGCGATTGTCCTGTTTTTTTTAGGAACTTTTAGGTTTTTCTTAGTTCGGTTTTTAAGCATTTTCAAGAAGTTTGTTTTAAACAAAGGATAATAAAAATTCTGCCAAGAAAGTATAGCTAATTCGAGCAGCAAGAATTTTTGCAATTCCTTTGAACCTTGGGATTGAGAATATTTTACACATAGATGCATAGGGGATACATCTGTCTAACATGAATACTTGATAGCCATGTAGCCAAGAAATAGTGCTAATTACACAGCCACATGAAAAAACAGTAGCCAAGTGGTTTGGGCTCCTTTAGTGAGTGATGACTCTGCCACTGTCATTTAGGATTATTCTTAACCTTCAGTTCTCCCTTTAAATGATTAATTTGTATTAATGTAGCCTTTTAAAAACCACCTACTAGTAAACATTTTTCCAGTGCCCTCAAGTGGAATTTCCGACTGAAATACCTTGATCTGATGCCTAGGGTCAATTTTGGTGGTAGTGATGAGTTTAAGTATTTTAAAATCCACTAGGTTAGATACATTAGGCTTCTGCATAGCAATGTAAAGGAGACACTACCAGCTTTCTGGTGGGCATGTCAGTTTTAGCTCTGAGATCAGATCTTAGAACTTGCTTTGAGCCCTTTAAGAGCAAACCTGAAAACCGCCTCATTACTATGCATAGAAAAACTACTTTAATCACTTTGAGATTTCTAAAATGTATTTGTTAAAAATCTTTCTCTCATTCTGAGGCTGATATCATTTGACTAAGGGCACTGAGGGAGCCTGACTTGAGAGGTAGTGGGACATGACAATATTGGAAATTCTTATAACCAGTGTTTAAAATAGCTTTTCTGTAAATGATTTGGTTCATACAGAAAATGTGATCATCTGGTGCTGTGGCTTGGCAAGTACTCTTGATGAATATGAATAAATTCACAGGTGATTTCAGCTTTTATGGGTAACATAACCATGTTTAATTTGTCATAACAAATTTCTAGCATCATGAATTCTTCCCTTGCCAGTAGTGCAAGCAAGAAAGGGATGGATAGAGTCCGGTGAAGAACCACAAAGATTATAAAGCGACTGGAGCATCTGTCCTCTGAAGGAAGTCTGAGAGAACCTGGAGAAGGCTCAGGGCATCTTATCAATATACCTTCAAATACCTTAAGGATGCCTCTTTTCACTGGTGCACAGTGAAAGGACAAGAGACCATGTCCTGCTTCTGGTCTTTGCTCTATATCCACCTGCAGAAGGCATAGATCCAGTGTCCTTTGTCCTTGTTAGCCAGGCTTAAACTTCTAGAATTTCAGAAATAACCTTAAAGAGGAGGAGTATTTTGCGTATTAGAGATTTCAAGAATTCATTTATGTAACTCTTCTTCAATGGCATAAGTTGATATCTAGATTTTGTCCTAACAAAGATTCCTTTCAAATATTAGAATCAACATAGCAGACCCGGAGTGGGGTTGAAGGTGACGTGGAAATCATAATTAAAAATTCTCTAAGCTGAATGAAAACTGAAGTTGGCAATTAAATCTAGCTGCAACATTGGTGTGATGCATGCAGTGCTATGATGTTTTGCCTTAAATTCAGGGCAAAGTGTTTTGTTTTTCAATAGTCTCTATATCAAAAATGGTTGTTTGTTTGCCATGCAAAGGAAAGGAAAGCAAGTAATAACAGGGATAAAAGAAATTGGTGGTTATTAAGCATTTTCTTCTGTTTTACTGGCAAAGAGTGGGGTGTTTGTGGTTTGTTTTTTTTTGTGGTGGTGTTTATGTGGGGCTTGCTTAGGGTTTTTTGTTTGTTTTGGAGTCTTATGAGTTGTTTTCTTTTTTTTTCTTTTGGAAAATGTATTTAAAACAATAAAAATATCCCTTATTAGATATTGCATTAAATAACTGACAGAGTTCTGTGAGTAGTGAGTAAGGTTACTGATGGGCTGGATATTAAGCTTATGAAATGTTCATGCAGTTCTTCAAAAATATTTTGATAGATGTAAATATTGCAACAGGATTGCAAAATATTTCAACATAACTAGCTCTTGTAGTTTGATCACCTGATCCAGTATTTTTCAATCCTTGCCCTTGCTGAGCTGGAATGTGAAATTAAGCATTCAGATCTGGAAACCTAAGTCTCCAGAGAATTTTGCTCTTTTGGAAAGGCAACTCTGTCAGCACAATGGAACCATCTCATGTTGCTGGAATAAAAGGCATTTCTGGAAGGCATTTCAATGAAGATACGAAACTGTAGAGGCCACATAGAGAGAAGGAGAGCAGGGAAGAGATAAGGAAGACTACAGGTGAAAAAATGTTAGAGAAACACTGGGCCAACCCCATTATTTTATGTTAACTTGGGTTAAGTAAACCTGCAGTACGAAAGATTTTTTATAAAAAAAAAAAACAGTCCACAAACAGCACTAGGAAATGGTTGATGTTTAACTATTAAAATTAAGAGGACACCTGCTAACTTGCTCTGGTTTTATGTGCTAACCTTTTTTATTATTTCATTTCTGCACGATTCTAGTAGTTTGAGAAAGTTTTAATACAGATTTGAAATATCTTGTAATTGAAAGCGATTAAAATGCGTTTTGCTGCTTTTGCGTGGTCTCACGGAATGTATTTTTGCATTTAGAATTGCTGATTTTTATTTTTATCTGCTGCACAGTAGCAATTAGTTGATGTAACTTCAATGTGTGCTGGATTAGCTGTTAACATTCTTTTTTTATTTCCAGTTGCTGGAATTATTGCAGCTGATTTTGCCCCAGGCACCGTTCACTGGGGAGCTGGTACCTGGGGTTCCGTTGATATCCCTGTCACTGGCAAGGTAAGGAGAGGTTGACTTGCATTCAGTATGAGTAGCAGCCTAGAAATAAATCATCTTAATATGCTTTCTGAAGATAAAAAATTCTGAGGGGCAGTGGGTGTCTTGCTGATTATTTACACGCATACCAGTAGTACCTGGAAATATTGACTGTGGGTTTTTTAAATCATATTCTTTCTTACTGAGAAACATTGACTGTGGGTTGGTGTTTTGTTTTTTTTTTTTTAAATCATATTCTTTTTTACTTGAGAAACTACTCTTGCTTAAACACTGAAGGAACTAACCTGTTTCAAAGGGAGTATTTGCCGTATGCCAAATCAAAATGGTCTTTTTACTTGGAGAAAACCTTCCTAAAAGATTATCTGTAAAAAAAAGTCTAGCATAGAAGTATGAAATTTTAGCCTCTTCCTTATTCAACAAGTTTCTTTTATGGTATCTCAGACCTGGTTCATAAAAACCTTGCATGCCATCTGTCTGTTTAATTGTCTGTTGTGACGCTTGCTTCAATGACATTGGACCAATAAAATAACTTGATTTTCCGAAATGCTTGCAAATTACCTTTTCTTTAATTGCATGAAAGGAGTTATACTGCTGAATAACATGTAACATCAGCTTCTTTCAAAAGAAGCTAGCACTGGAAATGAGCTCTTTTTTTAAAAAAGACTCAGTTTTGACAAGTCTGTGCACAGTGTCTGAACGCTTGTGAAATGAATTATTTCCTTGCAACAATGCCATATTTAGCACACTAATAAAAGAGAGGAAGGAAAGTAGATCTTTGATAAGCTAATTATTTTTGGAACTTGCATCAGAGTTTAGTAAATCAGCATGCTGCATCTGCAGTGCTAAGCAAACTAATCTAAAATACTTGCCTCCCTGTGGAGGTTATAGAAATGTCATAGTCCATGGAGACCTGCACTGCATTTATGCAGGTCTGCCTTTTCTGTCATAGATTCAACAGACCTTTCCAGAGAAGAGCTACAGTACTTTAAACAACCTTAACATGGGGTTTAAAGAGATTAATGAATATCAGCCTTGTACTAAATAAATCTTTATCACTTGCTTTACCTACTACAGTAATTGCCTCAGCACAGTGGAACCCATTCAGTCTGCCAGCTTGCCGTTAATCTCAAATCCATCTTTGACAAAAGAATCTACCTTATCTTCATTTTGTGTGTCTGTGTTTGCGAGCTCTGGCACTTAATCAGGTCATCAAAATACAATAGTTGAATCTGTTTAATTGTATGGCTGTTACATGTTTGAGGAGTACTGATCTCTTATATGAGATTTATAAATAATAATAATAAGAAACAAAACGGCTTCCAAATCTATTTGTTACAAATATGTACTCATTCCTGTCACAAAATAAAATACATTAACAAATATAAGAGGGTCAAGATGCTAGTATGCAAGATTCGTGCAAGTAAACTGTGTGTGTCTTGTCCTCACTATCCCTCCTGCCCATATAGCAATAATTTCAGTCATAATATAAAAAGCTATGTGAGCAATTGTGTGTGTGTGTGTGTAATGTTTACTTACAATGGCTCCAAAACTGATTCATGCTTACAAACATGACGAATTCCCCCCTTTTAATATGACTATCAAGTTGTTATAAATTCAAATCCTGCTGCTGTGCTATGTAATTAAGGCAGATATACCTGTTTCATAATGCACACAACAGTCTACCTTAAGAAAAAAAAATTATAACATGTACTTACTATTATTAGAGTACTTTCAGACTCTTGTGAAAGGATTACCTGTTTTCTGTGCTCATAGCTAAAGATGTAAACAGAAGGTAGGTATTTTTTGAATAACCAGTAAGGATAAGTTATATAAATGGATAAGGTTGTCCCTGGGAAGAATAGAAGAACTTGGTATTTAGGATAATACTGGGTAAGGGAAGGGCCTTGCAGATTTACTCAGGGAGTTTGTATCTGCACAGATAATTGTATGGCAGAGAAGAACAACACAAATAGATGAGGAACATGTACGTAGAGTGGGGTGATGTGAAGGCTAATATGGGGTAGAAATTAGGTGTAATTTTACATAGTCAGCCTTAAGCTTGGTCTGTGTTGGATTCATTCCCAGTAGATGGGATGGAGATGAAGGCATTGACGTATTCATTAGCTCCATTGAGGGAGATGATTATCAACAGCTGTATTTAAGCTGTTTAACCTCAAAGGTTGGGGAGGAATATGACCAAAACCTGAAAAAAAATTATTGCAGGACATAAAACTCACCATGGGTTGAAATGTCTGCTATGAACGATGCTGAAACAATAAGTGAATGTTGAAGTAATTGAGAAAGGAGGGGCTACTTTGCATATTTTAAATGAAACTATTTAACTTAGGTTTTCAAAATGGAGGGCATGGGTCTTTTGGGTGCTTGTTTTCCTTTTTAAATTGTTGTCTATTACTAGTAACTGCTGCTGCTGCCTGTACAATGAGGGCAGTGTCTCGACTGGGTAGTGAGGAGGTGGAGGTTACCAGTGTGGTTTGATGCAGTGCTACTGGGAGGGCTTTAAGCACACTCTGTCTAGATCATGGCAAATAGGTTTCTTTTAATTCAAGTTCCCAAACCAATCTAGACATGCTTGCACCACCCTGTTTTGCACAGGGCAACATGCTGCTGTCCTTAAGCCTTGTGCTTGGTGTCAGCTTAGTCTGTGATGACCATTATGCTCCTCTGTGTGGTTTAGACTCCATCTATGTGACACCACTCTTGGAGTCAGGAGATCTGGGTTCTTGAGGGTGTTTCTCTGTATCTCTGCACAGTATTTCTCACATCACAGTAATCAATGCCCATTGCTGTATTTCTCTAAGCACATTGGCATAGATCTGGAAAGCTTTATATAGAAACTGTAAGTAGTATTGTTGTTAAACACTAGAGGATATCACCAAGTTCTGTTTTTCCTTGTCATGTTACACACCAGATTTCTTACCATTTTAAAGGAAGATATATTTATGGTTTAGTGTTTGATAGGAATGATTGGACTCAATGATCTGGTGGGCCTCTTCCAACATGGTGATTCTATGACTCTTTGCAAAAGTAGCTTCATTGAATGAGTTAGACATTATATCCTAGGTTATCCTGGACTTTCAAGTGAATTGAGATTGGATAATCAAGGCTGACCTGTACATTTATTTGAACTATACTTGATTAAGAGGTGGATCTGTTCAGCAGAAAAAACACAAGTGAGAATTTACCCTTTACATTTAGATGATAATTTTTATACTATGTTTCTTGACCTTTCAGTTCTGTTTGGTTCTTGTGGTTGCTAAGCACTTTTTAGCTCCCTCTTTAAAAATCAGTCAGAAGATAGTAACAGGTTTGAGACTGTTTTCAAGAGCTGGCAGCAGGGTTTGGGGGTTTTTTTTGTTTGGGGAGGGGGGTAGTTCCCCCCTCATTTGCAGCAGTCCTCATGTATTTCTTGCTGCTCGGCTGCTAAGACCATGACCTAGCTGATGCTGTAATACTATTTCTCTTTTCTCTTTTGACCCTTTTAGAATTTCTTTAGACTTCTGCATATGAACCACACATACTGCAGCTTGATGCCTCTATCTGTAGGTCTTGGGTTTGCCCTTGATCTACAGTTGACCTTGAAGGTTTTTGTTCCCCAGTAATGTTCACATTTTATTCCCTTTCAGACTCGAAGACTACACTCCTGTAAAATTGTTTATCCAGACAGCTGTCTGCATTTGTAACAATTGCAATAAACAAATATATTTACAGCAAGGCAGAAACACTATGCATGTATGAGCACTACATGTTCATCCTCTGGCTTGCCAAGTGTATCTTTTTATATGATGCCAGAATTACAGCTGTTTATTCCAACAGCTTATCCTAAATATTTGTTCCACGCTACAGGACAGAAACTTCCAATACATGAGGGGGCCATTTTTATAGGTTGTTTTTCAATTTTTGACATGTTGGCTGAATGTTTGAACTAGAAGATAACAGGTAATACCTAACTGAGTTTGTGCAGAATTTTTTAATGGTGTACCAGAGGGTTAATAGGGTTTGGTACCTAATTAAGAGTGAGTTCAATTCTGAGCTTGCACTGAAACCTTCTTCAAAAGTGGCCATCAGTTGCTCTCAGGTTGTAAAAGTGATGTAGAACAGAAACAAGAGCTTCTCTAGCTCTTCAGAGCTAGAGAACAAAAGAGCAACAACAGAGAGAGAACAAGAGCAAACTTCTCTAGCTTCAATAAACAAAGACATTGGGAAGAAAGGGGTGGAAAACAGTTTTCTTCCCAAAGTTCAACCCTAGAAAAGAGTTGCGAAGAGTGCTGCATGCACTATTTTGTCATTTTGAAGTTCAAATATTTATTTTTTTGTGTACCATACACTGCTGATCACAATTTTTCAAAGATCCAGAACTATGTGCATCATTCAAATTGCAGTATTTTGTGTACTCGAAATGTTTCTTTTCTTTTGAGCCCTCTACATCCAGTAGTGATGATTGTTGCTTTCTTCACAGTGTAATAAGACAGAAATACATGCAAGTTTGAAATAAAGATATTTAGCATAGATCTCAAAAACATTACAGCAAAAACTTGAAATCAGACTTTTTCAGGAATAATTAAAGGAGTAAGTTTGAGGTTAACTAAAGATCCATAGTTAAATGTAGGAAGCAATCCAAGTGGTACGTAGTGGAATTATGTAATTTCTTTGTTCATGGGCCTTTCATGTCTCCTAAGTGGAAAAAATGAATTAGGACTGGAATGGTTGAAACTAGATTGTTAAAAAAATATTTTCTTCTTTTTCTCTTAAGGCACTGCTTCCACCTACAGCTTTTCTTCCAAAACTTAGAATGAATGAACTCAGTTTCAACTCTAATAAAATTAGAAGTGCTATTAGAAGCCTTTGGGATAAGGAATTTTCAAATGTATTTTCTAATGAATGGCATTCTCCAAGCAGCTCTGTGCCCTGTCTAATACTTTGCACAGCCTTAGAAATTCTGGTTCTGTATGCTTTTTACACCATAGATATTTGCATCACAGAGTATTTTGAGAGAGACTCTATTGAGAGTAGAATTTTATTAACTCATTGAGGATATAGTATTATTTTTAATGCAATAATTTTCCACTTCAGAAAGCTTTTGTGTAATACTATAAATCAGGTTCAAGCTAAAATATGCACTATGGAATTTATAATCCTTGTTTTCTAAATGATAATGATAGTACTAATTAAGTTGCTGTTTACTAGGGAGTCTCAGTCCCTTATACACTATTAAATGGAGGTAGAGGGGAAATCTGCAGGAGAAACTTACCCAGCCTTATTAATGACGTGAAGATGCTGTGTAAAACAGCCCTCTCTAGCATTCCTTCTGTATCTGGGAATCATAGAATCGCCAGGTTGGAAGAGACCCACCGGATCATCGAGTCCAACCATTCCTATCAAATACTAAACTATGTCCTTCAGCACCTCGTCTACCCATGCCTTAAACACCTCCAGGGAAGGTGACTCAACCCCCTCCCTGGGCAGCCTGTTCCAATGCCCAATCACCCTTTCTGTAAAAAATTTTTTCCTAATGTTCAGCCTGAACCTCCTCTGGCAGAGCTTGACGCCATTCCCTCTTGTCCTGTCCCCTGTCACTTGGGAGAAGAGCCCAGCTCCCTCCTCTCCACAACCTCCTTTCAGGTAGAGAGCAATGAGGTCATCCATGCCTGTGATCCCTTGGTCATTCCAAAAAACAGGGGCTTATCCCTGGGCCAGACACTCCATGCAATGCCACTTTTAGTTTCTGCTACTACTTAAATATGTATTTTGTGTGCTCTGTAATAAAGGTAAAGATGATTCTAGTGGAAAAAAATGGTTGATGACACTGGAAAAGTTTCTTGCTCTGAGGTGTTATCTATCAGGGATTTTTTTCAACTTGCCTTTAGAATAAAGCAGCCTACTTTGATGGATGACAGATTTTCATCTTTCTTATAGGGGAAGAATGTAGCAAAATATAAGCTTTGATTCATCTTTCTCTTGAGGGATGTTGCAAGACATTCCATAAGTTGCAATGTCATCTTTATACTAGTGGTATTTTCTTTTCCCAGTGGTCTTGGAACTCTTTTGTTTGTTATATATTTTTTTAATCCACTGTACCCCACCTCTCATGGTTTATGTGCCATATTGTGAAAAGATGAAGAAATCTTCCAATTTGGATTAATGTCCTGGAAGGCTGACTGTAGAAACACTCGCCCCACCCCAGGGATGATGAATTCTTACCAAAATGTAAGTAAGTGTTAGTTTGTTTGGGGGGTTTGATTTTTCTTTTTTTGTCTGATTGGGTTATTTTATTTCCAGAAAATCTCAGTACCTGCTTATAACTAACTCTGTGACAGTGCTTTTCACACACGTCCATTATCTACTTTAAACAGGATTCACAGAGTTTTATAAAAATGAAGTGTTTGACTGCTGGAAAAAGAAATAAACCTGAACCACTGTAATAACTTGGAGATCTTGTTTTACAATGATTTCTGTGTAATGGTTTTATTTAGTTATTAAATAAACCTTGCCCTACCATACTCTTCAGAATAAGGAAACATAGTGACACCTAAATTGTAACAGCTAATTTCTACTTTTAATGGGCAACAGAAGAGGTTTTTACTTGTAAGATTTTATCTATTTCTTTATAACAAAGGCAAATTGAGTGTTATGGGATTTTATGTTAAACGTGCCCTTTTATTTTAAATCATTCTTTAACTTGCCATATTATTTTTGCTTAAGACATCTGTACAAACATAAAACTAGTCTCACAGATACTAAAAAAAAAGCTTTTGAATCAATAGAACCATATGTTGTTTTCTTTACTTTCATCAAGTTCACTTAATTGGAGGTGTCGATGCCTGGTCCGTACTAGACTTGTTTCTTACATTATTCTGAATTGAGGCAATTACCTTTAAATGAAATTTCTCCATAGCAGTAATAGCAGGGGAAGACCAGAACTTAAATCAGGCACCAAGCACACACTGTGAGTTCTGTAACATTCCGTATGATTTTTTCAGTCACTCATAAGCTTTATCTTCTCCAGAGTGTTAAAGAATTTCAGAACTATCACTGATATTCCGCAGAGAGTTAGATATATTCTGTATACGTGCAAGAGCATTACAGCCACGTGGCATCTCGCTTTTGGCATTTTAAAACGGTTTGGTTGGAGCTGGAGTGTGGTGTTGGGGTTTTCCATTGATGTTAATTGTACGTGTAAGAGGTGGCTATTGGGAAATACAACCCAAATATGTCTATATATCTCTTGTCATTAGGCTTTTGTTACATGTTTGGGCTGCTGATTCACAGAACGGAGAGGTTTCCCTTGGTACCATCTATGTGTGTGTATGCACTTGACAGCAAATTTTACCTCTTTTGCCATTTTACTGAGATTGCACTGAGGTCTAGAAGGATAGGAAAACCAAGGAAAACTGCATTTCTGTGCTTCTGCTGGTTAAAACCTTTGAGATTCCTCTAGTCAGGGTGTGGGCTCTTCTAGTTGTGCTGCTAGGTGGGTGATCAGTACCTGTCTCAGCCTCAGTCCCAGTAATTGTTATTCTTGTTTTATTGTTTTCTAACTATGCATACTTGAATTATACTTTCACAATACTTTATTATTGCATTTTTTTTCAAGTTGAAAAGACAACAGATGACATGTTCAGTGACCATACTAATTTAGGAGGACTTTGCTTTTGTTGTTGGAAAAAAAAGATCAATTATTTTTCTTTTTTTTCCTCCAACAGGCTAGTATCAGGCCACTTAGCATCATATTGATCCAACAACTATAAGGCAATACTTCATTGAGGGTAATAGAGGTAATTCTTCAATAACCATAATTCCATTTGGATGCTTGCTGCATAAATTTCCTTCTCAAGTACCAGGTAAGCCTGGGAATTTCTGTATTATTCTATTACTATTTTTTACAAAAAGATAAGTGAGGGCTGAGTGTCATTTGCTGTTGATAAGGAACATGCGAGACTTTATTCTCAACTCATCATGTTACTAGTGCTGAGCCCAGACTTTCACCTGGAATAAGTAGAACACAGACTAAATGATCATGAAAAGCTTAATGTTTTGCTAGGCCTATCCAATGGTCCACATGTACCTTCCTTCTCACTCTTTTATGTTCCCA
Source organism: Coccyzus lansbergi (assembly GCA_033558105.1). Lineage (NCBI taxonomy): Eukaryota > Metazoa > Chordata > Aves > Cuculiformes > Coccyzidae > Coccyzus > Coccyzus lansbergi. Next base: position 415,680 of record JAUMJK010000581.1, on the reverse strand, counting down.
AGATCAGACTTTGGAGCACATAGTTCTGTCAAGAATTAACCAGATCTGTGCTCCTCTTAATGCTTCAGGAGCTGTTGTATTTCAACTCCCTAGCTGGCCAGACATATGTATTGAAAAAGATCCTTATCCTGGTGTCAGAAACAATGGGAATTGGTGTTGGGGATTGGGAAGAAGGGGGATGCTTTTGGCCGGCATCGCAGGAAAAGCTCTCCCCATTCCTTAGCCTCCTGGGACTGAGTCTGTGCTTGGCTTGTTGCTATACACGATCAAGGGGGCATTATAGCTCTCTGCTGAGCTGAACTCATGGCTTTCAGGCTTGTTTGGGTTTGTTTTGAAAGACTTGGATGCAGCTGTCTCAAATTTCCACTCAAATATGTTCATTTGGCCTTGCTTGTAATGAGCTGAATTTCATATTGCCTGTACTGCACAGCCAGCTTGCTACACAGAATCTTAACAGCTTTAATAATTCCCCTAACCATCCAATTAGACTAATAATAAAGCCTTAATTACATATCCAGTTAATCATCAGATTTGTTCACTGAATAGCTTTAATTGGTAGATAGAGCTGTTGCACTATTCCAGTTTGAAAGCTATCACCCATTTTTGCTCACAGCTATATCCACGCAATTGTTTTTATGACTGGGACTTGACCAGCATTTATGAAGACAATAAAGAGGCTCAGGAGCAAAGAAACAACCACCCAGTGCTGTGACAGCACCTTCTACCTCTGGGTGTCTATGTTCAAGCCAGGACCTCTCTTTAAAGTGCTCTGTACTGCTCATGTTGAAGGAACTTTGAATAGCAAATGGCTGCTTTTACAGGTTTCCAAAAATGAAGCTGTTCTGTATTCTGCCCAGGTAGTTCCCTCAAAACGACTGTTAAAGACTTTGGGACCTGGAAGCCCCTTGGCTTGGTAGGATTCAATAATGCACCACCTAAGCCATTTCAAAATAGATACTTCAGTAGCCCTGAGTCTTTTCTTATTATGGAAACATATAAATTGGTTCATCCTGTAAAACCCTTCAGTTTTAAAAATGTAAAACCTAATTGCCTTATGGACATTCAAAGAATGGAGGCACTTCTCTGGGGAGATTTTGCACTGAACCAAAAGATGACAGAACTAGTTACTGATTAAAAAGAAAAGAAGAGTTAACCTCTTGATGCCAGTTGTCAGGATTTCCCCTACATATATTTCTACCTGGTCTAATTGCTACTATATTTCTCCACCACACGGATCTTACTTCATTTTATTCAGGGTTGAATGGGGTAACTGGTTACAGAAACCTAATTGTCCCAGTCATGCTCCCTTCATGCTTTCAAATCAAATGTGCTGTACAACTGCAAAATAATTTTATTCCTTTAACGAGCCTTCCAGTGTCCTGAGTTCAGAAGATTTGTGTTCAACACTGAGCTTTAGCTGACAATGTTGACCTTCATTGTATTTTATGAAGGTGTCATTTGAAACTACCTTATTCTGGGGGGTGGAAACCTTCTAGTATGTCAAAAATAATTATTCTGCCTTTGCATAAATAATCTTTTATCAGAGGAAAAGAAATGGTTGTAATTTTAGCAGGCTTTACACCTGGGGAAGTAAATGACACATAAAAATGAATTTTCAAAGTCTTGCCTATAGAAAAAGGAGCAGTGTGTGACGGCAAATAAAAGTGGGTTTCTGTGAATTTGTACAACTCATTATTCGTGCTGTACACACTTGCTGCCTTACATTCCCTGCACTGTAGCCGGAATATAAAATAAATCCCGGCAGCCACCTCCCTGACCCTCAGTGGCAGCCGCTCTGATTGGATGCCACCTACAGCATGGCAGCGAGCATCAAGGAGCTGCGAGCTGGGAAACATGCAGAGCAACTGTTCCTTAAAGTGCGTGTCACAAGTTACCTTTAAATATATTTAAGAGGTTTAGATTTAACAGGCACCCCGGTTCCTCTTGCAGCTCATTTAAAGAGGGGAGGCAGGGGTCTGCATACAGATCAATAGCACTTCAACTAACTGTGTTTACATAGCTGGATCCTTTAAAAAAAAAATAGAATAAAAGATTTCAGAAAAAGCACAAATGCTGAACATCAAGTGTGAGCAATGATCCTACTTCAGCAGTTTTATCTTTAGAGTCCTGGATTTCTGGCTTTTTGGTGCAGGAACTGTGAATTGTTTAGGATGTGAATTGCACGTAAAAATTAAACAACGTCAGTGAGCGTAGTGTGTAACTTTTCGATTAAATTCTCTTCAGATAATTAGTATTGTTAATCATAATGTGGGTATGTTCATGATACATAACTAATACTTTCTGTAAAAAAAAAAAAAAAGGCTGGAAAAATCAAGCTTTTACTGATTGAGCCCTCAGCAGTTGCGTGATGTCCTCATGAAGCAATACACAAAACATTTATACCTCAACAGCATCCGGGCAACACCAACATGAATAGCTGCCAATCCAGGAAACTTAGTGAATTGTCTCACACAGGCTTCAGCTCACTCTGTACCGTCTCATCTCTCCTCCTTGTGCATCTACCTTCCCCAGAACTAACATGGCCTGTCCTTTAGCAGAGGAAGGTAAAAGTAGCGCAGAGCAGAGCCCACCCATTCCCTGGTTGTTTTCAAGGGCCAGTGCAGCCTTTTGAGAGTGCTGCATTTGGTAGTGCTTGGCCCTTTGCCTGCCCTCTTTCTCCTTCTGCCTGACTGCTGAGACATCTCCTTAGCAAAGTGCCTGAGCAGAATTTTATGTGTAGGCTTGTGACTTTGGAGGAGGGTAGAGAGAGCAAACTATTCTGGGATAGATCAACTGCACGTGAGAGACATACAGAGCAGGAAGGTATCAGTGTTATCGTGTGACTTTATTGGTTACATCATGAAAACAACTTTTTCTAGAAGAGGTTTTGATTTGACATATGCAAACAACTTTGGAAACAGAAGAGCCAGAGGTGCCTACATCTGTCCATTGCGTTTGAAACCTAATTAGCATATTATTTACAAACATTAATAGTATTGTGATACACAGTGGCTTGAGACCTAGGAGATATTCAAGCGCCCATTACTTTCATACACTGATAGCATATGATCTTACAGTTTCAATTTCTTTATTGTTTGCAGCAGCTATAGGATTTCTTTGCACACATTTAAGGCATTTTCGTTCCCTGTGCTTTAGCTGCTTGATAGCTTTCAGTTGAAGGGGCAATTGTGAATTAGGGATATGCCTATTCATACATTTACCTTTTCTTGGTGCTGTGGGCAATAATGACATGAGGCTCTAGGTCATTAAAACCTTTCCTTTAGATGTGACCCCAGTTTAAAAAACTGTTCCAAAAGCTTGAAGAGGTCTTAATGTATAATGAGTAAAACCAAAGCAGAGAGTTTTTCTTATTGTACCTGAACATGAAAATCTCAGAGGATATTAAGGATGCTTTAGAATAGTGGAAAGAGTTATACCCCTCCCTTTCTTTCTGAGAATGAAAAGAACTAGAAATAATCTGTGATAAAAGATATTTTTCTGAGAATCTTCTAATATTCTCTTAAGAAGTGTCATTAGCCCTAACTTTAGGACTGTCATTGTGAAGGGGACATTACTATAGAATTTTTTTTCATGGTTAGGGAATGCTTTCTAGGGTCACTGCTTTTCTACACAACCCTGTGCCATGACTACCCCTGTGTTACTCAGGTAACACAGTGTCCTCTTCTTGCCTTGGTGAAGGACAGTGCCACCTTCATCCTTTTCAGGCAAAATGATTGTCTGCCTAAGTTTTTTAAAGGCTTTTTAAAAATCATTTGTCTGGTTGTGTCTGTCATACTCTGTTCACTGTAATCAGGTTGAGATTCCTTTATCTGTTCCTGCCATTTTGCAGCGTAACACGTTGCTTACAACCATATCAGGCAGCTTCCTGGTTTACGATGGTTCATTAAGTGCACACAATTAAGCATCTGTTCAAACTAAAATGTTAAACTTTATGACATTTGAGTTGACAGTCAAGTGTGTTCAGTACAAATGTGACATTTCAGTACTTGCCTTTTTAATATTTTATTATACTGTCTTGAAATTCACTTTTTACCCTTTTTTCTAACCCTTTCAGATTCTGCCCTGAGAGAAACACTATGGCTAATTCTTACTTTTCCTAAGCCACTTACAGTTCTGTCCTGGCCTTTCTCTGTGACCTGTCAATTCTTATTTACCTCCTCTGTAAATGATATGAGCCTTGAGACCTTTTCCTATTCACACTTTGCATCAAACACTGTTTCTTTCTTCACGTTTATTCAGCTCCATTTAAAATTCCAAAGTGTTCACTCTTACTTTTTTCACCCACAAGAGCTGTAATTAGTTCATAGACCTGCAAACTGCACCTTTCCTAAGCAAGTGAAGTTGTCTTGTGATCCTATTACTGTGATTCTTCCTTTTCTCAGCATGCATCCTTCTCCCTTTCTACTGCTTGTCATGGTTTTGTCAAGTATTCAAATCTAAGCTCTTTGGAGAAGAGCTTTATGTTTTAATATGTTTCTTTATAGCTGCTGAGGCACTGTAAGAATAAATGAATATTCCAGGTTGATTTGCTAAAGTTTATTTAATGTGCTGAAATGGGAGCAATTGGATGTGATGACCACCTAGGCATGACCCAGTAGCACAACAAAAACTACATTGCAAAGATGTATCTGTTGGTTTGTATTTTGCTGGACTGGAGCATAAGAGGAGAAGAGAATGGAGACTTAAAGTGTGGTATTTCCTTCTGAAGCAAGAGTGCTTCCACCTCTGTGTGAACTGAAGGTGTTCAGTAAAGTAAATTCATCCAGCTTCTAAAATTGCCCAAGATTTGCTGCTAGATTTGGTTTTAAATATACAAACAATTACATAGTGGTTGGTTTTGGCTATTTCCATCTGCTACTGTACTGTCTGCAGAGTAACTTCACTTTTCATCCTCCAAATCCATTTTAATAACATATTAAATAAAATGATGTTGCTAGTGAAAGAGACAGTCGTTGTTAAACTTCTTTAACCTTGTCCTTTTCTGAGGAATTGAAATGTGTGAGGGGAATTAACCTCTCAAGGGATTCTACAGAATCTTTTGTCCACGTTTCTCATTTAAAGTCATTCTTTTCCTCATCTTGCAACTCTTGAGAGAAACAATATTTGCTAGTCAATTCCCCTATAAAACTAGATATTTGCCATGCAGTGGAAGAGTGGGGAAGTTGGGGTTGGTACCTATAAACATCTAAAAAGTAAGTGCAACCAAAGTGGTCTGAACATTCTGAACATCTTCCAACACTGTGCATGATCACATCTGTTACTTGTTTATGCAAACCCCCAGTACTTCATTCCTCTTATTTACTTGCATGACAGTAGCTTCGTCCACTACTTCAGCCCACTGGGAGAGCTGGCTAAGCAGGAGCTAACTCCTTTTCTTCCGTCCTTCTCTTAGCTTTCAGATTATCAGACCTTAGATCCCCTCTTTTCTGTCTGGTTGCTCCTTGTTTTTGCTTTTGACTGCCTCTACCCAACTGTATTCATAACCCAGGAGTGGGACTGGGTGATGTCTGTGGCAGACTGTGCCTGCTCAGCTGTCTGCCTTCTCTCCCTGGTGACTTGTGGCCACTCTCCTCCTGTGCCTGTCTCCCTGACACCCTCAGGGCTGCTCAGTCAGGGGTGCAACCAGGGCCAGGGACTGCCCAGGAAAAGTGGCTGATTTCCTTTCTAGCTCAGCAGTCAGAAAAATCTCTCCAGCATCAAGTAGGAAATAAATATCTCTATAAATGGAGCAATTCTAGAAGTACTTGGGAAAAGGCAGAAATTAGGAAGCATCATCGTGAAGCCTTAAATTCCTTTCCATAACGTTTGTATTTTCCTAGACTTAAAATTACTGAGATTATTATTTTAGAAGTATGTTATGTGAAATAAAATTAAAAATGCCAGGGGAAAAGCCAGCATTCTCTGAAAGAAACTATTGCAGAAGCTGACTAATTCTTTTTTTAAAAAAAATTGCTTAATTATTTGGAATCTTAACTTTTCAATCTCCCTAAGAAGTGAAGTGATCTGCAAAATCTGTGTGTTTCTGTTGTGTGCTGTCTTGGGATCGAGGGGTTTTGAGTTCAGGCACCCATGTAGAGAAATGAACTGACATCACAACACTTGTCACTTTAGGACTGGGTTTTGTCACTGTATGTTGGTGATGTACGAATGACTCTCTTCTGCATACAGGGGTGAGTCTTGAATGCTAATCAATTGCTGTCTGAAATTTCAGTGTCTGAAAAGATGTTTTTGTGATTGTGTTTATTGAAAAAATGATGTGCTGCAGTAGTAAGGCACCACATGAATGAGGAGGGTGCTGCCAAACCATGTAGTCAGAGGTGGTCTTGTGTCGGAGGTACAGTTTTTAATCAGAATCAATATTACCCTGTGTAGAAGCCAGGTCTGATAAGCCCCGTGGAGTCTTCAAAGATGAAGTCATAGATCTCTTTATATATATTTTCTATAGCTCTAAACTATTGATAATGAAATGGTTTTATTTTGTTTTAATATTACTTTGATGTTCTCGCCACTGTGGCTAAGTATCTGATGGATTTTATTTATTCTCTTGTATTTTGCAATTCTTACCTCCTTTATTGACCTGCTACTATGGCATCTCTATCAAACAGGCATCTGGGGTCCTTGCAGCTGGTTAACCTAAGCACAGTACATTTCTGATTGACATCAACCAGAGAGTACCCAGCACTGCTTATTTGGACTCACACAAACTGTCCTGAGAAATTTGAATAGCTAAAATGGAAGCTCAGTTATTTTCTATGGGAATTACTGCTCATGTATTACTGGGAAGACAGGAGAAAATAATGTGGCAAGGAAAGCCTTCAGAAAGAGAGAAAGTAGGTGATAAAAATAGGGCATTTCCCTGACTGAATTTCCAGGCTGTACAGCAAGAGGTTTCACTCCTCCTTTTTTGACCTTAAAAAAAATTAAAAGAGAGGGAGGGGTGTTGGTACACTAAATATCAGAGGCTTCTCAACAGATTTCAAAAAATGCTCAAAAGAGTTGCATTTTATTTTGCTGCTATTGATTACATTGGAACTGGATGCGGCATGTTTTAAAGCATTCTGTAATTGTAAGGCATGTAATGAGAGAGTTTCCATCTCAGAAACTAGTTATAAAGCTGGCACTGTAATTCTTGAGCAGTGCATCCCCTCTTCTTGCCGCTATCAACTTGATCTAAACCGTGCATGCAGTGTAATAATAGTTCTGAGAGTAATACATTTATTAAAAGAAATAATTTAAAATCCCATAACCGGTTGTATCGGTAAATTAAAAATATAGATTTTTTTTTTTCATGAGATGAAAACTGTGCAAATATGCAGTGGAAATGAATGTGTATGCAATAGAAATGTGTGTGAGTGTAAAATATAAATTGCGTATACGATATACAACCGTTTAATGGCCAATGATTTCAGCTATAAGTGAGCCCCATCTGGTGGTGATCTAAAGAAACAACTAAAGTAACTGCAGGGCAAAGATTCATAAAAAAAATATCTATTTTCAAAAGAACAAAGATCTAACTAATACAAATTATACATAAAAATATAGGTGCTGTATAATCTCTACACTTCAAAATACTCAGTGCAGAATAATAGCTATATTTTAATAAGGAAAAGTATTTTTGGAAGGTTTGCAGATAGATTTGTCATCTGTGGGGACTGAATTTTTATGCAAATGCTTGTGGGTGCTAATTTTCACATTTCTTGTTCAAATAAATATCAACAATTTTTTTCAGCTTAGGAAAAAAGTACTGAATTGTCTTTTATTTGTGGACTCAATAACTTCCTGGGACAACTTAATTGTCACAAGCTCCTGTGGTTTTGTTGTACAACACGTCGTGATGCACCAGGTAATAAGGATGAGAAGAGTGATTGGAAGGACAGCACTGGCAGACTGCGTGCATGTGAAATTCAAGTTGGGCATCTCTATCACGCTTCTCCTCTTGATTTTTGTCTAGGTTGATTTACCTTCGAGGTTAGTAGAGATCATTCAAGAGTTAAGGGCTGTCACAGCACTGTCTGTTTTGGTGTGACTCTAGGGGTGAACTTTGCCCACAGTGTGGTAAACATTTTGTTTTTCACCTTTGTGTCACAGCAAAAAGTGATGCACAGTTCCCAGTTCACGTTTCATGGCTGCAATGGGCTGAGCTGACGCGGTGACTGCTGAGTTGGCCTGGAGGAAGGGGAGAAGTGACTAGTGCTGGGGTGGCACCACAGGGTCACTGTGACCCCAGCTGTGTACCTGCACCAGTCTAGGTCAGGTCCTGATGGCCTTTTGTTGCTTATGGACTGAAAACTGCATCTCTTCTGCCTACCACCTACCCTCCTTGTAGGCAGGTTTTGGTAAGCAGCTCAGTGAGGTGAGCCCATTCCCAGCTTAAACCAGGGCATGAGTGAGGTTTGAGTTGGGCAGAGGACCAAACTACACAAGTGTGAGACTTAGGAGTTCCTCTGTCCCAGCCTTGCATGGAGCATCTCTGGCAGCACAGAGAGCTGGGTTGGGATTGAGCATCCAAAATAATCAGTGTCAGTTCTGTATTATTTTACAGGAAGGGGTTTGATTCTCATTAATTTATCAAAATGTACCTATTTTTATACTCTTAATTTAGCTCTTTATAGTTCTATAAGTCTATACAGCTTTTTATAGACCACATTGACTCTAGTCCTACTTAAGTAATACTGATTTATTATACATTTTTATAAATGCATTTTATAAGTTTATTATGCTTATGAACATTCAGGTATTTGGTGAATAGTTTGTTCTCTTGTGAAGTAAGTCAGAGTGTGACCACGCTCTGTTGGTGTGTTCAACACGGGGATGAATTTCAAATGCTGTTGGGACCTATGCATAGCAGCTTAACCCCCAACTGCCTTCTTTCCCCCTTCTGAATGGGGACTACATGCTGTCTGTTCTCTCTATTTTGCCAGGGACTAGTTAACACTACACTTATGGTTTTGCTTATTCCAGCACAGCATTGATATCTTCAGGGGTTAATGTTTCTTTTGTATTTACCTCATACATTTTAGGGAGAATTATAGGGAAAGAGATGTGGCTGAATTCCTCTAGCAAGGAGGAAACTTGTATACTTTGAGTTCTCTAGGCATAGTTTGGGAACTTTGTGCAACATGAAATGTCAATCAGCAATGTACCAACTGCTTTTGCGGGATTTTCATTACAGTTCTGTTAGTTCTAGATAAACCACTTTCTTTTTGTTATAGTTTTGCTTCAGGAACTGCATGACTTTCAGCTATACCTGTTAACTGTAACACCATTTTGAGGACCTCTTTCAGTAAGCGACATTCTTCTGAACAGCTTGGAAAGGATTTTCTGTTTGTGGGCATTTTAGAAGACTCAGAAATCAAGTTATGGCTAAGTTGACCATGCATTTTGCATCCCAACTTGAACTAATATTTAGACCATTTTATGCTATCTGGTGCTGTGAATTCACTGTGAATCTCCATAGAGAAGCTATTTCATGAAGCTCTGCGTATGGGGATTTTATTAGATCATTCTTTTCCCTTCAGCACTGTCTTTGTGCACTGCACAAATTGTGTAAACTTAACCCTTTTCCCACTTTGCTGGAGGGCTAGGGGGTTGTGATTTTGATTCTGTCTAGCCTGAGTGAAATCATTTCACATTGTTGTACTTGGCATTTCTCACAGAGACTAATTTCTGTGCCCATATTTACCATTCTCTTTTGACCTGTTTCAACTGTGATGTCTTAAAAAGCTTGCTTCTCAAATTACAGTGAAAATGGAAGCTTGTAAATAACATTTATATTAATGGAACCATTTATGAACTGTTAATTGTGGTGGTGGCAGCAACTATTATACTGTGTCTAGTCAAGGTTGATTTTCACTAAAATTTTAGTTCTCCAAACCAAAAATAACACCTCTGTGTCTCTAGGGTCCAAAGTTGCCCATTTCTGGTTTAGGCTTAAGTAAATGCATCAGCGACATATTAAGATTTGGTTTTGAATTGATGCTGGTAACTGTTGAAATTAGAGGTATTCTTTTTGTTTTCTTGCAAATACAGTGTTAAAAATACACCATAATTCTTCTTTTATTTTTCCTTTTTTCAAAAAAAATGGATTGTGGACTTTGTTTTTATTAGCTATTCCCTTCACATAATCTATACATGAGACTTGTGTTTGGAAGTATTTTATGATTGCATCAGCTGGTTTTGATACAAACACCAACCGGGTTCAAAACTGTTCCCAGACAACTTGATCACAGATTTTGAGATCTGCTCACCCTCCTACAAAGGAAACACCACAGAATTTGTCATGTGGTGCCTTGAAAAGCCTCTTTTTGTATCACTAAGTAAAATAAGGGGTGCGAAACATCAGGTAGTTGTAACCCTTGGTCAGGAGAAAATCTGAGAGTGAAGAGCAGAATCCCTCTACTTCACCCACAAAAATCCAGGGAGGGGTAGGTTTTATGTCTTGAAAGAACCAAGATTTCAACTTAAAGAAACAGACATCCTGGCGAGTTATCTAATGAATAAAGTAGCCAGGAAAGTAGAAGGGATGCTCTTGTCTATATCTCTTGGAGTCAGATGAGAAAGCATAGTGTCTATATTTTGGAAACAATTAACCTGCCATATGTGTAAACCAACAGGAATTTTTGCTCTTCTGTGAGGCTGGTTAGAAACAGTACAAGTTTGTGGTACTTATTTAATTTTATTTGTCCTGAATGCCAACAGTTCTAGGAATTAAAACACTGCTAAATATTATGAAATATCAAATAGAGTTAAATTTATGTGGCTGTTCCTATTCCTCAGTAAGTCTTGTTTCTTCTAAAACGAAAGCATATTCTGAATTTGGGTTAACAGCTGTGAAGAACAACTAGAACCCATTTAGGTCTATGAGGCTGGACAGTGGAGAGTGAACAGAAAAAAATCTAAACATGAGTATGGGATCAGTTGCATATCATCCAGTCAGAGCAAATCCAGCAGATAATGTCTAAGCAAATACATGGCACAGCACAGGTAACTGCATAGTTTAGTTACCCTTAAAGGTTCCACTCGTGGTTTGATAGTGCTAATACAGCTGTATCTCTGACCAATCTGTTCAGGGACAGAAATGAGCATAAAAGCAGGTGTGTTGCTCTAACACCAAGCAGCTGTTCTGAAGTAAATGGAAAAGAGCTTTAAAATAAGTATTTCTAATTTTGGCCAGTTATTTCATACCTCTGTCTAAATGAACACTGTCCTTTTCTAATAATTATTATATTTTGAAAACTGTTGAAAATTAAGTTTAATTTGCAAGAATATTGTTTTCCAAATATCTCTTTCATCAGCTTCTCATCCTGATTAAAGAAATGATTACAGAACTCTGTAGTAATGGACAGACAAACAGGATCTCTTACTAGAACAAAATATTCAAAACATGGGTTACTTTTCAAGGCTTAAAAGAGATGGGAATTCATTTAATATGCTATTGTCATAACTTCAGACCATTAAAAGCTAATCTAATGACAGTAAATGCTAGTTGAGAGAATTTAAGCTCTGTAGTGCCATAGTGGAGAGAACAGTGTTGATGATGAGTTTGGATTCTCTCATGTGAAGATTAATGCCTGTCTGAGCTCTTAACTACTTGCACAACTTCAGCAATGTTAATATTGCTCTGAGATAGGTCCAGATACCTGTGTACAAGAAAACATACTAAAATGTCTTGCAATTTGTAATTGTTAGTAATTTTTGACTGGCTTTTTCAAATATAGTTGTCACTAAATGGTTTCATATTGCCTCGGTAGGTACATTTCTTGAGTTGTGTGCTGTAGGTACATACATCCTTTTTTAAAAAAAATAATTTCAAGTTGATAGCTACCTACAGCATGCTCAGCAGTGTTTGAAGAAAGAGGTAACCTATTAATATACCTGGTTTGAATTACTGGTGCCTGAAAATGCTGGATTGTAGTCAAATCACTAACAAATTCCTGCCGGCCTGAATGGTTTGCTAGCTAACTGAAAAAACCCCAAACAATCAAAGAAGGAAGGAAACGTTTTTTTCAGCAGAGTATTTGGCACCTTCTTTAAAAAAAAAAAAAAATCTGATTTATTTCTAATCAACAACCTTTCATGGCAGGTAAAAATCCTATACAGAGGCTCTTTAGATTTCAGCCCCAGGTGACAATGCTATTAAGGTAAACAATTTCCAGCCATCTAGAAAGTGTTCTCACTGCATTCTACCTGTGTCCCAAGAGCACAGGCTGTGAGTGAAGGTTGGGCAACCACACAAATCCAGAGATCTCCATGGCACTACTGGAGCAGAAAGCATCTAAGCCAGGTCATCACCCTAGTTTCCTGAGGTTTGTGAGCTGGGAGAGGGTGAGCTAGTGTTTGGTTTGGGGTTTTTGGTTTAATCTTTAAAAAAGAATATGCGCTCACTTCTTTCTCTCCCACCAGATATTCTCTAGAGATCTCTTCTAACCTAAATTATTCAGCGATTCAAAGATGATTTTGAAAGCTCTCACTGAAAACATGGGTGTGCGTCTGTAGTTGTTGGAGGAGTGACACAATAAGAAGACAAATTACTCTTATTGTTTGAAAGAAAAATTGACACCCTCTGCATCAACACTCAACTGCTTTTTACTGTTAAGATACTACTGTATCATATGGTTAAAGTTCCTTCACTGGTGACTTATATATTGTCAAAGAATTCATAGATTCCTGCTCCAACAGTGCTGGATTTGCTCCCGAAATTCAAGGTATCATCTGTAAAATTAACTTTGTGGTGTACATCATGTGGTTCGAGATCAGTCTGAAAGAATTCTCTGGATTTATAATACCAAGCAGTAGGAATATTTACTAATACTTCCATTGTAATTATTTCTCATTATCATTTATCATCATTTTGCAGTGCAGTAGCTGAATGGAAGAAACCCCATATAGCTGTTGCCATTAAAAGATCGTTTGCCAGCAGCAGCACATGGTGCTGTGTAGGTTGGTTCCCGGGCTAACTCCAGAAGCTAAATACAGCAGCTCATGTGATGTCGTATGTTTGCTGCTGGGAGCTGGTGAGTTGTTAATGATGCCCATTATACCTATTTTTCCACTGTGAATCGTGGAGATATTCTCCTTTTTCAGAAGCAGTTGCCCAACTTGCAGCTGGGTAGTTCTTCAGGTATGATTTGAGCTAAGGTCTTTTGTTAAATTTGTCTTCATTGCAAGCACTTTCAGAGATAATCTTCCAGCTGTCATCAGCTGGGGAGACAGGAATGGGCTCATGCCTAGGATGCTAAGGATTACAAGGGAAGAAATATTGCTGTAGCTTCTTGGTTGAGTAAGCTGCTATTAAGCATATTAAAACTGGGGGTTTTGTTGCTACCCATCCTGGAGGTGCTGGTCAGTTGGGAAGCAATGCAAGAGTTGCTTTCTGGGCTCATGGAATTGGTAGTGGAAACCGATGGTGTGGCCTAGTTGTTTCTGTTGAAGGGGGCACAACCATTGGAGTAACTTTGTCTTGTGTGTAGAACAGATATATTAATATGCTTCTCTCTTACTTGGTACTGTTTTGTCTTTTATTTCTATACAGTCTAAATCACTTGAAATTTGTGACTATTTATTTAGTCTCTTAATCCCCCTGTGTGTAGTTGAGTATCCCCATTTCACAGATAAGGGACTAATTGATTTCCTCACATTATGCAGGGGATTTGGCAGAGTAGAGAGCTGAACATGTCTCCAGAGCCTGAGATTCCCTCAGTACTTACTGGACCATATTCTTTTTTCTGTCTCTTCCTCTTTTTCCCCACTTTGTTGTTCTTCCCCCCCCAACACCCTTCAGTTTTGAGAGATGTAGAGGGGAGACATCAATAGCATCTGACTATAGATATCAATTTAGAAATGTGTCTTAAATAAAAATCCGATCTGCTTACAGAGAGGATACAACTCCAAGGAGAAGGATTGGTAGCAATGGATGTCAAAGGACAATGACATAGTTCTGCATCAGTCTGTATCACTTGATGGTTTCTGGATCCCTGCTGTTAGCAAGCAGGATTGCATAGTAATAATAAAAAGACCTCTAATAATGGGTCAATATCTTTCACCTTAAAATGCTTGCTTGTTTTCTTGCTATCTCTTTTTTCCAGAGCAGCTTACTTAGGACAGACAGATTCAGTGAGCAGTATTCAAAGAAATAAAACTACCTTTTCTTAAGAGCTGCAACTAAGTTATGCATTGTTCTATGTGTAGTGAAAAGCTCTGGGATTTGCTAAGTATAAATGTTAATAGTGGTCACTGGTAACAAAACTAGATCTTTTCTTCCTCTGCTGTTAAGCATATAAAGAAAAGTTATTTTACTTACTAACATATTTTTAAACATGTTTTAAAATAAAGTTATAGGAAAATGCTTGGTACTACAGAAACAATTCACAGTGAAAATTGGCATTACCAACCAAACTCTTGTAGATGCTATGTATGCCTTGCTTGATGAAGTCTTTCCAATTTGGACTGTGTAATTTTTTTAAGGCTGTAATATTTCCTGGTATTTTATTAGAAATGATTATTTTAGAGTTATAAAACATGTATGCTCTTTTTCCTAAGAGGCCCAAATGGCTACAGGTCTTTCAAGTTAAATATTGTACATAATTAGATAATTTTAAAAATGCATCTTATTTACCCAGAAGTGATTCCAGTCTCTTGGCAACACACAAATAAGACAGATAATTTTTTCACTGTGTATTTACAAAGCTGCCTAGCCTTTCAGTCAATACGTGGTATGGTAGCTTGCACAAATATATGCTTTAGTACATTCAAGCTGTAACTTGCAGCATGCAAATAGGAGCTGGGAAGCCCTCACTGGAGCTGATATTGCTATGGATGTTCAATTATAAATGTAGAAAGCAGTTTTCAGAACCCTCAAACATATCTATCTTAACAGCAGTTCAAAGCTCTTTATGATTTACAGTATTTACTTGGAGGACACTAGTACAAAACCTACCTTTTAAAACTAATAGATCTCTGTACAGGAACACTATTCTGACTCCCTTTTTGAAGTAGGAAGTGATGATGCTTAACAAGACAATGAGTCTTTCACAGATTACCGTCTCAAGAGAGTTTATCTATGCAGTTTTTACACATTTATCACTGCTGTACTGAGAGATCCGTTTTTCCAGAGGTCCTGAGCACCATATGTGAAGTGGCCAACCATAATTAAGGTCCACATTGTTAATAAAAGATTGGGCGTTTGTCAATGTAAATATCCACTAAGCATGTTATCTTTTGGGCTAAGGCATTCAAGGTGCAGGTTCCCAGCAAGGATCCAGGCATAAAGTAGTAATTCAGGAGATGTCAAATGAGAAAGTGTAGAAAAGCTTGAAAAGCCAGCTTGATACAAAGCTGAAACATTCCTGACCACTTTCCACTGTCACTTTAAGGAAGCACGTGGCTCACCAAGTGATCTGGTTCTGTATAAAACAATGTGGTTAACTGCAACCCGGTCTCCTGTCTGGCACTAAGCTGCTATGTTAGCTTGGTAGATGGTGATCCAGATGCAATAGGGATGTGGTTTTTTAAGAAAACAGGCAAACTCTTGTTAAGTAAAACAAAATTAACATTGCTAGTGCCTACAGCATACACATCAAATCCCTTTGCTTGAAATTCTGCTCTGTGATTGGAGAAAGGGCACCATAAACAGATTGGACACATAAGGTGTCATGAAATGTTGAGGCTTTTGAAGTGTTATGTTAGGACTCCAGTAAAGCTAGAGTAGATTGCTAATTTCCTATCCAGAGGTGAGGAACTCATTTGTTGGGAAGCAATCCCTTAATGTACAAAACTTGCAGTGACTTCATTGTGGGTCACTGGATTAAGAGGTTTTTTCATTCACTCTTGTTGTCTGGACCCTTTGCACAGTACTTGAGTATCCTGCTATAATTATTTTTGCTGTGCTCTGGCCTCTTCTGGATGCAGGTGCCTCTCTGCATCTGTGGAATTTGCCATGTTTTTTGACGTGGGGCTTGTGAATTGCCACCGTCACTGTTTCAGGTAATAAATAGCCAAAGAACATTAAATAGGGATTTGGTCATAAACTGACATAAAAGATGAAAATGTTGGGATCATCTTTTCCCAGGACAAAAACAGATTTTCCTTGCAAAATTAAGAAATTATTTTTTTTTTTACTGTTTCTGCACTTAGATGTATCCTAGGAGTAGATAAGACACATGAGGACTCGTTCCGTTTAACTAGTACCGTGCTCTGAATTTTTGTTCTCCACTGAACCAACTGGATAAATGGAAGACAAATCACCATGTGTGCCAGCTACTGTGTGGTTTGAGCTTTATTCACCCTTTGCAGAATGTGCAAAACCAACCTTTGTAACGGTGCTCTAAGAAAGAGGAAAAATCCCAGTGTAGTGAAGTGCAGCCATGGAGAAATGCAATTCTATTTCTCTGCTCATGAAAGTGGTGCCAGGTTAATGAATTCCTTCACTCCAAAATCACTCCATGCTGACAATACGGCGCTTGCAGGAAGATCTGCTAGTCAGCACTCAGCCTGTGACAACCTGCCCCACGTGTGGCTCCTTTGTCCATGCTGAAGTACATCTTGGTGCTGCAGAGGTTCTAGGGGGATGTCTTTGGGTGATTAGCACTGTTTTGGATGCATCAAGTGCAGCATGTGCATGCGTGTGGGCAACATGCTCCAGCATCGGTGGAAGGAGAGCAATTCCTCCTCCCTGCAGTGGATTCATCCAGCACAGCGGAGGCCAGAGTGAAGAACTATTCCCTGGAACCTACCTTGCGCTCCTGCTTCCTTAGCTCCAGGCCATTGCTCCTTGTCCTGCTATCTTCTGAGACCGGAGAATTCCCTTCCTTCATTTATATTATTACCTTGAAGGTATTTATAGACTGTGATTGAGGCCTCCTGAGTCTTCTCTCTTTGAGACTACATAAGTTTAGCTCCCGCAGTCTCTCCTCGTACATCTTACCCTCTAATTCCTCTATTGCCTCTTTGTATTTCCTTTAATATTTTAAACACTTTTCCTAAACTCCAAGCACCTGAGCCAGCTGTAGTGTATCACTAAGCAGGGCAATGCTATTAAAGCCTACTTAATATTCACTTTCCCTGTAATTCATACAAGACCAATATAGCTTGTGCCTTTACACTTATTATTATATGCTCCCATTTTGTCAACTGCTATCAAATATTAAATCTATTCTTCTGCTTTTGTTTGTGTTATACCACAGTGCTAGTGCTATTTGGTGCTACTTTTATAATTATAACTAATGCTTTAAGCTCTATACAGTTTTTTTAAACTGGTCTCAATTTGTTTTTTATACAAGTCTGTTTCATCTATTTGTTTTTTGGTTTTACCTATTTTTAAATTCGAATTTAGTCATGAGTGATTTAAACCACCTTGTGCCTTCTAAATGTGGACAATATCTAAGATCCACTATGTCCACCAGTACTGAAAGATAAATGACTGTGGAGGGGCAAATACATACCAGTTCTCAGAAGTAAAAATGACCTTGTCTAGAAAATGCGAACACATCCATGTCACTAAGAATTCGCCTATTCAGCTTCTGCTTTGTCCACAGACTTGAGAAGTTGAGGAGTTGATATTGTTCATACAAACCATGCTGAAGATAGAGGAATTAATCATTGCTTTCCTTAATCTGATAGGTATTTTATGACAGAAACTGAATATTCAATGTAAAGATCTGGCTTTCCATAATACTGGTGGGTCTTAGAGTCTTTCTTCTAGGGGGTATTAAAAAATATCATACTGGTATTGAATATATTCAGCAGTGTGGATCTGATGCTGTAGGAGAACTGACCTTGCAAGATGAATGATGGTGAGCACTGGGCTAGGGGATCTTTCCTTGGTATTTGGCAGATTTCCTAACGGGACCTGGCGCAGTGCATCTGTTGTCATGCTTATAGATAAGCACCAAGCATTTTAGATAATTTCTGATAAATAAAAAAAAGAGAGAGAAGAAAATATTTCAAGGCTGATTTGGTGAGGAAAGCAATTGAAATGGCGGTAGCTTAAAAAAAAGTGAGCTTGTGATAACAGCAGCTGTAGTGAAAGGGTTTTTTTTTTATAGTGAGTAGGTAAAAGGCATCTTTTGAAATATTGAGAGAAAGTCTCAGGATCTTCAGAAGCTGCACAGCTGAAACTGTATGAAAATGAGTAAGAAAAAAAATGATTCAAAAAGGGCAGGGCCATCCCCCTGGTAATTGTGCATGTCTTGTGAAAGGCTGTCAGGGTGCACATTCATAAGATAGATTACTTGGTCTGTCTCTGGTGAGCCAGGAGGCAGGACTGGGGCATCCAGGAGTCCTTTTCCTTCCAGATGCAAGAATGCAGAAATTTGGTAACCGTCAAATCAATGTTTTGATGACTAAATGTTTAGTTTCTTTCATTTGAACTTAATAGATATCATACAAAGAAACCATGCTCCACTGAGGGGGAGGAAAGTATTTGCCCTCGTGGCTACAAACAATCTCCAAGGACAGTGAGAACATGAATCAACAGATGTTTATATTACCTTTTTTGTCATTTCGCCAGTCTGGTGTGTTGGTCTGTTGTATACTTCAATAATCGGTTGGTATAGTAGTAATTTATATCACTGGATAAAAAAAAAAAATATGCTTTCCACTAAATGCTTTTTTCACCTTATTATTTGTCTGTCAGCATGAGATCATTATCTCTTGGTAAGATTCTGTTCTGTTGACATTATCTCTTAATTATATTAAAATGGAAGTAAGAAGAAAAACTAACATTTTACTGCTCAGGAATAATTTCTAAAACAATCATTCAGATTTAAAGGACTGTGTCCATAAAGCAGAGAGGAGATGCTCTTCATATTCAGTATAATTGCTGTAGGAAGGAAAATGTATTATGTCTCTTCATCTGCTAAATCAGTCCTCATAAAAATGGCACAATTATTGCATTCTTCCATATCTGAACCTCCTCTTGTGGTTGGTAGTTGCAGGAAGCTGACAAAGTTGGGCAGATGGTCACCAAGTGGCTCCATGGAGTTTCACCAGAACCTGTCTCAGACTAGATATAATAGATTGGCCTCCTCACTCACTTTTAGATCACATCTTCCATGACTTTTTGCAGCCAATACCAGTCATAGTCATATACAACATTTTTTAAGGCTAAGCCGGTTTCAGCAAACCTTACAGTTACAAACTAAATATTTAAGATAGTCATTCCAAGGAATTTAAATATCAAATGGAAATAAAATAGGACAACATTTAAAATTAAGTTCACCCGTCCGAAACAATGGCATTAATTAATTGGTTAAATTACAGGCCTCTCTGTAGCTTTAACTGCAGGACAGTTGGGATGTAATTGATTTTTTTTTCTTATTACTATATTTTAAATCCTCCTCGCTACTGGCAGTGTCTGAGTGGCAGCCACCCTTTTAATTGCTGTTGAGGGCAAACAGAAAGGAATTTGCATTAATTCCTTAGAAGAAGCAAATGCTACAAGGGTGTAATTGAATTGGGGGTGGGGGAAAATATACTATCTAGGAACCGCCCATGGTTCCATAATTACGAATGAATTGAGTTTTGCATATAAATTAGGGCCGACCAACCTCTCTTTTATGTGTGAATACTATGTTTTTTATAATTCCAAAGCCCTCTTTTTAAACTAGAGACTTAATTCAGTTTACAGATTAAAAATTAATTAAGCACATGTCTTTAAAAACATTTAGTTTCCCGTGTCAAATGATTTTCTCCCCTCACAGTTTTAGTCTTAGCTGTAAGGACAGAATCCTCTAATCTGTCCTGTTGAAATAATATTTATAAGCTGTGCAGGGAACAAAGGACATAACTTTGGATCATTCTCAATAAGTGAAGCTTTCATCTTCTGCAGAGGTTTAATTAATAATATTTTTTCCTCAGAGAATATAATGAAAAAGTGCTCTCTTCCAAACTGTCTGTCATCTCCTTCTGGTCTGGTCTGAATAAAGGAGTGAGAGTAAAAAGAAGACTTTTTAAAATTTATTTTATTTTAACAGCAGCCATTTCTCAAAAAGAACCATCAACTGTTCCAACTTTAATGGCCCCAAATCAGTCATCCCACACTAAAGGACATAGTTAATATTGCCTTTTAGTCAAAACAGTTCACTTTCACGCTGGTAAAGGTTATTTGTAAGCTGAAGGTTAATTCTGCAGTATGGATATTTGTAGAAGTAAGGGTTGTTATGTTTTGAGTGGTCATATTGTACATCAAGTATACCAGATTTTATTAATACTTTACATATTCTATAGCAGGACTTAACAGCCTCCTGATGTCGGCCAAAGTAAACGTAAGTGTAAGATATATAATCCATCTTAGGACGTAATTTAAATTGGATAGCAGAATAAATAGGCGTTTAAAAGCTGCCTACCTTATTGATGTTCTGCTCTTTACATTGACAGAAGTTGGGCAGATACGCTGGCAGTTTTTTCTTTTAAAAAGAACCACTTACTGTTTGTATTTGCAAGCAACCGCAGGAGGTAAATGCTTGAGAGTGTCATTGTTTCCCAGGGGATGCAGATCTGCTACTTTAGACCACCAGGATCTCAGGCCTTACAAATACAAGAGCCAGATTAGGTCCATCTCCCCCGAAATGAATGCAGTAGTCGAAGAGGAGGAATTGCAGTTCTTTTTGTTATAACTTTCCCAAGAAGCAAGCATCTGTTGACAATATGTGAGAGATTTAGATGTGGAGGCAATTGAGAAAATTCATTCCAGTCAGTGCACATTGGAAAGCCACTAGACCTTTATTCAGAGTTGTGTGTGGAGAGAGTGTGTGGAGATGGTTGTTTAAAGCAAAGCAGATCTTTTCGTTCTTCATGCATTCTTCAAATGTAAGTCTCCAAATACCTGTGGTTTACAAAACTGCACCCAGATCTTATGCACCTGTTTTATAAAGGTGCTTTACATACATTATCCAGCATAAAAAACCCACCAAGACTAACCCTATATCTTGGGAACTAAGAGTAGGAGGGGAGAAACAAAGAGATGGGTATAGAACATATTCTAACCTGTTGTAGGGAGACAAAGCTCAAATCCTTCACTCAGTACACGTGGACACATGTTCAAATATAGATGTTCTTATACCCTCAGAAAATGTCATTGTACAAGGGTGAACAGCAAGTTAACATCAAGTTTCTTGCTAAATTGAAGAAATCCGTGACAGAATCTTTTCAATTATTGACTGAGATTTACGGTGAAGAGATCCCAAAGATCAAGTTGGTACTCAGAGGAACCTATTTGTCATTGTAGAAGATGTGAAAGCAAAAATGGAGTCTTTCAGAAAATGATCTATGGAACTGCTTTGAATGTTGGAGCATTGTATGCAGCTGTGTGTCAGCTTAAAATGGAACTATTTTGAAGTTGATCATAGTTAATTTTCCTCAACTTTTTAAAAACAAAAAAGTTACAGGCACAGTCTCTGCTTTTTGCGTGTGTGTGTGTTTCAGACTTAGTACATTAAAACCCATAAATGCTACAGGAGTACAGCTGACAAATGTTAAACAAAAATAGGCATTCTACCCTTCGCAATATCACCCGATGTTTTAGAAATAAGCAAACAAGAACCAGGCTTTTTCAAACCTTCTTGACCCTGCACAGACCCCACACCTCTTCCGCATGAATGAAATTTTATTGTGAAATTTTATCCTTGCAAAAATGAACCAAACCTAAAGGAACAGCCTAAAATTCACACTCGTGTCAAGCTTTAAGAGAAGCTTGATTTCTCTAGTTTTTACTTTCTTTCAGGTATGGGAAGCATAGCCTAGAACCTTGGAGTCAGTGATGCTCACGTGTTTGGAAGAGGGTAAAATTCTCAGAGGCAGTTGTCAGTGGGTCACCTCTTCCCAAAACAACAAACACATAGAGTAAATTGCCGTGGTTTATACCTGAATATAATCTTCACAGGTTACATCTGCTGGATATGAGGCTCAGCTCAGACCCACAAGCTACTGCTCATCCTTGACATTTCTTTGGAGTTAGGAACTGGGATTAAAGGAGGCATGATGGAGATTCAAACTGATTCCCAATGAGAAGAATTGTTGTTAGTGATGACCTATCTATTGACATGCTATACTTGTGAAAACTGTGTTTACTTATTATAGTCTGTCTTTAAAATCAAATTCAAGGCAGAAATTTTTTTCTTAAATGATGACAAATATAAACAATTAGATTGTTTTTCTATGAATAATTTTATTTTTCTTTCCTTCTGCTTTACCGAGTTGTTGTTTAAGCCCTTTACATTCTCAAGGACTCTGTTAACCTTGAACACCGCTAAGAGAGAAACGTCACAACTCTTAGTAAGTTAGCATTCTGAAATTATTTGTGGCAGTCTGTGTGCGTTTATAAGAAAAATAACAGTTATGGCTAGTTAGATCTTCTCTTACATTGGATTTTATGTATATGAGAAATTCAGTTGATTTGTTTCCCCCTTCCCCCTTCCTTTTTTCCTTCCCCCTCCAGTTAAGATGTTGGAAAGATGAATTACGTATTTTTTTTTTTCTCTCCATGCTTGGAATGACTCTCCATGTCTTAAATCTTTTACTGTCCAGCTGGCCTGTAACATCCCTGACTACAATCTTCTAACTCACGTCAGCCAGTTTTCATAAAGGTGAGGAGAGAAGGGTGTTAATTTCAAAGGTAATTGGGCTGCTGAGGTAAACGGGTCCTAATGGTGGTAAGATAGCAACTGAATGGTATTGATCCTACATCACGGTAACATTTTTATCTTACATTTAACTTATAGTTGCACATTAAAATGTCTCCTGGTGGCTGATTTTAGAGAGGGTGGTGTATAGTTACAGAATTCAGAAGAAATAAACTGACTTTTACTGTGTTGTGCCATGGAGCAATGCCCTGGCAACCAGACAGAAAGTATTAACTGAGCAGTTGCCCCTGTAGCAGAGCGAGGCCATCCTGCTCCTGCTGGGGTAGTAGCTTAACCATGTTCAAGTGACCAGAACAGAGGCATTAAATTGTGGGCAACGGTAAAACTGTTTACTGTAGAAAAGCGGTTTGAACGGGGTAATTATTTAAGTTGCTGCATTTCTGTTTCTGTTGCCTCATAAGGGTTTCTGGTGTGTTTCCTACTTGAGGGGCTATAAAAGCCTTCAGCGTACATACTGGATTATAAAACTTTTCTCAAAATAAATTAATATTGCAGATGCTTTTACTGCTTTTCATCCTTTCAGAAAACAATTTTTCCACTGTTTATACAATCAGATAAATGTATTATTTCCTTATCTGCAGCTGAATCACCATAAACCAGCATTTTGACTTCATTGCCATGGAGCATGTAACAGATTTGCTTTCCTACCTGTGGTCTGATGTTAAGAAAACAGCATATGGCTGCTGGCCATGACAGAAGTGTCATTTTCTGAGGTTTTGGGGTCATGTTTTCAGGTAGGTTTTAAAAATTGCACAAGTGAGCAATTGTATGCATGCTCAGGATGATTTATATTTAATCATCGTATGTTTAGAGAAACTAGAAATGGTAAGCTTTGGACATTTGTTAGAAACATGTTTGGGACCAAGGGTACAGCACAGGCAATTTCTGTGTCAGAGAGGAGGCTATAGGAGATCAAAAAGCAGCTAAACTTTAGGTGTGGAAAAAGCGTACAAGAGTTTTTCTCTCTTCCGAAAGCAGAATTTGCTGCTTCTTTCACGTCCAGTCAGTGAGGCTTTTCTCTCTGTTTGCATGTGTGTCTTGTTAGAGCTTTCATTTACTTCCGTTTCATCATGTTCAGGTGTTGCAATCACTACTTACATAAGTAACCTCCAAAAGGATAAATTAAAGGGTAGAAGAGATAGTGACGTGTGTGGAGAGTCAAAGTGGCTGCGAGATGGACTGCTGCAAGGAGCCCCTCGGCAGGTTCTTCCATCCCTAAATGCTGTCCTGCAGTGCTGAATTCAGAGCCCCATGCTGATGATGGTGTACGGTTTAGAGGTCAGAAGGAGAAGGGAGGTATGCTAGTGGTGTTCACATGTGGTAGCTATTTGTGGAGAGGAACAAATGTGACTCTGCAGAAATGCATTAAGTTGAAACAATAAGTCTTCTGACGCAGAAAGAAAATAATTCACCTACGGCTATCTCTCAGAAGGTGGAACATCAGGAATGAAATGCGCAAAAGTCTGGATTCGCTAATCTGAGGCTCCCAGGGACTTCAGGTCATCTAATATCTTGATGAAACAGAGTAACTCAAAGGAAAGTGCTCCCACTGGGATGCAGATACCAAGAGCAATGGGCCTTTCTCTAAGCTCTTGAAAGAACAATGCAGCAGTAGTTGTGGGATACAGTGTACTGAGAGCAGCTTTATGAGGAAAACTTGTGGCTTTTTATGGTTGCAGGATATGCTAGAGATGAGACTCAAGAGATTAAATAACGTATTTGTATTAAATGAGAATTTATCTACAGTGTTAGAGAAAGGCAATAATTTTACAACATTGCGTGGTAGAGATTCTTAGCACTTCACAAAAAGACCTGGGAGTGAATCTATGCTGCTCTGGTTGAGGTGACCTTTAAGTACAAGAGGGAGTGAAACCTGGGAGAACAGATTATAAACAAGCTTCAATAGGAATATTTCTGGAATCATAGAATTGTAGAATTGTTCAGGTTGGAAAAGACCTTTAAGATCATTGAGTCTGACCATTAACCTCACACTGCCAGGTCTATAGCTAAACCACGTTTTCACCATGTTTGTCCTCTGATCTAAAGTAAAACCTCCTGTAAAAGATACAAGAATGTAGCTTCTCATGTCACTGACAGTTCATTGCCAGCAGTACAATTCAAAGTCTTGGTACATTAATTTCCCCCCTTAATTTATAATTGTAGTCTGCTTAAATCCTGTGCATCTGTGGGGCATTTCACATTCAACTTCTCCTGGAGGTAAATAACTCTTTGCTTTCAAGCACTCTCTAAAGAGGAGTCCCGTGTGTTATAGCCAGAGGACAGGCATGGGAAAGATGGTTTTGATGTTTAGAGGGGGAAGGATGGAAGCAGGCAGGCTGAACTGAGCTGACTGTTGTGTGTGTGATTTGACTTTATTGGAGTGTAGATCTTCAGAACTTCTTGCAGTCTGAGACCAAAAAAGTTTGCAACTTGAGTGTTGTCAGGCTGAGTCTTGTCAAGTCCAGTCTGAAACTAGCTGTAGCTGACCTTGCCTTTCTGTTTTGATACATGAAAAAGCATTTGCCAACTTTTTCATTGCAACTGTGTAAATTACCGAAGTAGTAATTAGGCTGAGGTTGAATTCCATTCTCTGACTTATAGCATTGCCTCACAGAGAAGGCAGCAAGGGAATTATTTACCTTTTAATTGTAGTTCTCTGAAGGTGGGAGTCTCTATGGATTGATGCTCAGGGGGTCTCAGCTGTTGTGACCTTGGGTACTGAATGACTAGATTAAATGGTAAAGTTTAGAACTGGTCATAATGAGTTAGTACAAAAAGATGCCTTGAGGGGTCTATATGGCATTTCATAGCCCCCAACTCCCAAATCCTTTTCAGACTAATTATAATAATTAGAACTTAAATAGGAATAAAACCCCAGCTCTCAGGGGGAGGTGGGAGGATGAGTGTGGCTCTAATAGCGGACACCATGCTCAGAGAACTCAATTATAAGCAAGTAATTTCCTTCTCTCGAAAAGGTAATTGGCCTCTTCCACATTTCTGTTCTCGCAGATGATGGGGGAGAAATGTGTGGAGAGGGTGTCCACTGCCAATAGGAGCCAGGATTGCTGGATAACATGTGGAAATGAAAACCAGTAATGGCCTTAATCTTCACCTGGACTAAACAGTAGACGTTCCGAAGACTATGAAAAGTCCAGTCAGCTATATACAGACAAAAACATGGAAGTACAGTAGGTGGGTGCATTGAAAGTATGTTGTCTTCATTGCCCTGGAGCTGGATGGCTTTCATACAGAACCTGAACAGGAATGATTCTCAAAGCTCACTGTTGCACCTCAGTATCCCATTGTCAACACCACCCCACAAATAAGTGTTAGAATTTGGCTTTAGCTATTCCTCTGAGACTGCCAGTACCAGCCAGTTAGTTCGAACGTGGCAGTAAACTCACTATAAACAATATAGCTTAGATTTTGTATTTTGAACATGCACATTTAAATTCTGATATTTCATTACAGTTTTAGTTGAGGATCTCACTATAAGGTGATACCAAGGGAAGACACCCTAGCAGTAAATCTGTACATCCCTTTCCCCGTCCAGTTCTTCCTCCTCATACTAGGCCACCCCTAGCAGCTATTCAGCCTGACAGTGGAGGTTCTAAGCAAGTTAAGGTTTGCTGCTATGAAATGAAAAAATACTCCGCTGGTATTAAGTCAAGTTTAAGTGTGGGTTCCGACTAGATTGTATTTCTGACCCTTTCTAATACAGGAATTGTGATTTACTTGGAATGTTGTCTACAAACCTCTGCTGTATTGGTGGAGAACAAAAGCAACTGAGCAAATCTGTGATTAAAGTTAGGAAATCGTCTAATGTCCTGCAGAGGGCAGTTACTGGCCAGGTTAGTATCTTTAATTTGATAATGTTCTAGAGCCTCTGAGGTTTGCGTGCAATTAGTAAAATGCATAAAGTTCTGAAAGAGAAACATGTGGCAGTTAGTTTTAAAACATTTTGTAATTGATTGATTTCATCTGACAGTCGTCTCAGCACAGATAGCTATTGCTTACAGTACCAGATGTTTTTATCTCATATCCTTCTATGCTTTGCATTTGGGGAGGTGGAAGGAAAAATCCACTTCTTTTCCAAAGACATGGCTTCATATAATACCAGACTATCTTCATAGTCTGTGTGCTGTCTGCTTTGTGGGTATTAAAACTCTAGATTCCTAAATCTCTGCATTTTAGGGACTCTTTTAGATGAGGCAGCAATCTTTTCCTTCCAGCTGTCTCCAAATCACAAAGTTAGTGTTCAGTCCTATTTCTAGCTGCGTTGGCATTTCAGGATGTACCTGAAAGTGCAATTATTCCAGGAACTCCTTGGCAGGAAGGTAAAACTGATTGTTCTCAGTTTCCCAGTAATGGGTAGAGAACTGCACAGTGCTGTGCACCTGTAGTGGACTCCTTGTTCCTTCTTGCGTGAATACTGGCAAACTCCTAACTAAAAAATTTCTAAACTGTCTTTTTAACCTCATTGGTGCTCTGTATATGTAAAAGCTGTGGTTGCCATAGTAGCAAGTTGTTGCCTGAATGGTAGTGTTCATATGATGTCATCAGAAAACAGCCTGTTCCCAGGAACACCTTGAACTCCATATATAATAGTCCTGGCCTTGGTGTAGTTCAGAATGGAAACAATTAGAAATGCATGTTTTTATATTGTTATGAAATACCTCTTTTCTGTGTGCTGGCGCATCTTGACATCCACAGTGGAATTTTTAAAGAAAACAAGATAATTGCTTTGAACTTGCTGAAAAAGGGTTATTATGTAAAATGTGTACCTAGCTGTGAGTGCTTGTTACATTAGCCATAATCGTTACATGCCTATCTGCTATACACAGGCTATTGTTTAACGTTTTATTCTGTGTTGCAAGGTTCATACAAGTTTCTTGGCTCCACTCCTTAAAGAACCACGAGTTTAAAGCTTAATGATGGTTTATTCTTCTCTGTTCTATGTACTTGACAAAGAGGGTCTTTTCCCTTGACATATATTTCTATATAGAAATAATAGGTACTTTACGAATTCTACCTTTTTACTAACCCAGATTCATACATGATAAGTAGCAGCTCAGAGATGGAGGGTCTGAGATGGAGCACACTGATGTGGGAGTAGCAGCAAAGAAGCTATTCTATGGCTACGCTTTGGTCCTCTACACTTTCCATTGGATTTCAGCACATCCTTGTCGTATACCGAGAAGTTTTCAGTAGAAAGACATCTGACCACTTTTGCAGCTTTATTTCCAGTGTCTTGGTATACTTGCACTAACCTTTACATAGTTAGCACACATATGCAGCATGACTGAGCATCTGACCTCAAACATGAGAGCACTGGCTGAGACTGTTGCTTTCTGGTTTCTTCTCTTGCCACAAAACACCTATAACTCAATTGTTAACCTGGAAGATCAGCCTGCTTAGTGCAGGTCAGACCTCTTGAGGGGTCCATCCCCTTTCACCTAGGCTGGGGAACAGAGCAAGGCCCAGGAAATTCTTAATCTTTCTGAATCTACTAATATGGTGCTGCACTATCAGTGCCCTTCATGACCTTGATGTTAGCCCTTATTTGATTTCATGGCATAAAATGGCCACATGCAACCTCTGATCTCTTGCTTTACTTGATTTTTGACTAGATTTACTAGATCAGCAGATGTCCTGCCTACTACCAGCCTCATTGTGTGTACTCCTTGCTTTAATGTTTCTTTTCTCCTATTATCTTTTAAACAGAATGTGCAACCTAAGATATGGTACAATCTTAGGATTTTCTCTCCTATATGCTCCAAAGATGTTGGAGGTTTTTTTAAAAATATACTTTAAATGGAATTTTTTGAAGCCAGAAGAGGCTGAGTGATGTAGGAATGTAGTGTTTGAAAGAAAATGTTGCACTGTGTATCTTTCTCCCACTTTGAGTCAAATGAAATATTTTGCAGGATCCATTGTATTTATTAGCAGTATCCCTGCCCTTTATTAAAGAGAAGGGGTTATTTTCTACAGTGAAACGTTGGTTTGGTTTTGTTTTGGTTTTTTTTTTAATGACTAGCTGATAAAATTTTGTGCTGATACAGAAGAATTAAAATAATCTTCCAGCCTCTTTTTTCTTCCATACACGCACAAAAAAAAGTTAATTGGCCTGATTGGCTTCTTAATACCAACATTTATTACCTATTGAGGCAAATAAGTTTGTTTAATTTCCATCTCCTTTTACTCCCTTGGAAGAATAGATCGTTTATATTTCATTTCATGTAGGACACTCTCAACTTGAGCTGTCTTGCAGCAGAGAGAGCTGGAGAATGGAGCAACAACTGTATTATTGAAGAGCTCCATAGCCACAGACTGGGAAAAGCATGATCGGATGTGATTTTCAGAACAGATGCCCAAGCAGAGTTGGCAGTTAATTAAAAGCACTATGTACTTAATGATTAACTAATCACAGCATGATGGCATTCAACGGAGATGCAAGAAACTTCTCTGCTGGATTCAACAGAGAAACTCCTAATGTCTGCCTTCAGGGTACCGTACTTACAGCCGTTTGCTTTTGCATTACCAGCAGAGACAACATGAGCAGTTAGTCTAGCAAATTTCATTAAGCATTGCTTAGTTAAAACTTTAAAAACAGAAAAGATGAGCTTAGTTAATACTGTATCAGTTATAAATATTGCACAGTGTGTCTTCAGCAATAGTATTCCACAGCCACGTTGTCAGCCAAATGACTGCAAAGCATTATGAACATTTAATCACGTTCACGAGGGAGCTATATTAATTATTGTATCTGTTTTATCAATGAGTAAATAAGGGACAGAGAGGTTACATGACGTAAGAGATGTGCCTGTAAATAACATGACTGGATTTTCACCAACCGATGATATTTCTTTTCTTTTCAATAGAATTACAAAACTGTGTTTACAATGCAACACCTATTCATTTCAATGTTACCTTCTTAATTTTTTTCTCTCTCTTTTTTTTTAATCTTAGTCTCGAGTATTCCTTTTTTTGCACAGGGACTATCTTTTTGCTTAAATTTACATACAGCACATAGCGCCATAAGGTCCTGTGTTGTGACAATCCAATTCAATAACTACAATATTGTATTTCTGTATTTCATAGATTGATTTCATAGGAAAAAGCAGTTATGTGCAAAATGTGATGGGGAAAGCTGAGGTATTTTCAACCCAATTAGAAAGCAAATTTCTGGGAAATCTCTGGGGTGAATGCTTTCTTGTCAGAATGCTGCTTCATGGTGTGGATGCAATCCAGATAATTAGAGCTAAAAAGGAGAATGACAGTAGTTTTTTTTAAAAAAATATTGTAGTTTGAATTCAGTGATGATACTAAAGAGAGTATTTTAAAATTATTGTTAGAGATTGCCAAAGATAATTGCTCCAGTGTGAACATGTTTGGCAAAAATAAAACGGCTACTTTTTCCAGCAGTGAAGTACTCAGCCTGACAGGAAAGATGTCTGGGTCCTGCTCCTAACTTGCAAGGGCTGCAACTGCAGTGTGCTAAGCCTCAAAGCTTTGGCTTCTCAAATTTGCAAATACTAGTATCCAACATGGGAAGAGATGCTTGGAGTAATTGAATATATACGTTAGGTACAAAAGATTCTTGTAATCCCCAAATGGCATGGGGTGGGAGGACTTCTGGAGCTCACCCAGCCCACCACCCCCTTGCTAAAGCAGGTTCACCTAGAGCAAGTGGCATGAGAGCACATCCCGGTGGATTTTGAATATCTCCAAAGAAGGAGACTCCACAGCCTCCCTGGGCAGCCTGTTCCAGTGCTTCATCACACAGTGAAGACGTTTTCCCTCATGTTGAGGTAGAGCTTCCTGTGTTCCAGTTTGTACCTATTGCCCGATGTCCTGTCACTGATGAGAGTCTGGCCCCATTCTCTTGACATCCACTCTTTAGATACTTACAGGCATTGATAAAATCCCCTCTCAGTCTTCCCTTCTCCAGGCAAAACAGACCCTGGTCTCTCAGCCTTTCTTTGCAAGAGAAATGCTTCAGACCCCTCATCATTTTTGTGACCCTGGCAAAGGACCAAAGGCAAATGAAGGACTTGTCATACCAAGGCAAACAGAGGTTTATTCTCTTGATATAGTCTGAGTATGTTTTTTCATTGCGGATAGGTCTAACTCAAGAATTAAAAAGCATTTATTCCCTCCATTGTCCCTATTGCCATGGTGAGCTGATGTGCACATACTGTGCTTCGATGTGAAATTAGCCTTTCCCAAAGCAGAGATTTCAGGAGCATAACCAGCCAGCTTTTCTTTTTCAGGAAGCAGATGCAACAAGAAGACTGACTGGTGTCTGTGGAGGCAGCAACCATTCAGTGCACATTCCTGAACCAGGTCTGCACCTCCACATTCACCCCAATAACCCTCTCTGCTGTCTTTGCCCAGTCTTGTTACAGAGACCACACACTCTCCAGTGAAACAGATGAGCAGTGACCTGTGGGCAAGGGGCAGAAGATAAATTTGTCGAGTAGAAGTCCAGTCTCTTGGTGTCTACCTAAAGCTAAGATGTCCTGCTCTGGATCTCTATGGTGCTGC
The DNA here is from genome assembly GCA_033558105.1 of Coccyzus lansbergi. Lineage (NCBI taxonomy): Eukaryota > Metazoa > Chordata > Aves > Cuculiformes > Coccyzidae > Coccyzus > Coccyzus lansbergi. Next base: position 384,475 of record JAUMJK010000581.1, on the reverse strand, counting down.
TATGTTTTTCTGATTTGGCCACAGAGGAAAATTTGTTCTGCTTTGCATGCCACCTTGTGGCTACTGGAATGTAACTCTGCAGAGCTGAGACCTTGAGTAGAAGACATGAACAAAGCAGCCCAAGGGTTGCTGTTCACTATGCAGAAGCCTTAAAAGGAGAAGCACTTGTAAAAACCACCTTGAGTTTTTGGTTTCAAGGCCCTGGTTGCCACAGAGAATCATAGAATCATAGAACAACCAGGTTGGAAGAGACCCATCGGATCATGGAGTCCAACCATAAGAAGGCATTACAAAATCTCTGAATTAATGATGTTTACAAGATAGTCATGAAGCACTACAGTGAAGTTGTTTCCAGGCCCCTCTCAGAACAGGAGATGTCCCAGGGCTGCAAGGCCAGAGCACAGATATGGGGCTCAGGAGCAGGGATGCTGATGGACTTGCACTGTGCGGCAACTGCCTGAATCTCCAGTTGGCGTCAACCCTTTCCAAAAGCTACCAGCCTGTTCCTGTAACTTTCTAGCTGTTCTTCTGCATCTATGTAGTTGTTTCTCCATGAGGAAAGACATCAGAGGAGATGGGCCTGCCAGTAAGCTTGCTAAGAGAGGCTGTCTATCTACTAAGAAAGCAAAATAATAGTTCTAGTTAGTAACTGACCAAGTTAGAGGGAAGAAGGAAATCAAATGTTAGCACAAGCTGATCTGGCAGTAGATCTTTGCTACTCTGAAGAGCAAAAAGAATAAACAAAAGTAATGCTTAAGTGAGTGTGCTTGATGCTTTCCTGATATAGAACAATATAGTGTCCTTGTTTTCAAGGTAGAAAGACAAAGGGAAGATGTGCAACGTGAGCAAATCATGAAGTGGCTCCTCTCCATGGTAACATGTTGTGTGAGTAACATTTTTTTTGATGGTAAGGCATATAGGATGCTCTTGAGCCCCACAAGAAAAAAAGCATATTGACTAGTTCTCTGTATGTATTTTGGGATAAACAACCAACCAGACCATGGATGAGATACATCAGACTGTATTTGGGTTGTGTGGTGTTACTTGGCATCATAACAGATTTGTGCCAACATATCAGAACTTTTCATGGTCATCACAGGGGCTTTTAACCCTTTTTCTTTTTTTTAACTGACTCATAAGGCCAGAATTTTAAAGTGTTTTGTTTTTTTTAAAGTGTCTGGTCAGCTCACTGAAAAGACCAGAGTTTTAATGGGAAATTGTAGCGTTAAAGTCCCTGTTACAGTATTCTGGGTGTAGAAGAGGCTGACCCTCCTCTCAGAATGGTAATATAAAACTGAGAGAAATGAGAAAAGCCATGAAGGGAAAACATTATCTTGTTTCAGATTTCTCTGTATATTTACGTTAGGATTCTCCTCTAGTTTTTCAGTAACTTCAAGACAAGCTCCTGGAAAACAGATGCCAAGAAACAATGAGACCAGAAAGCATCAGTTAAGGTGACTGAAGTACTGAGTCGCTCTGTAAATGGAGGCAGCCCTGATCACACCAGCTTAGCTATTACACCCTGATACCTGCTGGCATGGCAGTCATGGACCATCAGAGAGGGAGATAAGTACAATCAAGCAGTGATGGTGTTTTCTGACCCTTTCCCTTGGTAGCTACTTGACGTTGTCCCTTCAAAGAAGAACAAGCTAGCAGGAGGAGAGGATCAGAGAGAGAGTGAGTGATGTTCCTGCTGATAGTTCAGTGTTTGTATGTACATCCGTCTGAGGATGAGCTCTTGTCTTTCTCTGTCATTTCATGAGATATAGCAGCTAGTTCATGCTCTGACAGCAGCATTAATGAAAAATCAATGCTTGGCAAATGGAGAAAGAAAAGAGCTACCAAAGCAACGACAAAAGAATATGAAGTTGAAATCTTCAAATAATGGAGAATAAGAAAAGTTGCAAAAAGTATTACCTTCAGAGAAAGCACTAAGCTGGGATGCGGATAGCTGCATTCCAACACTGCTGGTGTAAATCTACTTTGGATAATTTTTAGAATGTGAAAAATCATTGAGATTCGAGTTTTAACCTATACCCCTTACTTGCTACATTGTCTTTTTCATGATGTGGGCCATCAATGTCATTTATTGAGTGATAAAAATATTTTTTCATTATATTTGTCTCTTTTTAATGTTACTCTGACATTATAAAAGTGTGCTTTTTTAACATAGGAAGAATTTCTAGGTGGATTTCTAAGTGAAACTTTTTATCAGGATTAATGCATTTTCTGTAAAGCAAGATGATAGCAATGTGTAAAGATAGTGGATACCACATTTCACATGAAACAGGTATTGTCCTTCTGTGAAAATTAGTGAAACCACTAAGTAAATAATTTTTCCAAAACCCTGTCCTTATTTATTTCCACTTGCATCAATAATTATGCACCCTTTGATAAGACTAGACTGTAATTTGCAAAGTATGGTAGTGGGTTACATCATCTGTGAACAGATATGTGCACATTTCCCTCTGCCATGTGTGCTGCATTGTAGTTTTACTAACTTCCTTACCAAAGGAAAAGGATCATATTTTAGAATAGGTGTGCGTGGGCTAGTGAAAAGTTTCAGAAAATACATCTTGGAATAGTACAATAGCACTCCCCTCCATTTTTATACAATAAAAACTGATTTGAAAAGAAAGGCATGCTACTTGGAAAACAAACCCTGAGATCGATCGCTTGCTTCTGCTTGTTGCCATGTAAACTTCTTGCTTAATTTTCATCTTACAGGAGCTTAGAGGATGAATTGACCTTGTGCAAACATAGCCAACCTCAGCAATCTCCTGCCAGATGTGTGCTTCATTATTTAAGTGATACTGCACTGTCAGACTCCTTCTGAAATGAAGTGGACATGCCAATGCAGCGTCTGGTCCTCAGATCCTTAGCTCCTGTAAGTAGAAAACACTATACAGACGGAGAGCTGATTCCATGTACTCCAGGGAGACTCACGTGGATTTGAAATGTTAATCGATGCAGTTCAGAGCTCTCTGGAAAAGTTTCATTCTTGAAAGTGGTACAGCTTCAAAACTTCTGAGATATTTCTTGTCTCCAGTCTAAATCTGTGGTTTTAACATGCTTCAAAGGTCAGGATTTCGAATATTTTGTTATATTTGATAACAGATAAGCCTTAATTATTTCCAGTTTTACACTACTCTTAAAATGTATTTCTTTTTAGGCAAAACCAAGATCTGCACATTTCTAATTGCAAGAAATAGAGTGCTATCGTGTTTTAAATTAGAATTCTACCCCTTTCCTTCTGTGTTTTATTTTTGGGGAGATGGAGGTGTTGGTTTTGGGTTTTGTTTGGGGTTTTTTGGGTTTTGTTTTTATTTCAAAGCATTGGCATCACTGTCGTGCTGAACACCTGTGAATCGGCTTCCTAGGGGAGAAAACTGAGCAAACAAGTGCTCTTTTATGGCTTTCTCTTTTGATCAGCAAACTCAGGTTGTAGAGAGAGAAGGGGTTGTAAAGCTGAGGTTCCCTCAATAAATGTCCTGGTTGGGACACAACTGCTGTGTGGTTACAAGGGAGGCATATGAAGAGCTCAGCTGGTGGCTACTGAAAGGAACTGAATGGAGTGATCTGTAAAATTTGACACTTTCTGTTTCCAAAGTGGGCAATGTGAATGGTACAGCAGGCTCTGGGAAATGCACAAAGGAGCATATAAGTCAGCAGAGACACCTTGGAGAAAATCTTTCTCAAGGAAGACAACAAGCAGAAATAGCTGAGCAGAATCAGTGCAGGCCTTGTAATGAGTAGAGTTCAAAAGAACAGTTTAAAAACATACTGTGACTCCTCAGAGAGCAAGAGGGATTTGTAACAACACTTATTTTCCACCTAACTTGATGATCGTTGGTGAGTTTTTCTTTCTATATGAACAGATGTGCGTGGATGCAACAGGATGGTAGCCCTTACCTGACCCTGATGTCTCTTTTTTTAGGAGAGAGGTGAAGAATTTCACACCTCAGTTAATGCCAAATTTAATTTACTATTTTTTTTAATAAAGATTACTTGCACAGTGTGGAGGCATTTGGTTTAAGCAGGGCCTGAAAGATTTTGAGCATTTAGAAGTGTGCAGCAGAGCATGTCAAATTAAGCTGTTTTTCTAAGCATAGGCAGTTTCTTTGATTTTCATTACTTTATTGCATGTGTAATTACTTGAAGAATTACGCATGGAGCTATGACTTCATGGGGGAAAAATCCATTTAAGCTTAACAAGGGTGTACAGTTCTGTGACAGCTGAATGAGAGCTCTTCTAATGATGTGAGGGAAGTTTTATGCATTTCTGTATGTGTTACTTTTTTTTGGGGGGGAGGGGGGGTGTTACTCCATTAATTGATGATGTTTAAAGCTTTGACATTTCTTCCTTTGTTCATCCAGTAATCTGTTCAGCCTTACATCAAGCTTTTTTCATTGTAGCCTCCACTCCTTTATATACCTTTGTATATCTGAGGTGAGTCTTCTAGATAAAAAGGTTGCAATGTGCAGGGTACGATACAACGATAGGATAAAACATCCTTGTCTCATGCATCTGCAGGGTAAATAGATAAATCGGGAAAGGAGGGAGGAAGTGGATGGTGTCCGAAATATCTGCTCAACAAGATTTTGGAAATGAGAGCAGGGAAATGAATCAAAACTCATGACTAGGTACAACCTTTCACCCAGTACCAACACTGACTGGTGTAAGCCCTTCTTGGGTTTGGATGAACATCTCCAATCTCTCATCAAAATCTACTATTCTTTTTCCTTTATGCAACCAACTTGTAACATTCATGTCAATTGACCATACTAAGATATTCTCATGCATATTCATGAATCAGGTCTGTGTTCAAAGCTATGGATAAATTAAGCTTTATCTATAGAAATGGAGCTGGTGTAACATGTTACTCCAATTGAGATGCTGAAAAGAGAAGGAGGTTTTGCAGTTAGCTCTTTCCCCATCTACCCTAGTTCCAAGCTCCCCTTGCCACAGTCTGTGGCTGGTTTCAGAGAAAGTGCCTAAATATAGTGTGAGCACTAGAAGAAATACAGATGGTTTGGAATTCCCTTGGTCCTGGAGAAAGCAGTCAGGAACTTCTTGGAGGAGACCCGAGACAGTGGAAGGGTGCTGCCTCCAGCTTACTAGTCTTCTGGTTTCTTCTTCCAGGTGAGAAACTCTATACAGGCAGATAGTAATAGAATAAAAGAGAAATTATTAACGATTTTCAACTTAGTGTCCACTGCTGATATGGAAGAAATATATGGCGTTGCTTGTACTACTAAGGAGAAATCTGGAAATATATGGAGAGCCTGGATGCACTGTGGTCAACCAAAGTGACTGAAAGTCTGAAAGTTTGTTGGTCTTTGAATTTGGCCATACTTCCCACTTGTAAAAGTGGGAGTCCTTTCTTGCCACATTGTAAAGGAAAAAATGCATTAAAGGTCTAAAGGCCTCTTGAACCCCCTTGCATTAAGCAAATTCTGCCTATGATTTCCCCAGGTTTGCAAAAACCATCTAGCTATGGTCACCTTGCATAGCTTAAACCCTACTCCCTCAGCTGGTTGTAATAGGACTGATTTAGGATTATGCTAACACAATTGCGTTGGTTTGGTTTGCATTAGATCGTGGACAGACCTGGTGTGTGCCAGCTGTGAATCTCCAATAGATACATCCATGAGGACATGGCTGCGGGTACTTTCAGAAAAGTGCACAAAAACTACTTCTCTCTGTGTGTACATAAATATCCAGAGGTGAGTCAGATTACTGGCATAAGGAGAAAGCATTGGGAAACACAAGTTACTTGCTTTAATAGCACTGTCAAGAAATTTTAGTTTTCTTTCTTCAAAAGCATTTGAGAAACCGAGAGGACAGCTTAAAAGAAAAGTTGCTCTAATGGAGAGCGCTGTGGAGGCAGGTCATTCTGAGACTGCACTTTAACTGTATCACTATGGATTGTTCCCCATCTGACGCACATTCTGAGCTCTTTAAAAATCCAAATGCAAGATGTTTAGCTTAAAATTATTTAACAATATTTTTATTGCGTTAAGATCCACTTTTTCTCCAGTGTTGGTAAGTCTGGTCTCCAGCCTGTGCTGCAGGTCCACTGATGCTGGAGGCAGAGTAACTTTCTCTTTGTTTAGGGAAGACTGGCACATGAGCCAAATATTGTAAGTTCTGAGAGTATGCTTTAACCTAGAAAACATTTTTTTTCCCTTTTAAGTCTGTTGCAGACCTGCTAAAAACACAGTTCTTTAATACTTATGAAAGGGAAAATCACATTTTGAACAGATCAATGGAGACTAATTTCAGCTATTGGTTTACTGTCACAACAGGGACTAAAAGCATTGTCACGCTTATTAAACATTTTGGAGGGAAACCCACCTGTACACAAAAGGAATTAGAAGTGTGGATTTTTTTTCTTTTAAGTAAAAGAATCATTCCTATCTGAAACAGTGCCAAGGTTTTATCCCTAAAAATGCCTTTATTCTGTACTATGTACCAGTTTCCAGGGCTGATCCACATGGAGCTGCATCAACAAAGGGTAATACTCAACTTTAGTGCAATTCATCTAATAAGAAATGTATGACACGTCAGCAAACTAGTATTTGGTAGGTCCTAAGCTGTGCATTGGGCTATTCCTGAGAGCATCAAATTTCACCCTAAATGCATCACAATCATAAGAATGCTTTGAATAACAAGACAGCTGTGCATGAAAACTGTTACTTACGCAACGTTGATGTCTGGAGTGCAGCAATCTGAGTTGTCTGGGTTGCTTCAGTTTAAGGAAAGTGTGTCCTTGTGGCTAATTGTTCTTATTGCCTCCTTAAAAACCCCTTGACCAAAACAACCCCAACTTCCAACAGGTTTTCTTTCTGAATGACATCCACTCATCAGCTTATTCTAAGGCTTTGTTTTCAGTTGAGCCATTTTTAGAGTAGTGTTTGACTTGCCTGAATTAAGCTGCCCACAGTTCTTAATCACCTTTGACAACTAATTGTCTAACTCACACTGCATGCAATCTTGTCAGCATATGTGTGGATTATACACTTATGCAGCAGCTGTGCTCTTTTCATCAGTAGTTTTAGAAATAGATGTTACTTGCTGATGAGCAGTACTGGTGAGGAAAAGATAGTAGTGAGAAGCAGAAATGAGATTGAGACTGCACTGGAACCAGCAGCTACACAGTAAATTTGTCTTATATTGTAAAAGTGGGATTTTTATTTAAACAAAGTTTTAGTTAAAAGTGGTATTTCTCTTAGCTGTCCAGTTTACAGATGGAAGATAGTTCAGGTGGGCACAGAAGGGCTTTGCTCGGCCCAGTGTTGTGTAGTGAGTGTTTTGTGTGCATGAAGAAATCATTAGGCCAGTGCTCAGAGTACCTCTCTTGAAGTGCAGAGATAAATGTCTGGACATCCTTATGCAGAGAACACCTTTAAAATGTTTTTCCTGAGAAGCCAGTGAACTCTAGATTTCTCACTTCCAGGAGCCCCCTGCTGCTGAGAGGGGTGAAGAGCTCCTGTGTTACTAAGTCACAACAGGACAAAACCACCTTTTCTTTCTTCTAGTGTGAAACAAAGTTTTACAGAAGTCCCAGTAATATCATTTGAAATAGGACAACACTGTGGCCAATATGCTGTTAGGAACATTAAAAGGTTATTAGGAACATTTTCCAGTCTGAACAACCCCAACTCTCTCAGCCCATCCTCATATCCTCTTCTGATAATTTTTGTGGGCTCCTCTGGCCCTTCTCCAACATGTCTGTCTTTCCTGTGCTGAGGACTTCAGCATTGGGCATGGGACCCCAGGTGAGGTCTCATGAGGGGAGTAGAGGGTCAGAAATCTCCTCCCTTGACCTGCTGGCCATACTGCTTTGGATGCAGCCCTGAATGCGACTGACCTTGTGGTCTTTGAGTGCACACTGCCTATTCATGTCCAGCTTCTCATCCACCAGGACCCCCAAGTCCTTCTCCTCAGGGTTACTCACTCCTGTCATACCCCAGCCTGCACTGATACCGGGAGCTGCACCTCAACCAGGTGTAGGACCTTGCATTCAGCCTTGTTGAACTTCACAAGGTTCACATGGGCTCAATTTCTCAAATTTGTCCAGCTCTGGATGGAAAAATGTATTTGTTTTTTTGCTTGTTTCCCACCCTGCCCACTCCCCACAGCCCCCCCGTGAGGATGCTGGAGACACTCATTTTTAGCGCAAATACTTTGATCAAAGGAGCAGTTATGAGAAATTATCTAATATTTTGCCTATTCCTTTAGTTATAATGGAGACAAAAGCACAAATGGACTCAATCAAACACAAAGCAGGATTGTTTATGTATTTTTGATCATTTGCACATTTAAAGTATTTAAGTAGTGGTTTTTAATTATTGCTTAAGCGTGTTTTTCAATTATTATTTAAGAGTAATTTGTAGAAAATGTCTAGTAGTCCTTCCCCCAGCATTTCATGCACCTGAGAAATTACTGGAGTAGTTACTTTCTTCTTTTGAGTGATGACTGCATTGACCTCATTCTGCTGCTCTGTCGATCACTGAGTAGTGCTTTCGTTGGCCTGTCATTCTATAGATGTCAGAAGCAGTGGGAATCAAGCCTTTTGTTAGCAAACGAAAGCTTTACCACCTGGAAAAGTGTGTCAGCTTTTTTGATTTATTTGTTCTGGTTTTTTATGTATTGCCTTCTGGCTCAAATGATAAGTATTTGGAGGCACAGTGTAGCTTCGAAGTCCTTTTTTTGAGGAACATAATTAGGTAACTTGTCTTAGTAGAAAAATATTCCTGATCAAGGAAGTTTATTGCACAATGTTTCTCAAAGGATGAACCTATTGAATCTCTAAGCTGTCTTTCTTCTCTTGCCGGATTCATCCACTGAAAATGAGGGTAAAATAAGTAAAATTATTAGGGCCCAAAGGCAGAGGATGAATTCAGAGAAACTCGCTTCTGTCCCTGGCCTTCTTTTTGGGAAACAGCTTTTGCTTATCTCAAGAGAAAAAAAAAAAGTTGTGGATTTTTTTTTAACTTCTGAATAAGTATGTAACTCAACACATAGACCTATACTCAGTGATGTGTTTTCTTCCTAGCTTTGCTTGAATTCTTTTAACAGTCCTTGTTAAGCTAAATATATATAATTTTTTCTTCTAGAACTCAATCTGCAGTAGCAGCTGGCCTAGGCTACTAATTTAGGAAAACCGTTATTTGAAATTTGTTAATGTTTTGCCTTAGAAATATCATAATAGATAGAGAGATGTGGAAATTTTCCTTAGATGAGCATATGCCAGACCTGATTGCTTTCAAAGAGCTGTGATTGTCAGAGGTCCAAAATGGGCCAAGTCAAATTAGCACTAATTAGCACTTCAGCATCATTTGTACTGTAAATACTGCATTCACCACAACTTACTACTGCCTCATTGTGGCAGCCTGTGAATAAATCCTCAAGTACCTAGCAGATGCTCAAATGTTTAGAGGACATAAACCATGCCACTAACTAGATAGCATGGAAGTCTTTATTTATGAAAAAGTAATAAGTTCAAAAAGAAACGAAAATACTCACTCCTTTTACCAGGGTAAGAGAGAGATGCATTAATAAAGAGACAGCATCTTTGTATGCTACAGAGTTAATTGTTTTATTTTTTCTAAAGCATTGCTAAAAATGTCTCTAAATTCTATCTGGTGGTTACATTATTAATCTAGTTTGCAAGCTAGGATCCAGGAGATTTATTTATAAGAAAGGGTTTGTGGGTTTTTTTTAACAATCATCTTCCTTCCAGCTTGCCTAATTCCCGTCTCCCATTTAGGAGTCCGAAAGTGAAGGTGACTGCCTCTGAAACAAATAATGCAGAGGCTCTCTTAACAAAGCAAGGGGCTGCATTTGTTCTTCTCTTGCAAAATTCAGTGGAACTGCTCCTTGCCTGGATGAACAGCTGTGGCAACAGCCCCAAGCAGGTGGAATAAGAGTGGGTACAGCGGCAGATGAGATGGAGCAGGGGAGAGAAGGCAGCATTTGGTTGAGCAGTTGGGTAGAAATGAATTAAAAGCAAGGGAGGATTGGCAAGAGGATTTTGAAAATGGTCAAAGCATGGAACAGAGCTAGTAATATGTTCCATGAAGCTGACAAGAGATCACTGAAAGCCTGGTCGGAAAGAGTTGCATAAGGACTCTTAAATACATTTGATTCTAGCAATGTTTCTAATGCTGATGAGACTAGACATGCTCTACAGGACTACTTGAAGCTTGTGTTTATATTTTAATCATAATAAACTTTTTTACAGCAACGAAACAAAGGAACTATCTCTACTTCCTCCCTGAAAATGGGACCAAAGAGAAACTTTATTTTTCTCTGTTTTAGAAACCTGATTATGCCTCCAACCCTTCCCTCCCCAAAAAAACAACAAAACCCCAGACCTTGTTTAATACATCATCATGAAGAACGGCCTGCACTTATTTTTTAGTTGAATGCCTTATCCAAGGTGATGAAAAGTTACAGTAGTAAAGGAAGAAAATTGCCTTGGAATGGATAATTTCATTGGTCATCCATCCACCGCACTTTACAATGGTCTTTCTGATGTCTCTTCCCACGAAATATCAGTTCTCATTTTCAGCATCTGTGGCAATTTATATGTTAGGGGATGCTGCTTAGAAGTAATAAAACATGCTATGGATGTGGTGAAATAAAGTTAATCTATAATGCTGTAGAATAAGCATGTGTTGAATGGTTCTACCTACACTAAGTGGGAGATTTATTCACCAAAGCTTTGGTCTTTGGCCTTTTAAAATAAACAACACATTTCTATTGTTCTCATTTCTCTTATGGTAAGCACAGGAAAATGTCATTTTTTCTGAATTTTAATTGTGAAAATATTATGAAAAATTATGATTCAAGATTATATTTTCACTGGTCTTGACTATTATGAGTAGTGACATCTGCCTGCCTTAGAGTTTGAATTTAAAAATGCATTGCTTGCTGACTTATATTGCTCCTACGTTCTCATGCACGCTATAAAACCATTTTAGCATAAATTTCTTACATAAATGATATTTTTAAGTGCTATCAGTGTTGAGCACCAGTCATTAAATCCTTCTGAACAGTAACAACCAGGAGAGGTTAAGGAAGCCCCCATCAAAGATAAACATGGAAGAAGATGGACACATGCTTCTGTGCATGCTGCCTGCAACCTGGAGAGGGAAAGAGGAAGGAGAACCTTCAATCATTTCCTGTGCTTCTATGTTGTAGGGAAAAGAAGAATTAAAACACAACCTAAACGGAAACCCAGTAAAGCCTGTGGGAGTCTTTCTGATAACTTCAATGTGCAGTAGAGAAGGTTGTTAGATGTCTAAGATACGAAGCATTTCACACAGCGTGTTGAAGAGATTTTTCCATGCAATGGACACATATAATGAGAGCTTTCATTTTCTCTTTCCCAGATTTGGCCTCAAAGAAAACCCTAAGGCTGAACATTACTGAACTTTGGGCAGAGTGCGATTCTGACCTGAACTTTGAGGACAGAGTCCTTGTCTCTTCTTGTTTGTTGCTATGGGTAAGTTCTTCCTCATTTGCTTCTCTATTCTTGGTTGTCTTCAGGGAAAAGAATTCTGATCCAGAAATAGATTTGCAGATGGAGGTCTTGGGCTATGGGGACCATAAATTTTCTCTCTGCCCCATCAACAGGGCTTGCTGCTTATCTCCTGCAGCATGTCTTGTAGTCAGAGATGTATGGACAGCTACGTTTACAGATGGATGCTGGCAAGTGTCTCTTTTTCTCAGCAAGAAAATACAAGGTAGTATACCTTGTGAAAAGTTAAGATTTGCTTTTCCGGTAATTAGATGTGAAGACACCAGCACACTATTGTATACTCCTGGTTGATTTGGTATCTGTTATTTAATTTCTTGAGTAGGTCTTTGTACTAATCACCTATGTAATCCAAGTATCAGAAATATTTTTTTAAAAGTGTTGCTTTCCTGTGTTTCTTGAGAGTGTGATCCATGTGAGCAATGAGGGATTTTTTTTCTGTACAAAATAATTTATCCAAGAGTGAGAGAAAAGTTTATTGTCCTCTTCGCATATGGCAAAATGATATCATTGCAAGAGAATCATCCCTTATTTTTCATGTAGCACTTGGACATTGGCTCCAAAAGTGTTGCACGTGCTTTTCAGACTGGATGTATATTTTCTACAATTTGGATTGCTTCAAACTCTGAGGCCACGTCCTGCTTCTCTGTTACATATGCTTGGTTTTCTCAGAAATACGATTGTCTTTATCTGGCTACTAAAGTCATTGAGAAGACTTGAGAATGGAGGAGATGGGGCATGAGCTAAGCAATATTTCTTTACTTTTTTTGTTCCTTTCCAGCAGGAGATTGGAATGGAAGTGCAGTGTGCCATTTGAGAAGGTGATGTGTTTTCTCTGCGAACAGGAGCATGTGGACTCTCCCATGGGCAGGCTGGGACAGGGAACAACTTTGCTGGAGACCAGTCACCCTCAGCACTTTCTCAGCGGTGTTTGTCTGAGGCATTCACTTTGTTGGCCTCAGCCAAGCTCTTTGTCCAGTACCTACACAATTTAAGAGTGCTGCTGATCCCAGGGAGTCCCAGCAGGAGAGCCAGAGCAAACCTGCAGCACACTGCCTGCGGTATCTCCAGCTATACAGTTGACTACTTCAATTTTCTGAAAACTATTTTTCAGTTTCCTATTTTTAGGACTTCAAGTCTAGTCTCCTGCCTTGGGTGTTTCTAGAGGAACTGGTATGAAAGATATGGGGCAAGTAAGGTAGAGTGACTTTACCTTTATGTTAGGTTAACTTTATTATTTTCTATAAATTAGACCAAGAGGCCCAGGAACAGAAATAGGGTGAGAGAAAGAAGCACCTGTATCACCAAAGTGTGTATTTATGTAAGGTTTGTCTTGGCAGTTGAAGTACTGATCCAGCATAGCTGCTGTTTCCAGTTTGTTGCCTATAACAGCTTCATGTTGCTGTGGCTGATCCAAGATCACAAAGATGTCTCCTAGTTAGCACATGCCAACATATGAGGCAAAGGAAGAACATGTGCCCACACTTGATTTAATTTCTTTAAGGGCTCTTGTAGCTGACAGACTGTTAACAATACAATGGAGACTACTGCTGTTTGTGTTGTAGGGACCTTTTAATGTTCAATATCCCAGAATATTTTAGTGAGTAGATGTGATGAGAGCTCATAGAGCTTTATAGATCTGCAAAGAGTCCATGAAACTAATACCCTCGGGCAGCTCATTTGCCTAAAACAGAGCATATGAAATACTCAATTGGTATAGCACTGTACAAATATTTACTGAAATCAGTTTTCAGTGTTTACCTTTGAGTGGGAGAGCACATTTTGAACAATTAATCTCTGTCGTGCCCATCTATGCAATGCAGAATATGTTCAGCAGAATTCTGTCATTGAGCTGTGGATGCACATGTAGACGTTTTAGACAGTGAACTAGTTAAAGTGCATCCTGCTGTGTTGTGCTGAGCACTGGAGAAATAAAGGCATAACTAGGCCCAGGTTTCTGTATCAGAAATGACATGTTTAAACACAATGATGACTTTTATATATTCAGCCATAATTAGCAAGAGTCAGCTCAAAAAAGACCCTTGAAGAGTTTACTGTGGCACTTCTAGCTTCTTGCAGAAACAGCAAAGCTGGTATCTTTGGCAAATTCTTATCAGCAGCTGGTAGCCACGAATGTTTTTGTTGTATAGAAAAGCAGCAAGCTGTTTCTCGTGATACTAAAAGCTATGGGCTCCTAGGCAGTACTGTCAAGGTCCCTCATAGGAAAAGTGTTTATGCTTTTGTGCCCCACACAAGGCTGTCGGTGCCATTGCAGCTCTGCTGTGTGCTGCTGCTGTCACCAAAGCAAATCTGTATGTTCCCAGAAACAAAGGACTGCGTGGTGCGATTCCTGTTAGCGGCTGCGTTGGTAAAGTGGCCACATTCTGTTTTCCACCTACTTGTTTAAGCAGTTCAATCTTCAGTGGTTTTATTTTTTGCACTTGAGAGAGATGAGTTTAGGAGGATGCAGATGAAAATAGTGCATGGAAAGAAATTTTCAGTGAGGTCATATTGCTGTTTCTTTAGATGATGAGGAGGTTAAGGACAATGATTCAGGCTTGCTGCAAGTGCAGATCTCTAGTAAATGGCAGAGATTCTCAAACATTCATCAGACAGTTTATACAGGAATGTCATGTTTTTCAAATGCATTATTTGTCAACTGGTTTATTTTTCTCTTTTCTCCCACAGTTCAATAGACTTTTTTTTTTTTTAAAAAAAACTCCTGTTTATGGGGAGGGTTTTCTTCTGCATTTTATGAAGCTATTTGCACTGACACAAAGAAAGTAATGGTACCTACATGTCACATTCTGATCCTTTCTATCTGCTTTGCCCTGGAAGACTATGCAATGTTTAGGACAGTAGAAAGTTACTCTATTTGTGTGTATGTGTACATTAATGGGCTTTTAAAAAAATCTTGTATATAAGTTTCCCTACCCATATGATGTATTAACAGAATAGGGTTTTGTGAGTTTGGAAGTTTTCCACACGCACTTAGAAAAACCCCAGGGATGGTCTCCTTTGCTGTCCAAATTCTCATTCTTCTGTTAACAGTTGGTTTAAACACCTAAAATACTTCATTTTGGCATGGATGTGATTAGTACTTCAGAGGACATGGGAGTGACTGATGCTTTTTGAACTGTGCTGTTGAGTTCTGCCATTCTACCTCAGCAAAAGCTCCATTGTGGTGTCTGAAGCCGAAGACCATAGAGATGTTCAGACTTCCCCGAGTGGCACTTCAGTTATCACATGAAGTGGTCTCTGGAGTCGTTTGTTGTGGAATAGCTGCTCACAAAATCCAGAGAAGGGTATCCCAAGGTGGGGAAGAGACCTCTGGATTGACGAGGCTATGCAAATGAAATAAATGAGATTTAAAAGAGTCAAGAATTCATCTTGCTTCTCTAGGTCTAATAACAAATGTTACCCTCCCCCTCCAACTGTGGTCCCATGTTGTGCTATGTCCCTTGCATATATTATTTTTTCCAGGAGTCTGGGTATATTTTTAGATAATTTCTATCAAAATAATGTGACAATCCAGGTTACATTTAATTGTTCATTCACCCGTGGCTGTTTGTCATTATAAAGCTGAGAAGGCACCATGCTGGGGTGAGCACAGCTGCAGAGTGAAACCAAAAAGCACAATGTGTTTGAGATGGATGGGAAGCACCATTCATGAAAACTCTTCTGATTAGAATTAGAACTGGTAACAGCATGGTCTTTGTTTAAAGAAAGAAAATAAAAAGAAGAGAAGGGGAAAAGGAGAGATAGTATAAAGTTTCCTGTAGAGTGGGCAGAAGAAGGGGGAGAGGGTGAAAGTATTTCTAAAACTCTTAATAACTAGGGACAATGAAAGGAAGTGAGATGTGGAAAGTCCTGTTCCACTGACAGGACCAACTACACCCCAGCAGCAGCCTGCAGGGAACTGGCAATGCTGCAAAAAGACATTCTGAAATTCCCTGCAGTACTTTAAGAATGTAAAGTTTTCTGTATCTGATTGTCATGTAACAGCACTGAGTTTTTATGCTGTAGACATAAATGATAAATTGAAGTCAGGTGAGCCTTAACAGTTAATGTATGGAGTAATTAGCGAGAGGATGGATCTGCAGTATCACGAAGTTCTAATGAGGTTAGGATTGAAATACTACAAGGAAAGCTATTTTTTTCTTGTTTGTCTGGTAGCTCTTATCTATTTTAATTCCTCTTTATTGAAATATGAATCATGTGAGTCGTACCTTTGATTTGTTTTTTTTATCTGTGCTTTGTTGACTTCATAGGTTATACAAAACAGCAGGAGAGAGCTGTGAGACTATGTATCAAGGATTATAGTGCAGCAGAGTAATCACGTTTCTCTCTATCACATCAGATGTTGTCATCAAATTTTATGAGTATAGGTGTTATTTTTCTCAGAATCTCCTGAAACTATTAATCTTAATTAGCAATAGTATAAGCCTCTTCATAAAGCTGGAATGCATCTTATCATGAAGAAATTTTGTGGTAAATGCACCTGTTTAGTACTTCTAAACAAAATGATACAAAAAAAAAATTGTCTGCGGCTCAGAAACCTTTCTTTATAAACTTAATTTGAAACTGTTGCTATAAAGGTAGTAGTTGCACTATATTCCCCTTAAAGGGCCAGATGGGGAACTCTGATTTGTGGTGGGCAGGCTGACTTCTCCAAGCACTCCAGAACCCTGTTTGTACTGTAGGCAGATTCCCATAACTGTCGGAGCGGTGTCAGCATCCCAGGTACGTAAGCAATTGTTTTTTCTACTTGTTTGCTTTGCTGTGATGTGATACAATTTCTTACCATCCTGTGGGAATCCGTAGGTATTTTTTACCTTTCAACCCTGGTCCCAAAAAGTTTTTTAATCAAGGGGTAGCAAATGCAAAATGGATTTTGTTATAAAATATTGCAATTTTGAAAGACAAACAAAACAAAGGGATAATCTAGTTGCTGATGGCCAACACTATGAACATGTTTCTTAAATATAAGCTCAGCTGTTGCTCACCAAACTTTCAAGGTACAAGAAAATATTGGCTAAATAGTCCCTGTTCCCTGAGCTGTGCATGGTTGCAAGTTAGCATACCAGTTCACAAGCAGCAGCTTCCGAGTAAGTTGTCACTGGTGTTGAGAGCATTGCTCCACTGCTCTCCACAGTGTTACGTCTAGTCCCAGTCTTTTGTTCCTGTCTTTTACTAAGGTGTTGGTGAATAGAAGACCCTGAATGAAGTGGTTTGGCATTTGTTTTCCAATGTGGCAAACAACAAACATTACACTGTCATAGCTGTGTTCAAGGCCTCCTTATTCATCAGTAGCCTTAAAGAAGCTGTGCCGTGTCATTATGAAACACTATAGATATTTTTTTTTCACTCACTGCAAAGTAGAATTTGACAGAAGAAGTGGTTGGAGAGCAACTAACAGTGAGAGACATCTTGTACATTTTAATAGGGTATTTATAGATTATTTTTATTATTGGCTTTCTTTTTGCCACATGGTGGCTCACCCTTTAGAAACTCTCAGCGTTATTCCAAACAGCAGTGTTGTCTTTGCAAGAGTTGCCTTAGGGTTAGCGTATCCACTTCGCCCCTAAATTCTTTATGACTTTAAGCTGAGTACTGTGTGGTTTTTTGTGTTTAAGAGTAAAGTTCTCCTGCAGTGCTAATTGCCTGAAGACAGGGAACTTGCTCAGCACTGTAAGGTCTTAGAATATCATACGCCCTGCTCCTCCTGGGGCCAGATAGGAGTCATCAAATATGTTGAGCTTGCTCTTCTGTTCATGGCTTGTGCCATGCAATGTGGTTGTGGCTCTGCAGGGCTGCTTCATGAATGTCGTCTGAGCACCCTGCACTTCCATTTTCTATTTAACTGGTGATCCAGTTGGTCTTACAAAACATGCTAGTTCATGCATTGCAGTCTTACTGCATGAAAAGTTTATCTGAAGCCTTGGAGGGCAATGCACCTTGAGTTATCTTTCCACCGCTGATGGTTTGTTTTCTACTGTTCGACTGAATATGTGAATTTGGTGTCAAAACAGGTATCTCAAGTTCTGTAAAGGTGAGAAAATGTGTCTGCATTTGTGCAGTAAGCATCACAGCTTTGTGCAGATTGTGATTACTGTTAGAGACTGGGCAAAAGAGGTTATAGTAAGTGCTGGCATTTATGGAGAAGCAGTTTGTCTGTTCATGTCACTCAGTGCAACAGCTGCATCTGGAATTTGTTGCCCTTTGCTTATAAACTGGTCCTGGCATTTGAAACACTTTGAGTGTTTTCACTGCTCAGGTGTCCAGAATTTGAAACAAAATCAATTATAACTGCTATAGGCAGGGAGGGTTATGGTCATAATGTTCTGATGACAGTGTTGTGGGAAAGCATTAGGAAATTTCAGCTAATGTTTATTTGCAGACACTTCCACATAGTAATTGGTGCAGAAAAAGCAGGTACAGCTTGATCTCTGCCTCTTTGGGAAAGTAACTATAATAGGTAATATAATGCTAGGAATAGACAAAGATAAGATATAATACAAAAATGCAAGTCATGTTTTAGATGGAAGATAGTTGATATCCCTGCAGTAGATTCTAATGGCAATTTCTTTGCAGGATGTTTCAGAAGTGATGGATCGAGGCACACACATAATGACCTGTTCAGTCAGAAAGTGAAACAGCTTCAAAAGGAGTTGCCAGTGAGATCTATAGAATGAGACATGTGAGTGTATACAAGAGCAATGCTGGTACAATTTTGCATGTATATCTTCCTGCCAAAAAGTTTTAAAAAGTCAAGACTGCATATTTTTGAGGATTAATCATCTAAGGTTTTTCTTTAATTTATCACCACCAGGAATGATGTTCACTTTGTTTCTGCTTTACAGGAACACCTACATGGCCTTTAAAAAGCATAAATTGAAGTCCACACAGGCTGTGGGTCTGTGCAGCAGCTGTTCACATGACACTGTATTTTATCTGCATACATTTAATCATTTTTTTTCCCCAAGTAACTGTCTCAATCTGTCAAAATATTTGTAAATGGATTCAGTTTCCAGTGAAATTTGCTTTCACTAGCAAAACAGAGAGACAGGGAAGACTTATGCCCAGTGGGAATGAGAAAAGCAAAATTGTTTTTCATTGCAAGTCGAACAGCTAAGTCCTAAGGGGTTTGCCTTGATGACTGTGTGAAGCCAGTACTCTCACTTAGCAGCTACTTCATTTCTGGGAGGAGATGTTTCATTTCATCAGACAGATTTCTCCATGACTGAACAAGCACAAAAAAAATGGTAGGTGGCAGAAGATGGCTCTGTATTTCAGTAGAGGAGAAACTCACTTGGAAATGAGGGTTATTTGGCATTTATTCCTGATTTCACCTATGACTTGCTGTGTCATTCTTATTTTTCTCTGCTGTGTAAGGGGTTAATGCTTCCTTGCTGTATCTTGAAAGTCTCTGTAATATGAGGGTACCTGGAGGCTGTGTGGTAAATTGCTACAATATTTAAACAGATGAGCTGGTAGCTTCTTCCCATCAGTTCTCCAGCAAATTCAGTGTCTGTGTTAGCCCAGACTCTTCAACTGACTCTCTGAGTGCACAGGAGTGGGAAGACGATCATGTAAGCCTCTTGGCTTTCCAAAGCTGTTACTTTTCTCTTTTTTTTGAGACAACACAGACTCCCCGCATTAAACTCATCAGAAGCAAAGTATTATGAGAAAATGATGTTGAGGGCAGGTATTGTCATGATACATAATTACTTTCCAGAACAATCTGAAAGAACATGATTAAAGCACAGGACATAGAATCACTTTCAGAAGTGAAAACACACAGAGAGCCAGCTTTGCCCATCACTGTTGTCTCACAGGTTACTTGAACAGCAGTAGCCTCAGGCTTCTTTACCCACAGTCGTACCAAAGCTGTGCACTTGTAGCTATAGAAATCCACATGCTTTGATTGTCTCTTTAAGGAAATAAACCTTACAGCTCATATCAGTAGATCTATCTTCTTATAACACTTGTATAAACCAGAAAATCCAGATGTGAAATGTATTTTTAAGCTGTATCTGTTGCAATGGAAGTGAGAGTTTGATGTGTTTGATAGAAGAAGAGGATTTCTATGTGCACAGGACTACCTGAGTCCTTACAGAATGGTTGCAGGGCGTGAAAGAGCTGGTTGAGTTAGTTGTGTAACTTGATTGAAGTTTGAGTCTGGGTGGGAGGTGCTTGCAGTGTAACTAGAGCAAAGAATGTCATTGCCTTCCACAAAGGTGGTACCAAGCACTGACCACACTGTCTGTTTTGGCATAGGCTTGAGCCCATCCTTTATGCCTCTGAATTAGGTTTACAGGTAAGCCAGGTAAACCTTGTAACAAAGCAGAACAATTGACAACCACCTTATCTTGGCTGAAACGGTTGTGAATATGTCCCAGCTGGGAGCAATGATGCTTTTGATGTGTTCACCTGTGGTTTTAGGTAGACACCAGGAGTTGGTGTTGGCCAGTGGGCACTGCTCCCAGGTGGCAGAGGAGCAGGGACCCTCACGGTGCCTTTGCACTGAGAGCTGGACCTGCTGTCAGATATAATCAAGCTTTGACCACTGATGGAAAGGAGAAGTGGGGGAGCCCTCTCAAAGGTTGGTACTTGTTTCAGCTGCAAGAAAAGGCCCTTCTAGCTCCTAGCTGAGATAAATGCAGTCCTGCATTTCCGAGACTTATGCCCCACTGTATAAGCAGTGTGATCCAGCCTAGAAAATACATGGTTCTTCAAACGTGATTGTCTTTCCCTTGGGATTCTGTGTCATATTCTTACAGCTCCCAGGAATGTTGAAATCTCACACATTTTACACCAAAACCATGCAGTCTTTTGATGTCAGAGCTGTGTGCAGGGTCTTCAATACAAAAGAGAACTAGACCATTGATTATTTCGCTTACAGCTCCTCTGATGTTTTGGACTTCATACTCGTTGGTTAAGAGGCCAGATGTCCTGAAGTTGTTGCATACAGCTGGACAATAAACTGTCAGCTACAGAAAAACTGTGAAGGCCTTCCTTTTTTATTAGGGTAAAACTGACAGTTTTATTGATTGGCTTTTTGCCTTGGTCATATTTACAGCATTACACTCAACTATTTAAATCATTTCAGTAGCAAACTGGATGCTCTCTGAAAGCAGTTCTGATTCCAGCCTGAAGAGTAGGTAGCTGTTTAATGGACACAATGAACTGCCATATAGCCACATTTTAATATGAGAGATAATTATTCCTCTGTAACAGCTGAGGGTTTTGCTGTAGGCAAAATACAGCTTTGATAAAGTACATTGCCAAAATGAACCCAACTAGTGTGGGAAACACACCGCTCTGGCACATCAGTGCTTTTACTACCTGTGCACAAGACACGATTTTATGGTTTTGCGCATAAAAGGATCTACTACAGTTGTTGTTATAAACACAAGTTGAATGAATAAATAAATAAAATCCCAAAGAGCAAAGCCAAGAGCAAGTATCAGCCCACATTAAATGAATCGAGTAGTTGATACATGAAAGATCCCTGCAGCTTCATCTGTGGGGTCGTTTCTCAGGCTGTGTTCTATGGGCGACTGCTGCTCTTTAAGATACCAGAAGGTCTTCTGTCAAAGAGCAGTGATGAGGGAAAAAAACTTCTCTGAAAAAAACTTCTCTTAAAAAAATCTATATGCATTTCCAGAAATGCAAGAAATTTTGTACCCCTCTGTGTGTGCATGTGTGAAATTAGCAGCGTACCCATCTTAATTGGTTGTAACTTAAATTATTGTGGCAGCTTGACAGAACTTAGCTTTGGGAAGAAGATGAGATATTCCGTTACTCTGAAGACACAATTTAGAAATATTATTCTAGGAAATACAGCTACACTCTTCTTAATAAGCAGCCCTATTCTGCTGTCACACACGTACCTCATCTCTACCAGCCCCCTGAGATGCTGTGACAGAGGGGCCAGGGCTGTTGGTGGGGAGCAGCATCTTAGTGTTTACATTAATGACTGCACTTAATCGTACTGATATCAGAGGGTTTTTTTCCCCTTTGTTGGTTTTGCTCCTTTTCACTAATGCGGAGAAAGTCAGGTCTTTAGAACTGCTCTGCTGGAAAATGTCACGTAAATATTAGCAGCCGCAAACCCAGCCGGAGCTTTGCCGAGCACATCACTGGCTCTGTCTGTTTGGTCAGACTAGGAGCACGGGCAGCACAAGGCTGGAGGAAAGGTCTTGGATGAAGTCTTGATGCGAAGTTATTGGCTGGACAAGGCTGATACCGTTTGCCCACGAGCGGCTGCTATGCCCGAGTGTGCCACCAGATGGGGATAGTGCTGCAGGAACGGCCCAGGAGCTCCCGAACGCTTGGAAGGCTGCTCCTTGCGTTGATTTAATGAAACGGCAGGGGAGAAAAGGAGAGAGTATTTCCAAGGTCTTGTCCCTCTATCTATTCATGTCTTTTAGGGAAAAAGAAAGTAGTAAATACTAAGAACCTGCACGCAAAATATATTGTACTCGGCACTGGGGAGACTACACCTCGAATCCTGAGTTCAGTTCTGGGCCTCTCACCACAAGAAGGATGTTGAGCCTCTGGAGCGAGTCCTGGTGAAGGGGCTGTAGAACAGGCCTTATGAGGAACTGCTGAGAGAGCTGGGGGTGTTTAGCCTGGAGAAGAGGAGGCTGAGAGGAGACCTCATTGCTCCCTCTCTACCTGAAAGGAGGTTGTGGAGAGGAGGGAGCTGGGCTCTTCTCCCTAGTGACGGGGACAGAACGAGAGGGAACGACCTTAAGCTCTGCCAGGGGAGATTTAGGAAAAAATTCTTCACAGAAAGGGTCATTGGAACAGGCTGCCCAGGGAGGGGGTTGATTCACCTTCCCTGGAGCTGTTTAAGGCACAGGTGGATGAGGTGCTGAGGAACATGGTTTAGTGTTTGATAGGAATGGTTGGACTCGATGATCAGGTGGGTCTTTTCCAACCTGGTGATTCTATGATAAATATTGTGTTGAATGACTTTAAGTGCATTGTAAAGCTCTGCTCAAAATGTACTGCTCTAATTTGGTTTAGATTACATTTTTAACTACAAAAAAAGAAAATCCCCAAATACCCAAGCACCTCTAAACCCCAAATCAACCTAACAACAACAAAATAACACCCCACAAAACTAAACCTCCAAATATAAGCAGCCTGAAAGACGCTGAAATATTTCCATTCTCACCAGACTAGGAGAGTGCTGGAGAAATGTGTGTATATACACAATGATGAGTATAGCTAAAGAAATAGTTTCAGAAAAGAAGACAAGTTGGTTGTGAAATTCTCTGGAGGTGTTCAAAACCCACCTGAATGCATTTCTGTGCAACCTGCTCCAGGTGAACCTGCTCTAGCAGGGAAGTTGGACTGGATGAGCTCCAGAAGTCCCTTCCAAGCCCAACTATTCTGTGATTCTGTGAAGTTTAGAAAGAGAAAAAATGTATTGTGACATATTTGAGTACTCAGAATATGCCAGCAAACCAAATGGAAGGGTATAGTTATTATGCCACAAAGTTTATTTCGGATTATGTCTCCTGTACTAAAGGATATAACATAATCCAAATGTATCAGTCCTTTATCTCACCCTGTCTATTAGGTTTGCACAGCCAAATCCTTAGCTGTAATGTAAGTTTTTGTGCCTCATCTGACTTCAGTAAGCAATGGGAACACATACCAGCTGTCTCTCCCTAGGCACCCCCCTCCATCTCTGCCAACTCTCTGATCTTTCCTGGGAAACCTTCCTTTGTCTGATCAATTCTTCTTTTGTTCAGTACTGAGTCTCCGGATGATTTAACATCCCCTTCAGTTTCATGAAGTCTGCACTCCTCTTAGCCCTGGTGGTTGCTTCCTAATAGTAAGTCTTCCAGTTGTTTCCTTATGATCTCC
This sequence comes from Coccyzus lansbergi, assembly GCA_033558105.1. Lineage (NCBI taxonomy): Eukaryota > Metazoa > Chordata > Aves > Cuculiformes > Coccyzidae > Coccyzus > Coccyzus lansbergi. The sequence goes on along the minus strand of JAUMJK010000581.1, from coordinate 361,040 downwards.
TTCCGGTATTTGTGGTTCCTTCTTAGGTACTGAAACATCTCCCTCCAATTTGACTATCTGTATTCTAAAAGGTAACTTAAAAGGAGTACAACTTTTTATAAACAAGCACTGTATGTAACTCCTTTGCTGCCTACAGGATGTTACTGAAAGGGCTTGTGCAAAAAATAGAGAAAAATCCCCACAATAACCTGACTCATTTTCTTTCAGGCTAGGCTAAATATTTGTTTACCAGCCACAAACCTCATTGAGCATATTAGAGTTTACAAATGGAGTACAATATATATCTATTTGTTTGCCATGTCAAAGGTGCTACATACAAAAGAAGTCTCATGTTTCAGCTACTTAAGCAGTTAGAAGTTAGACAGATTTTTGGAAGAGCTTTGCTGTCATTTGGACACCTCAGTGTAGAAAAACTACTGGGGCCCTGAAAATCAGGGGACCAGTGAGTTCTCTGCTATTTAGGGATGTTACAATGGCATTTACTCTTTCAACAATCTAGACCCAAGTGTTTTGTAAGTAAAAGCCAATAGCTATTGCTGCTAAGTAAAAGAAAACACTGTAAACCAGTGTCTCTGGAGAATCGCGCAGGATGAATGTGTTAACAATCCAAGTTGCTATATATTAGTATTAATCCATGGGTTAAATAATTATTTGTAATTTGAGGTTTCCTGAAAACCTTCTAAAAAGCGACCAGGAAGAAGCTGCACAATTATTTTTGTTTTGCCTAATGAGCCTGGCTAAATAGAAGGTCACCTCAAAGTAGAAATTTTCAAGGATACCAACATTTCTTCATCCTGTACTCTGCGTCAGAAAAAATAGCTGGATCTTGAGATGTGTGCTTCGCTAATTGAAGGTCATATTAGCATGAATGGGTGTAACCTTGGCTGATAGCTACCATTTCAATTTAACATTGGTTTTCTTATAAAGCAGAAATGTTTTTCCTGCAATCTCATAAAATCTGATGCAGAATAGCATATTCACATCTATCAATAATTTAATGATCCCCCATTTAAAATAATTAGAGTGAATGAATAGAAATAAAATCCACATGGTAGCAAAGATGTAATAATGCTGTGTGTGTGTGCATACGAAGCATCTACAGTGAATTAAGACTTCGTTGATCTTAAGCAATAAAAAAATCAATTGGATTATAAAACGTAGGTTCAGTGGGGGTTTCCAGGATCTTAGAAATGAATGCAGTGTTCATGAATATGGAAAAGATTTCCTTGTGGAATTCAGAAACGAGGTGACAGTGCAGCAGCTGGCCCTCAAGTCCATGTGACTGTTGGTAGAAGGGTATAAATATCACCTACTGCTGCAAGCACAAGTTAAAGATGCGGCATATACAGTCATTTGTTAAGTTGTCTCCTGTGTAAAAGAACTGTTGACTCAACCAAGAAACACAATAAATAAAATGCCCTATTGTTTAGATTTTATTGTGGGGTGGGAGTGTTCCTTTGAAGCTCCTGGTGCTGGCTGCTGTCAGAATGAGGATGCTTGCCTCAGTGATCCATTGCTCCTAATCAGGTCGGTTGTTTCTTATGAACCAAAAAACTAGCACTTACTAGGTATCCAAGTCTTATTTTAGCATTGGGAAGCATTCTAAGAAAGGGGTATGACTCAGGTTCATAACAGTTTTGGATTCTGTTAAAGTAGCAAGAAGTTAGGTGCATTTTTAGAGTATTTGGAGCTTAAAGAAAACAAAGTATTTTTAAATTAATTTCAATTGATAAAAACATGATCCTAAACCAAAGTTCTCTGTAAATGTGCAAATGCTCTCCAGCATAATTGGCCAGAATTGCCATCTAGATGCTAAAGATATCAGTTATCAGATAAGCAGTTATCAAATGTGCAAATTAGTTTGCATATAAAATAGCTCTCAACAGGTCCCAAAATCAAAACTGCCTGATTCTACGTAGCTCTTCACCAGAGATCCCCAATCTGAAAGTTGCCCCCTTACTGATTTGGGATATAACGGAGAATTATTAATGATAGCTGGGATCTTAGAAGGAGAGACATTACAGCTGCCTTTGTCTGAGCATCAATCAGTATGTGACTCTGGAAGAGTTTTGTGTCACATGCTGGTTTTCTTGTAAGGACTGTAAAAACTTGTCAGGGCAATTGGCATTAGTGATCAAGGGTTTTTTTCTGCATTTGAATGAGGAGAAATTATAATAGTATAGTCAGAGTTTGTTTAGAGAGAAGAATATGTGGCTATACTGGGGAATGCTGCTCTGAAGGAATGCTTCTGTTTCTGAGTAACTGGGCAGCAGGATCCCAAGGCAATCTGCTTCTAATAGAATCTTCCTCACAAAACTCTTTGCTGAAATATGTGGACTACTGAGATGTTTCACTCAGGGGGAAAAAAAAAAAAAAAAAAAAAAGCATAGGGTTTCCTGGAATTTGATTTTGTACACATTAACTCATTTCTTGATTACACCTCAAGCTTTCCAAAAGATACCAGTGTTTTCCTGCAGTAAAACTATGACTTCAATCTTCACCTAGTTGTTTATACTCACAGCGCTACTTGCTCTCTGTGGACTGAAGTAGACGATTGTGCACATGCTTTGTTCTCTCTCCACAGCCCTGGCACGTGTTCAGTGACACTGCATAGATGTAACTTCAAGTTCTGGTTTCCCAAATGTTGTCAGATCAGGAAAAATAGCTGACCAAGCTCAGCTGACTCATTTTTCATAGTAGTTGGGTTTTGTTTTTTAAATAGTAGGTCAGAGGAAGAAAAGCCTTGTTACAATCACAACATATGCCATATATAAATCCTAATTTACAATTGCAGGTGAACACTGTATTCTGGATTACCTGTCAGTTGTAGGTGGTACCTATCACTTCAGAGTCACAATGAGGGAGAAATGGAAGGCTGCCTTTCTTGACTCCCAGGTACTGTTCTATTCTGCAATGCCATGGTGAAATATTAATTACATTTATCAGAACAGGATTAAATGTGGAATGAATGATTAATTATTTGGCACTGGGATAGATTAAAGTTCTGTCCGGGGTGTATGTATTCATTAATTACTTGTTAAATCAAAGTGACACTAATTTGGAGGAGGAGCAGTCTTTTCAGCTGCGTTGTTGCAGTGGTTTGTGCAACTGATTTGGTATTAGAAGGCACTTTCTGTAACAAGATAATTGTCGTGATATATTCTACTTCTTAAGCATGATGAAGAAACCTTTAAGTGTGTAATGCAGAGTTTAATTCCTTGCAGGTCTTACTCTTTTTTTCTTCTGTCTTGCATTATGCTTTGAAAGGTGATTGGCATAGGATTTAATGTAATACATCCTTGATAAATTTTTGCTATTGTAGCAGAAGGGGTAGGCTGGAACAGATTTACTCACACAGGGGAACCTGTTATCAACAGCAGAGAAGCCTGAGCCTTCCCTGCTGAACAGTTAGCTAGAGTACCTCCACTAGTATAGCCATACCATGCCAGAAGTAATGTTACACAGTTTATGTGTATTTTTTTACCTCAATATGACAACAGGAGGCTCATATTCATGATTGTGTCTAAAATATGTATTTCAGAGTGTTTCTGAGATGATAAGATTTTCCAAAAACTTTGAGAAGGCGCCACTTTTCTGTTGACAGTGTCACATACGCGGAGATTGTGCTTTGTGGTATTCTCACTTAATTTTTATGGGGCTAACGCCAAGACTGACTAGTTACTACAGTGATTGCTTGGCTCTGATAGCGCTTTATACTTATGTTGGCACAAACCAAAGGCTGCTGAACAGGTTCAGCTTTGCCCTGTTCTGCCTTTCTTAAAACCTTGGTTTCTGACTGGTAGCAATCCTGTTCATCATCGCTTGTAGCTACTGTAGAGCCCTGAATGGTAGATTGGAGGGCCTTGTAGTCATACTTGCCATTGAACTCCTTGCTACTGAGTGAGTGACGTTTTATTCTTTGTATATTGAATTTCTGCTTCTCCTCAAAATATCTGTACTCGTGATGTTATTTTATTTAACAAAGTGAATCAGGATACAATAACTGAAGTTTTAGTAACAGAGCCAACTAAATACTTATCCTTCAGCATATTGTCTTCTCTGTTCCTGGCATCATCACCAACCTCTTGGTGGTCCTCTCTATGAACTTTATTGATACAGGAACACTTTAATTCCTTTCAAAAGCAGTGCATGTTCCTGAGAGTGCAGAATCACAAGCTTTAGGGTTTTAGTGTTTATAAGAGCTGCAGGGTTGATTTAAAACAGATCCTGTCCAGGTCTGCGTGGATGTCTCAACGTGAAGAGAAAAAAAAAACTGGACTGGTCAGAAGCTCAGGTATTTCTAGAAATGAAAAATGGAGAAAAAGGGTCAAAATGTGTGAACATACTTAAAAAGATTAACCTCCCTCAGATACACCCCACCACCACACACACATCCCTGCCCTGAGAACTCAACTAGTTTGGGCAGTGCAAGGACCACAGGCAACAAGTGCAGAGTTGGTTACCCTTTTAGGGAAGCCCTGAAATTCCAGCGCTTGAGAAACAATATTGTGAATGTAGCATTGTTGAGAGATACTGAAGAACATGTCACAAAAAAGATGTGAAATATAATACTACACAGAATCAATAAATAGGTCTCTGTCTAGATGGAAACAGTGGTGCAGATTCTTTTATCTGACTCTTTTAAATAAATCCACGAGTATCAGAAATCACGTGTATGTCCCAGTGGTGCTTTGTCATGAAAGGATATTCACTAACCTCAGTGTAGGGGACACTGTGAGGGGACATACCTTCTCTGCAAAGCATTACCCAGGTTTTAGAGGCTCCTGGATTTGTGAGCTGTCATATTTATTAGTCAATTCCCACTGTTCACCATCATTATTAAAAATGACACCATCAGTTTTTGTATCCTGGACTGGCTGTTGTATTGATCTGAGTAATAACATTATTTATTTTTAAGTTGAGAGCATTTTGTTTATGTACTCTATGCACAAAGGAGAATATACTTCTGCTACTGCTGCAATGCACAAGGGACAGTTAAATCTAATAAATTAATCTAGACTTCTAGAAACAAAATTAAATTTTCAAATAAAGCCAAACTGACAACTAAGGCATAAATCTTTTATTTAAAATAGAAAATAAGCCCATTCAAATGCAATCAGAGAAGACAGATGTAGATAAAAAATAAGTAGAGATAGGATATATGGTGCATAAATTTGCTATGTCTGTGTGATAGATCAAACAGGGTGACCTTAAAAATGCTCTTAAAACATCAGCTAAAATATGAAATTTGCATATATTTAAATACTGCTTGTTAATGTAAGATGGACCAAAAGGAATGTTAACACTGAAAGTAAAATACAGCACAGGTGTAAGGCACACAACAGAAAGGTCACATTAGCTATCAGAGTGGCCAAAATGTAAATATTTACTAGCTTGGAGCTGGCAGGAAGTTCTATAAATAAGAAATATTATGCTGTACTCTTTAATGTATCTTCTCAGGTAAGGTATTTGGCTGAAAAAGAAGACCTTGAGTCAGTAAAGTTCCTAATTAACTAAACATTTAACTTTAGACATCCTCTTAGATCCAAAGTACCTTAGTGGGACTCCTCACAGAGGCATTTCTCCTACAGACAAGGGCAGGTCCCTCTGATAAAGTGTGCTATCAAGATCACAGAGGATGCTGTGAAATTTTAGCAGACTTTGGAACAGTAAAAAGAGCTGTTTATACTCATATTTTTCAAGTAATTTTCACTCTCTTTTTCTGGGTTCAAATCTGTGGTAGATTGTTGGGTTTGCTTAAGCATGAATGGAATTGCTGTTTGGAAGGTAGCATTTATTTCCTATTCAGGAGAGAAAATGTAGCTTTTCAAGAGGACCTGGTATTAAATCACAAGGAGCTCTTTTATGTAAATAGTCTCCTTGGACAAAAAACTATCTGGGGTTTCTTGATTCCTGCTCTGTCCTTCTCTCCTGGACACCTTTTCCTATGCCACTCTGTTCTCACAGTACTGCATAAGCCGTGCTGCTTCCTGGGATAGGACACTTTTAGATCCAGTCCCCCCAGGTGTCTGCAGTGAATCTCCGGCTTTTTCATCATATCCTCAGGATGGGAATTTCTCCAGCTACACAGGCAAATGGCATAGATACCTCTTGTTCAGTTCCAGCCCCCTTAAAGAGTTTGCGACTGAATTGTCCATCTGGTCATCCCTAGAAGTACATTGTAATTATCTCCTGGTTCTTAGTAAACCTGAGTTTTCTAGAGATTTCTGCTGTAATTGGATCAATCGCTAATGTAGCCCAGATTTCTCACAGTATTCTGCTGAGATTACATCTGTTCCAATACAGTGACCCAGTTAGAGCCAAGATACCTGTGTGACTATGAAAAAGGAAATCCATTTGTGAAATGTTATATATATTTTGACATACAATATCACAATAAAAGAAATGCAGTTAATACTGATAGCATTGTCCAGCCCCTGGGGACAGCAGGTGGATGTGTATATGGTTTTCCAGCACTCCAGATATGGATGTAGGCACTGATAGGCAAGGGATTTATCCATTCAACTTCCTTGTTTGATGTTTTGTTCCATTGTTTTGTTAGCTCATTAATGTTCTTTTATGTGTGCTTTGTGAATGATTTGTTTTTAAAGTGGTATAATTCTGAAAGGTCTTTTTTGTATTCATTTCTAGGAAGAGTGTAAGTTCTTCAAGTCATTGATTAGTGACAAATGCCATCTTTTGAGAAGTTCTCTTAATCTTTGGGATGTCTGTTTTGAAGGTCACTTCCATTTATTAAAAGATTGCAGCTGTACACCTGAATATTTCATGAATTATCAGTATTGTTCCTAGTTTTTGCAGTGCTTCACAGGAAAAAAGTCAGGAAGATTTTTAAGACACAGAAAGCTGCAGTCTGACCTGGTCTTACGTTGTCAGAGGTCAGGTTGGATTTTTTTTTCTGTCACATCTGTATGATATGATGCAGTGGAGGCATATACGCATATTATGGGAACGCAGTCTTCCCACTGAGTGCCAGCTATGTGTGGTTGTTCGTTTTGTTTGTATAAACCTCTGGTAACAGCTGCAGAATGTAGGGTGAAAACACAAAACCAAAGAGCAATAGAAAATAGCCAGGGGGGACTGGAATAAAATTGTGTAGATTAATCACTGGATTCTCTTGAATGTGGGACATACTACAGATCTGGGACCCCATTCTTTGGGCTCAGTTGCTGAAGAGTGTCCTTCTTTGTTTAAGACAGGATTTGATGCATCATACTAAGTGCACATCTCTCTGTTATGTGCTGAGGGCTCTTCCTGCATGTGTGTTGCAACCCAACCTGCACTGTCCAGGGCAAGACCACGCGTCTTCCCATAAAATTGATGGATTCAGTGCCTATTGGGCTAAATGAAGTCAAAATGATGCCAAAGGTTTGATCTAAAAAGGAATTTATTTGTATAGGCAATCTTAGGAATAATACTGGCATTAGCTTGCTAAATCTGCAGTAAGGGAAGGAAAAGAAAGAGATAAAGTGAGGAAAAGGGTAAAGAGAGAAAAGCTCAAGCACTACCTGGTCAGCAGGTAGTGTATGTTCAATCCTCTTTAAGTGTTTTTTATACATTAAGATCTCAATGGGGAGGGATTCCCAGTGGACTTGCACTATGTTCCCTCTGGAAGGTTCTGGAACCGAGTCTGGGGGCTCCATGGGGGCTCTGGGGTTCTCTATGAGTCCAAGGTATCCTTCTGCCTTTGCTCTCTCTACCAGCAAGATTGCAGTATGACCACTCCTTGCAGCAAGTGCAGCTGGGCTGCTTGCAAGATGAGGTCAGCACCAAGAGATACTGCCTGTTCTGCAGCCTAAACAGCCACAATTATTTAGGCTGAACTATCTGAGTAGCAAAAATCAGTCTCTGACAGTGTGACAGGGGTCTGCCATTCAATAACAAAGGTCTTAGACTCACTGTCCACTGATGATCCTTATTTAGGTGAGCTGTGTTTGCACTGTCTCACATCGTGAGAATGGACTGTTCAGGAGAAGATCTTTGACACTTGGTGCCAAGGAGGTCATTGATAAAACACTTAGTCTAGAACAGAAACTTTTATATGTTGTTAGAATAAAACATGCCTTGGTAGGAGACAATCTAGAAATGCTACTTGCAAGAATATATTAGGGTAAAATTTAAAATTTGCCCTCTATATCCAATACTCTGGTACTGAACTCTGCTTCCAGGAATACAGGAACTTCATTCACAGACAGTTTTCTTTAAACACTGACTTGAAACATTTGGCTGCTTTGTAGACTGATGTGGGTTATAGAATCATTAGAGCTTGCTAATTTAGGGAAATGAGGTTCATTTGTTTACCAGAGGCCTGTTCAAAAATGATGTGTGGTCTTTTCTGTAGATTAGCCACAGTAGAGTACGTGTATTGGGGCAGCCAAAATACAAGTAGGCAATTAGCTTTTCTACCACAGACTAGTTTTGTTAACATTCCCTTGATTTGACAGCTGGAATAGATGAATGTCATTCCTGACCTTTTCAATTTTACAGCTTCTTCACTTTCATAATTCCAACTCCTGCAGCTGCAGCATGGAAATGAACTTTAATAATGTTCCTCAAACTCTTGAAAATACATTACTTAACAGTTACATTTTACAATACTCTAAACAATATGAACCTTTCATATCATTGCTTTATAAACCATGGACTAAACACAATTACAGTATTAGCAATTAAGCGGGACATATCTTGACTGCTTTTGTGGAGCAGATCTGAATAATCAGACAGTAGGTATCCACATTTCACTGTGATTTATGATGATGAAAAATAATTATTCTGCCCTGAGTTTTAATTACTGCTGAAAGACATTCTCTATTAATGCCTTTCATTTATAGGGTCAAATAATGTTCACTTTATTGATATGAATAATTCTATTGAAATTAATATAAGTAAATATAAAGAGCAGAAACCAGCTACACAGTGCAAATTCCAGAGATACAGTTGTGTAAACTGTGGTATTCCACTGAAATAAAAGTAATGATGCGATGTTGTTTTAGATGAGACTCTGCTGTTCTTAGTGATTTAGTTAATCACAATCTGCATTTATGTTAATTAAATTCATATTAAAAAGGAAGATTTAGAGGACATACCATCACTACAGAGAATGTGAGGTTTAGTAATTTTAAATTAAAACTATTATTATGGGGTTTTTTTGTCTTACATACAAAGTTAGACTAGTCCAAGTTTAACTATCCAGTTTGTGTAAAGCTGTAGGACTCAAAATTGGAAAGCAAAGTGAAATTACACAGAATAGGAAAGCTAGCCTTAGAAACAACAGGAATCCAAACTGTTGGTGATGTTACTGATGGGCTCTAGGGGTGAACGAAGCCTGTTAGCTACTGCACCTATGGGTCTCATGGAGAAGCTCACTAGCAATGACCTCCTGCTCATCTTCCTGCCAGACAGCCTGGTAAGGTCCAGAGTGTATTAACCACTTTTTAATATATTCTTATAGTCCTTTTGAAAGGCTTATTTCAAAGCTCTCATGTAGCTAATGGGCTGAGCTTCTTCTGAGAGTTCAAATATCCTAATGAGATTAACTCATTAAATAACTGCCCGTCACTTAGTTGCTGATGCTCTGATTCGTTTGTGGCACTGGAAGAGAGAGCTGCCAGGGAATATGTTAGCTCTGCTTGAAGACCATTTCTGTTTGAATATTTTTAGATTATTACAGTTCCCACCCTAGAAAGGCCCATATCCTTTCCCTTGTCACACAAGTGGTTTGGATTGTGCAATAACAGTCTTTCTCCCTTCAAGCTGGTCAAGCAAAGGTGGTGGGTTTTGCCACCATGACATTACCTCCTTCCTTAGAAAACGAGACTTAAGCCTCCCTGTGACTAATTAGTTGTCTCGAGGGATGGATTAGTCAGTGCTCACACAAGCAAAATGGCACAGATGCCTTACACAGAGCCCAAGGAAAGAAAGAGTAAAATAACTTCACCTCAAATTTTACAAATTAACCAAAACCCCCAAATATTCATATGAATATTCATGAAAGAGCAAAAACCATGGCAGAAAACACTGGGTAGTGTGAAACATGCATACTGGTGTCAATTGGCAGGAAATGCTCCCTGCCTTTAGCAGAGGTGATCTGAGTGTCACTTAGGCTGTTTTATTTGTGTACCAATGGTCAGGGAAAGCTTGGGAGGGAGTGGCTCTTTGGGGAAGGGCCAGAAAGAAGTTTGTTTTTGGAAAGCCCCATGCAGGGAGCAGATGAGTCTTGGCGTGGAAGCGGGTGGCAGAGGCGCCAGGAAGGAGTCCAGGCAGTGTGACCTGGTTTGGCTGCCGAGTTATGCTGGTTGCTCCAGTTTTAAGAAACAAATATTCGGTCTGTGGACAAAGGGCACAAGTAATGCCAAGCTTGGGAGATTCCTTTGAAGAACTGTCTGGCCACTTGGTTTGCTGGCATGCTTTGGCTTTAACAGGCATTGGAGTTTCCAAGCAAGCTTGCTCACAGAAGTGCTCAAGAGAAACAAGTAGTTGTGGCTGTAACCACGCACGCACAAGTGGGTAGTAACTTACAGGAGTAGCCTTTAGGAAAATAACAAGGAGCTCTATGTGAATAGCTTTGATATAAGAACTCCCAATATAGCACCCCGAGCATATAGGCACGTCACTTTAAGGCATGATTTGAATGGTCTGAACAAGCTGGGATCTTTCTGGTTAATGAACTCATGCTTGAAAACTAGACACACGCTATTATGATGGCTGGTAAAGACTGCACTGGTATTGCGATGACACTAGAATATATTCAGGAAATTCATTTATAGCTCTTAAGGATATAAAACAGCATTAGATGCAATGCTTAAAAGATATGAGATGTTATTTTTCTATAGGCTATACTTCTCAAGTGTTTATCTGCACATAGTCTTTCTGGTTCTAAAGAAAGCTCTGGCTTCTTCATAGTCAACTGTCCAAGAAACTTGACGGGTGTTAACTCTTCTCAGTGTCATGACTCTGTCTGGCTTTTCAGGTTTTTTTGGTGAGTAAAGCTGATCAAAATGTATCAGTTTGACAACAAAATGTGAAAGCTTTGACTGCTGGTGGAGAAAAATATATAAACGATATCTCTGTTACATCTTTTTACCCTATTTTTAGCCGATTTTAGTATTGGTTAAACTATTTTAAATAACAGTATTATGACAGTTGAATTAGGATAGTAATTTAAAAAAGGGGAAATGTTTTTATATTGTCTTTTTTGCAGCCATGGTTTCTGTTTACTATCAGCAAGAGGGACACAGAAAAATTATTCATTATATGCACAAGATCTTGGTATGTGTTCATCTCCACGGTGAACAAGATCCAAAATATTGAACCTACTAAAATAAATCCCTCTTAGATCTAAGGGTTTGGTGGTTTTATGTTGTTGTGTTTGACTTCTTTACTTGAGTCTTTGGCTTTCGAGTGTTTGGCTTTCTTTCACTTCTTTAGTTGAGTAAGTCATTTGAAAACAAATAAAGCAATGCACTTTGAGCATAGCCTTATGGTTTGCTTTATCAAATAGTTCAACACACAGTCTGCTGTTTAATACATTACTGAACAGCCTGGGCTGTGACCCTAAGCACCAAATGTTGGAGTCTAAATTACATCTTTTTTTTTGTTTTGGCATTGTAGGCTACTGTGTTGTACTCTAGAACTGTCCTCCACATCCTTGGAAGGTAAAGGTAGCAATGTGAAAGCGGAAATGTATCAGTTTCCTAAGGGTGAACCCTGTTTGGCCCCATTCAGATGAAACAGCAGTCAATGTCTGTCCAGATACAACAGCAGAACAGGTAAATAAAACAAAACTCTGCAGTATTACTTCATTGCTCATTTTTGCCTGCTGTAGACATGTTTCAAAGACAACAGAAGGAAATGGGAAAGGAGGGAAATTGCCAAAGTCACATCTGTACCTAACTGCGCCTGACATTATTTTTTATGTCAAATCATTATGATACCCAGGAAAAACCACTGGTGTTTAGTGCCAGCTGTCTGCTTATTACAGCAAAGGAACTGGGAGAACACCAGGAACAAGGTAATCATTAGAGAGATATGGTACCTCTGTATTACTGACATCTTTAGGTATCAGCAGTGTTGCTTTGGGATAGTGGACAGGAGGCAACATGGTGTGAAGCTGGGAAGCATGTGGTAACGACTTGGCCACATGGCTCAGTTGCCACAGCAGAGCAAGCTGCCAGTCCACTTTCCAGAAGGGAAAGGGCAGCAGAAGTGCTTTGGAAGCGCACTCAGAGCAATTGCTCAGGGCTAATCCTGACAGGGAGCATTCCAGTACTGCCTTGTGTTTGCTTCAGTGGTGAAATTTGTTGACTCAGAAATCTGATCAATATTTAATGTGAGACAGCATGTTGATGTTGATTTAAAAAAAAAAAAAAGTGAATGTATGCTGTTATCTCTGTGCTTTTCCCAGATATGATGATGGCAGATTTCAATCTTATATTCAGAGTTACTCTGGGAAAGCATGTGTTCAGCCCAGGATGCAGCCCATGGCGTGAGGTCTGCTCTTGAAATGCAAAATTATGTCAATTATTTACATGAAATTATAGCTTACGTTAACAGCATAAACCTTTGATAACGTGCTTTGATGCGAAGACCCACACCACCAATTGAACTTGGAGCTGTAGTCAGGGACTGTTTTACCACATGATCATTTTTAGCCAAGCAGTTTCTGAATCACGGCCCTCTAATTGTTTCAGATTCCTGTTATTGATCTGTCGTGTCAAAATAATTGAACTTTACGGCTGACTTCTGATGCTTATTGAGAAATCATATAATTACTTCCAACCAGCTGTGAGTCAATAGAAGTTGAGTACATACCATTACTCAGAGTGCTTGATATATCAATTTCCTTCCAAATAAAAACAAGACCTATAATATATTAAGAAATCTAGGAATCCAGATGCATGGTCCTAAGTTACATAATTAAATCCCCTAATATTCATAACACTTGGAATATCTATCATGCATTTGGGTATAAAATAAGCCTACTTCAACCCCAACCTGACAAGCTGCAGAGACTGTTGTGCCTGCAGAGACACAGTAGGGTCTGTGCCGATGCAATATTTTGACAAGCAAATCAGGATCAAGGTATTGTGAGCCAAGAGAACACTATGAAGTGCAGGGAGCCAGCATGTTTTATCGTGTTGAGGCTGACTGGGATGTGTCCTATAAAATACCAAAACAGCTTCTTTTTTTCCATTTGAATTTCACAAAGGTCTAGACAATCCCATCCTGTGCATTACTTTTGGTTTTTTTAGCTTTGCCTTCACTTTTTTTTTTATACCAATGCACTGTCTGAAGCCTTATTCACAAAACTCTGTTTCTAGGAGAAAGTACACTCTTATTTTTCTTCAGAGGGCCTTCAGAGCAGACATACACATGTGGTTTCTTCTTCAAAAAGCTTATGCTTCTATGATTTCACAAAACCCTAATATTTTTGTTGACTACAGGATTGTGACAAATACACAGTTGCAACCCCTTTGGGCAAGCAATATAAAAAAGTTCCCTCATAAGCCAATACTCTTGTCTACAATGACTTAAATCAAGAATTTGATTTCCATCCCCCAGTGATGATGGGGAATAGACTATACAGTACATATGCACACACACAGCTGGCTAGGTACCAAAGTACCTAAGATAGAACATATTTTATGTGAAGGTAATGAAGACTGTGTTGCCTAGTTGAAAAGCTTTAGCTGTCAATTTCCAGATCAAATCCTATCTGAGAAAACATATTAGCTTTATTGTGTCCTTTTTTCCTCCATGTAAATACTATGCTGTTTAGTACTATGCTGTCTAGTACTGGTTTTATTCACTCCTGCATTTCTTTAAATACTGTTTTAGTAATTCTCGTTAAGGGGAAGGAAGCATTGATCATTCAGTGCATCTACTACCTACTTACGTTAATATCTAGACAATGCAGTGATTTAGAATTCTTTACACCTTCTTGCAGGTTTTTCATTATATTTCTTCATGTCTTGAGGATGCCTTTCCTCATGACACTTTACAATAAACCTCTGCAAAATGAATAGCTTTCATTATGAAATCAATGATACTCCCTCTGAACTTCAGGGGCAATGTCAAAGAAAAGCTACTATAATTGCTAATGCTGAGCAGTTTTTTATGACCAAACTACTTCCCAGATGTCACAGCAACACAGTCATCACCTTCCTCAGCACTTTTGCCCTCCCTTGTCACTGTGGTTCCCTTTCTCAAGAAGGTGATTGTCAGCAATGGCTTTTTCTGTTCTTGTGTCTTTACTCTGTCTTCTGTTCAAATTCAACCTTAAAGCTACCCTTTTTAGCAGAAATGGTCTCAAGTTTACACTTGTGACTCTGCATAGCAAGAAATGCTGACCGCTGCCTCTGGTAAAGTATGATTATAAGGCTGAATTTTAATTCTAAAGCACAAGAAGTAGTTATTAAGAACTCAATGTATGAATTTTAATTCCAGATTTGTTTGTTGGTTTGTCTTTTTTTTTACTTCCTGTGACCAGCCCAGTAATCACTCTATTCTTCTCAGCATTGTGTTAGGTGATAGATATTTTAATTTGAAGTCAATAATCGCACTTATAAGAAGCCAAATCCAGTTTGCTTACTAGGACTAACCCCTGGGGTGCTTGCTGCTTCCACTGGTTGGGTCCAAATGTGAGCACATAGCTCAGTTTAACCCTGGCCGAATCTGGGGAGCTCAAAGAGGCCAAAGGAAACAGAGGACTTCCCGGGACTGCTGCACTGGCCATGGACATGTAAGTTCCTCAAAATTCTGTTCAAGATTAAATTAGGTACGTTTATTGTTTCCAAATGTGGCCCTTTGTTCTTCTGTCTTTATATATACGAGCAAAAGAAGTAATGTGGACTAATAGGTTTGATAAGAGGCTTATAAACTAAACACACAGAAGTACTCAGCAGCTGTTCATTAAATGCAGATAGTGAGGCTGTTCCACTTTTCTGGGTCTTATCAAGGTGCAAAATGGCATCAACATATCTCTGTCTCATAGAGAGACAGTATCTTCCATTTTTTGAGGTAATACTTGGATTAAGCTCTGGTCTGCAGGAAAATGGAAATAAAATCCTAAAAAATTGTCAGCATCTTGATATTCTCTTATTATTCTTCATTAAAAACACTTTAACTTGTTCTTCCTTTTTTAGTACAGAAATAGATAACTGAGTCACTAATTTGTTTGCCCTCTTTGAGGCTGTTGAAATGTAAAAGAGATGAGTTAGCAGCCCCTGGCAGTGGGGGCTATAATGGAGATGCTGGCAGACTTATTTATAGCCTGGCCATGCTACCAGGCATTACAATTACGTTTCGCTCAGGGAAGTTAGTTCGACTTGAGTCAAGCTGTAGTTAAACAGCTCTTTAAAGCTCGTCTTAACACCGTACATGTTTAGATGATTGAATTTTTGTCATAACCATGGTACCATACCAGTGGTTACCCTGATGCTTTTTTTTTTACTTCAAAGACATACGATTGTCTTATCTCATTTCCTGCCTTGATTACTTTAAAGGCACAGACAAGCACAACTGACCAATTAATAGTACTTTTTCTCATCTTATTTGTTTTCCATGATGTTCTTCCATGTTGTAATTACTTTTCAATTTTTCATGACTCAAAATGTACATAATGAATACAAATAGCAAATTGATTAAATGTAACATGCATTGTAGCACCAGCGAGACTGTCATTTGTTATTAATGAGAAAGATTTGTCAGGTTCTTGTGAAAAGGCTCATGACGCACGACCATCCAACCCTAATAGCTGTAAGACTGCAGCTGACCTTCAGCTGTTTGTCATGCAACACAAACAGGAATGCATGTGTGATTTTCAAAATAACCTCATATTTCTCTGTTTTGGTGCCATCTTAACATTTTTGGGCTTAATTTCAAAACATGCAAATCAAGTTAACTGGGAACATTCCAGTAACTGGCATGTCATTGGAAGGCACCAAATTTCAAAGCCAAAGCCATTTTGCAGGAGCCAAAATACTGTTTTTTACAAGGCTGAAACTGAGCAAGGCCTTTGCCTGCACGGATGTGGCCAGCAGCTCAATTGCCTGATTTAACCAGACACACAAATATATACCTTCTACATCCTTACTAAATTACTTAGCTGTCAGGCAACAGACTGCTTCAGAGCCTTGTACAATTTCTCCTGATCAAGCTGGTTCATTTTACATAAACTAATTATCCATTGAAAGCTGGTCTTCAATGGATGGGGGAAGTATTTGCTATTCTGGTGTAGAGTTTGTAATTTTGAGAGATCTCTGTCATGCCAATATCTGAGAAGAAGTTTATTTGAAACACAAAAAAAATAATTTGTGGCATGAGGGAAGTTTCTTTCATTGTATTGCAGACTAACACAATAATGAATTCAGTACCAAAGAGCCAGGGAAGGCTCACGAATGAAAATGGTGATAAAAAAATTATTTCCCAGCCTTGGAATCTGAACCTAAAAACTCATACAGTGGAATCCCTTACCCACATGCAGCTCCCTTAGTTTGAGCATGGTTCAGCACAGAGTTTTCTTCCAGAATGAGAGCCTCAGTAATACTTTAGTTCTCTGTTGATGTACATTGCTTTTGCTACATTTCCTTCAAAAATACTTGGACCAGCTGAAAGTTTGCCTCCTGGTCAGTCTGTTCTAGCCATGGATAATATTAAATTATAAAAAAGCAGTTTTCCTTTCAAATTATATGTTATAGTGTGAAAGTCAGTATTATTTACCTGAGTATACAAATTAACTGAAGATTAATCCTTGTTATTTAGTTCTTCCAGCTTCTGCATTTGTAAGTGAATGTAGGGATTTTATGAGCATTATTTGAAACAAAAATTTTGATCATAAGGTCTTTGAAGAAATACACAAAAACTGTTCTGTAGTTGTTATACATCTCAAGCTGAGGTGAATCTTTGAAATTTACTCTGATTTAGAGACTTTAATCTGTATAATTTATACACTGAGTATTCATAAAAAGGATTATAATTGAAACTTACCTGTCGTCAAAGTAAAAGGATGGAAACAATGGCTAAGATTGAGGCAGGGAAATGGGTCTTACGGATGTTATTTCCTAAATGTTTTCTAAGGAACAGTTTCTACCAGTAACCAAGGAAATTAAGGAAAAGTGACAAAGCAACAATAATTTCGAAGTAGTAGTTCTTTTTTCTTTTCATTATCTGTGCTGACCGCCCTCAGAGCTCCTGCATTGTTCAGATTTCAAAACATTTCCTGCTGCAATAGACAAGAAAGAGACTTTCCACCCGAGCAAGGCACAGAGCTTGCCTCCTGCACACAGCGCTCGCCAGGGGCAGCGCTGGCTCCACAGCTGCAGGCTGGTACCCAACAGCCAGCTCAGGCGTGTTCATTAATGATGGATAATTTTGCTAGGCTCAGAAATTGCTTTCAATAAATACCTAAAAGCTGGGCTATAATTTTCAAATAATGAGCTGGACTTTCCCCATTCTGCTTATTTTCTTTTCCTGTCTTCTATTCTTCCCAGAAGGGTGGCATTGCTCCCTCTTCCTTTGGAAACACTTCTGGCTCATCAGGGTTTTCCCCCTCAGCCCCACTGCTTGCAGAGGTTCTCTCAGGAGTACCTGTTTTATTTCCAGAAGGCATTTCAATGCTAAACTAGAGTCCTGGGCAGGATTTACACCCTTCCTCTGGAAACACTGGAAACATGTGTCAATTCCTGCTTTCACAGACTCATGTCTGTGATATTATTATCGTTAAAAATTTAACAGAGAGAACCTGACAGGATTCGTCTCTTGGTGCTACAATGATATAAATATTTAATAATGACATGATGATACATTTCTATTAACATAGCTGGTATTCTGCACTTAAGCACAATGGGACAGTAGTTCTTTTTACGTCTATGCACACAGTAAAATACTTCTGTAATAGGTGGATGGACCACAGCTACAGAAAACAGTGCAGAAGAGACATCTTAGGACTAAAGAGGTAGAAATCCCTAGTGATTTTTCCATAAAATAAGGCTATTTGTGGATTCTGAAAGAATCTCAGAAGTGTGAACTCTTGAGATGGAATCTCCATGTGTGTTTGTTCAACATGCACTGTGAGTCAAAGGGTGTGCCATGGACTTGCTGGAACTACAATGCTGTGTCTCCAGACCTCACAGAGGTTTCAGGTTCTTGCTCAGGATGTGTTACGTTATTGCTGTAGCTATATGTTTTAATAATATATTCTTTCATGATGAAAACGGCCAAATTTTGAAATCAAAGAATCACAATCTCTCCCAAAAATTACTGAAGAGAGCAACATGTCAAGCTCTATCACCCTCTCTCTTCCATTTATTTGCTTTTTCTCATATATAAAGTCATGTGGTTAGGGACAGTTTGACCTGAGGGAGGAATACTGGGCTTTACCTTTTAAAAACGTATCTGTTTGATTTACTTATCACAACTAGCTTTCTCTGGTTTTCTGAAGTATTTCTTGAACATAAATATTTGGAAGTGGGCTTAGTTCATAATTGGAAAATTGTTTGAAGATTTTTTTTTCTCAGCCCATTAGCCTGTATTTGAATTGGTGTAACTGACATATGCCAACAACATCTAACAGTCTGATCAGAAGTACTGCTTCTTCTCTGCTCATATGTTCACTTCTTTGTTTAGTAACCCATGATGCCACGGAGCCTGTCCAGTTCAAGGTACGTTAGAGCAGAATTACTTATTTATCCAATTAAATAAGGTTGTTCTCTACACACGTGACTGAAAAATCTGTGCCCCTCAGTCACATGGGGCCAAATGCTGGGCAGTGTGCAGCAAGGACAGAACTGTTCTCAATCACATGCACAGTGACACTGCACTTGTTTAATGTGAAAAAGCAGATGGTACAGTGTATAGGTAGGTAGATACATCTGATGCAAGACCTATTCTGTACTCCTCCTGAGTTAATATATCTGCAAACATAAAAGGCATCTTTCTTTCCCTTTCTTCTCAACTTACAGAAACACTCTAATTAGTTATTTCAGGTGGAAGAAGGGCAAGAAATTTGGAGCAGGGGAAATGTGTGGCTGTTGACTTTGCAGTACCCCTGTCAAAAAAATATATTCTGTTTTTAATACACACCATTTGGAAAGCAAAGCCCCTTTTAAAATGCTTCAGAACTCATGTCCTTTTTAATTGCCTGGAATTCATGGTGGCTGTGTGAGAAAGCCATAAACATATACAATCATAAAAACACATTTAGACAACCCAAACAGAATCAGTGCCATATTATTTTAGTTTATTATTCCTAGTGGAGTACAGATTGGTCTTTCTACTTTGATATTTATTTATACCAAGAAACTACAAGAACATAAACGCCACTCTTGGGATAATCCTAATGCTGGGGTCGAACAGAATACACATTGCATCTGTCTCATTTGCAGTAAAATGAAAGAGTGTTTAGATGTAATCCTGCTAACAAAGGACAAAGTTGAAGGTCAAATGTAGTCTTCAGAATGAATGTGTCACTGTGAAGCTGACAGTGCTATAGTTCTGCATTAAAAAGTTTTCTTAAAATATCAAATAACTAAGGAGAGAAAAAGGAAAACGTAGCTCTTTGGGTTTGTTATTCCTTTTTCTTTGAAGCCACTCAAGGATTCTGTTCAAGACTTTAGTGTTCATATGAAAAATTTATAATGGGTTTTTGCTAGACAGAAAGCCTTCTTATTTTGCACATGATTAACAAAGAAAACTCAATGCAGAAGTGAGATACTCAGCAGGGGGTGGTTCTCTGGCAGGCCAGCTCACAGCTTCACACCAGAATGTTTATTGACATGGGAAAATACCCACTTTTATCCAAAGACAGTTAAACAGATAGGATATGTGCAGGGCTGTACGTACTGAATAACAAGGAACAGGTTCTCGACAAAGGAAAATGTCAACCAAAATAAACAAACAGCCTAGCAGCAGACTGACCCTGCGCAGTGCCTGTGGGCTGTTTGGAGTCTACTGCAGAGCCAAGCGCAATGTTAGTCTTTTGCTAGTTATTGTCAGGAAGTAGATTATCAACTGAAAGGCTGGAGGGTGACTTCAGACAGCCTGCCTGTAGCAGAAGAAAAGCCAAGGACATGTAGACAGTATACGAGTATAATATGCACAAGACAGGTCCGCATTCTGCTCACATGCTGTTTTGAGTTGGTGTTTTGCATTAACAACGTCTAATTTTTGAGGGTCTGGTTACTCTTCCCACAGGTCTTTTCCTACATGTGAAATCACAGAGTAAGCTCACATGAGTTTGTCCAACTGGACCTACCCTGATATATCCCTCTTGTTCCTGTGTACACCCCCCAATTCTTTAACCTTTTTGTTTTGCTCTAGTCAGACAGCAGCATGCATTTTCTGAGATTCAGAAGGGCCACCTGCTACCCACGCATTCAAGAGGAAAGACACCCAAAAAAGGTATAAATTTTACAAACATAATGGAAGTAAAATGAGTTTTATTTATTTTAAGAAGAGACAAACATATGTTACTAGTGTATATTTATGATATGTGACCAGTTACAGGGGTTTTTTTAATAAATATCTCTTAAATACAGCAGTATTTAACAGCAAAGAGCTGAGCGGGATTATAAATCTCACGTCAGACTTGGGGTCTCAGGTGTCAAACAAAAATGAAGCAGATCATCCTGGACGCACTGGACCAGAAAACTTTCTTTACTTTTCTCAGTAAATGGAGAATAACTCCCCCTCCAAATACTGTCATTGTGAACTACAAGATCTATTCCTCTGGAAGTTAAAAAGGGATTTATGCACATGAAATCTGCAGAATTAGTGTCAAATAAAAGTAGTCTTAAACTTGCTTTCCTGAAAACTTCATTCCCATAGGCAGCAAAGATGAAGGTTTCCCAAACCATCATGAGTGCCTCTAGAAAATATTAGGGAATATTAAAGCTGATAAGAACTGGTCTTATGCAGGAGAATGCAAGGTAAGGTTTGTAATTCATTCCTTCCAAACAGCAGGGAATCAGTTACACTAGGTATAAAAAGACATGAAACCACAAATAGAGCACCTGATAACAGCACCTATCATTGTTTATAAAAGGCTTACTTTCTTGTCTGATTTGATTATAGTTTGTTTGCTTGAATAATTCTTTTGAGATTATCTATGGTGGTGGCACTGAAATGCAGTGACTGGTGTACCATTCTAGAACCAGGTTGGCTGAATGATTGAACTGGCTAACTGCCATGTTCACAGCAATTATATTTTTTATCTTGTGGATTTTTAGATCAGATCCCTGCAGGAACAGATTGAGTGGAGTTTTCATATTGTTATTATGAATGTTTTGATATTGCAGTAATGATTTTTTTATATTTGATAATAAAGCCTTGAGATGATAGCAGTGGAAGCCTCAGAGTAGCTTTCATAATCTATTGATTTTGTGTTTTTTTCATGGTGAATTTTTTTCTTTGCTGCCATTGATTGTCTGGTTTTTACATTATTTTTGTGGGAATTTGTCTTACCACTTTACCACTACTTCACATGTAGTGCTGCTACATGTGAAGTATATACAAAAAAAAATGTGCTTAAATTATCCTGTTAAGTGCTACAGATCAAATAGAAAGCAGCACAGCCCAGGTTTTGTCCAGCCTCAATAGACTCAGTGAGAGCTTTGCTTCAGCTTTGTTTAAAAAAGGATCAGGTTTGATCTGAAAACAGCTGGATATTTTTGATTCACTAAGATTATATGCCAGTCTAACTCAAAATTTAGACTGACAGTAGGTTTTAGAAATTAACACAATTTATATCCCTGTACTGTAATCTCTCTAAAGCAAGAATAGTCTTGCCAGTGTAATCTGCAAAACGCTGTGACTATTTTGGCAGGGAAGGCAGAATCTGATGACAGAACTGTGACTACAGCTGTGAAGTGCAGAACTAGAGAGATGCCTGCGAGGGAGAGGTGCCCTGTGCTCCCGGGAGCCTCCCACTCGTGGCAGCAGCCGGGTCCCACTGTCGCACCCTCGCCAGCCAAGACGACTTTTCTGCCCTGACCTGTCCAAACTTAGCCTTGTGCGGGTGAGTGGCTGGTCTTGGTTTGCCCATCAGCCACTGCCAAGCAGATGGCACCAGCTGTGTTTTCCTCACCTTTGCTCAGTCAGAGTGCTAGTTTGTGTTTCCTTCTGCTCCCCAACCAAAAACGCCCATGAGGTCTCACAGGCACATATTTATTCTTGAGACTTAAAATGCTTTTTTATTCTGGCTGAGATTGACTGACAAGCTCAGTAGTTCCTGTAAGGCAATATGAGAGTAAAATAAGGACAGACAGACAGCAATGGCATGACCTTCTTTTCCTTAGGAAACCAAGCTAAAAATTAAAATGTAACCTCAGACCCTTTGCTGAGGGCTTCTCCTTTGAAAACCAGGAGAAGAACAGATATATCCCAGACCAGAAAAGATGTGTGGAGATTACTGTACTCTTGTGACTATATTAAAGGAGTCAAGAAACCACTTGTGAATAGCTTTTAAGCTTATATCACCATTATTATTACAATTATTAATAATACTTTTATTGCATTTACTTTTCAAATGAAAAATAGTCCCAAGTCACAGTTAAAACCAGAAAGATATCTGAGAGCTACAATGCAGATGTGCACGCAGAGGTGCTCCCCCACCAATTCTCTGCTCGAGGGATAGACTGAGAAGTAGGCTGCTGTCACGTCCTGCCCTGAGCTGCAACCACACAGGCAGGTAGAAACAACTGAGAAAGGAGGCTGGCATCAGTGTCCCTTTCCTAGATAAGCTACACCAACAGCAGAGTTAGCAGAGAGGTTTTTGATTTTTGTCTTGTGTAACAGAAGAGAGGCGAGATGTGTGGAGCGAGCTCAGGAGAGAAAAGCCACACGTGTCTTCCCCAGGCTATGCTGACCTATGCGCTGTAGTAACTCACAGGTAATTTGTAACCATTTAGGTGGCGGTTCTGTATCTCTGTAGCTTGACTTTAAAGCTTTATTGAAGCTCTTCAGTCGGTTCACTAGTGACCTTGAGAGATCCCATCGTGTGTTCTGGCAATTGTGTAGCTGATGCATTTCCATATGAGGCACTAAAATCTTACATATTGGAAAAGTCATTTGGTTCATAAGAACTTGCATAGAAAACCACAAATATTTCGTAAAGACAAGTAGGCAGATTATTCTCGGGCTATTGATTCCACATTTTGTTTTGCTGAAAACCTACTGGAGAGACTGAGCAAAATGGCCATTACAAGGAGGGACTCTGGGGATTTATTGATTGGACATGAGAACACTAATCATGAAATAGCAAAGATTAAGGATGCTATTGTGACTTCTACTTACATGAAAAAAGTAACATTTCAGTGTTGGGAAGCAAGATCTTTTCAGAACACTAAATGGTAGCTGTCCCAGAGAGAGTCATACCCCTTCCCACATCCAGCAGGGCACCCAGTTCCTCAGGCTTCTCATTTTCCCATGTCTAGAGAACTAGGGCAGCACATACATAATGTTGTCTTGAACAAGTAAATTAGCAAATACATTTGCAACGCTAGACAGATACTGAAAAGGAAACTACCTCCAGCAAACCTACAGAATAACGTTTTCTCTTTTGAGCACATGGAAACAACATCAATTTTGGATTTTGGAATGGCTACCTGATTTTCTGTTTGGTTCTTGTAATCAAGAAATTAGTTCAAATTATTTCAAGCAATTCCTGTAATCTAATTCTTCTGAACTTTCCTTCCTCCTGACATGCTTAATTTTGTCATCTTCAAGTACTCAAAACTCAAAAATAAGGAGGCCCTTAAAATTTTGAGCAAGACTAGACTGTTCTACATGCTCCTTCACAATACTGCTTGTTTATTTCCTCCATTATCCTCCTGGTTTGTTTTGGATTTTATTTCTTAAAAGTAGCTCAGCAATGACAGATACTAAAAATGCTGATAGAAACTTTCTACACTTTTTTAAAATAAAGGTCAAATTTTGCACACATTTATGTACCTCACGCTTTATGGCTTTGAGGAAACAGATGTGAAATTACAACATTCATTATCAGACTAGGCAAAACTTAGAAAGCTGCTAAAGTTTGCCACAGAATTTATCTTGCTGAGATACTTTGCAATTTCCACACGTGTCCTTTTCTAGCTTTGTCACTAAGCTGGTAGACTTACTAATGAAAAACACCCAGTGCACTCACTGAGGGTCTCGCTTGGAGAATAATGTATACAGCTAGAAATCAAAACAGATGTCTAAGAGTCCCAAACTAGAGCTAACAATATGTACAGTACTTGGGAAAGCAGATGCCAACACCTCTGTAAAGCATTCTCTGGTCCTTCTAAGTGCTGCCAGGGACTTTCAGTCCAGTCTCTCAGTTGTCCCTTTCTCCCATCTTTGCTGCAGTTTCCTGTGTTCCTGCACACTTAGGGAAATGGGAAGCAACTAGTTCTGCATGAATGTAAGAAGATGCTGAACACTCTGTAGCTCCTGAAGTGCAGCACCATTTTGTTTATTAAAGTAGAAACCAGAATGGCCCAGACTGAGCTCTTCCACCTTAGGTACAACTCCCTCTGCTTACAGCTGATGGTACATTTTATCTAGTGCCTGCATTTCTCAGTTCCTCACAGATGAGATTCAAGGAGCACGAGTAGCTCCATGAAGTGCTTTACCAAATAGGTTCCTGAAAGACATTAGTCCCTTAAATGCCAGCTTGTCCTGCTGAGGGAATGGTGGATTTGCTCCACATCTGATGAAAGGATGCAAATCATTAGTTCAGTGGGAGACTCTTTCTGTTTTAGAGAGAAAAGGCTCATAGGACCTCACTCATGCTCAGTGATCTTGTAATTAAATGTTACACAGTTGATGAGCTTTGCATTGCAAGCCTCCAGGCTAATTTACATGTTACCACCAAAAACTCTTATTTTAGTTTCCTTGTTAAAGCAATGTACAAGCATCATTGCAGGTCATTGCAAATGGTTTGTATCAATGATGCCTGGGTGACTCTCAAAATTACTAAAAGCTGTACATAATCTCTGCTAAAGAGCCCTGTAGAGAACCAATAATACTTCCTCTACAATAGCTATTTTATGACTAAGACGGCTTTTCTGAGGTGACTGACAATGCCAGGATCACAAACAAGCAGTCTGCCAGCAAATAAAGAATAGCTTTTTGGGAAACAAAGTAGTTTGATTCAATTACAGTATTACGTGTATAATTGCAGTGTATGTTGCTTTTCCAAGAATTGCTCATAATTCAGAACGGTAAGACAGGGTGGGAGGAAGGATGCAATAATGAAAGTAGATAGAGGCTGAAAGAATGGTGATAGGTAAGATGCCACTATAAAGGCTCATTTAAATTCTTTATGTTGTAAAAGTTGCTTTTAGCGATCTGGGCCACGTGACTCGCATCACTCTACACAATGGGTGAGTGAAAAGAGAAAATGCTCCTCAGGACTCCGGGATCCATTTAGCACATACATCTTTATCAGTTTCTTGTTCTGAGGAGGTCATCCCACAAGTAATATTTCAATGCAGGCATATCAGATGGACTGAACTGACATTTCTTACAATTCACTATTTCTTTAATACTTATTTGACTGACTTCAAAAGAATGCGAAAGCACTGCAACCGTTTATTGGAATATATTAATAGTAATAATAAATTAGAGTTTCATTCACTGAATTCCAGCTCTTAGAAGAATAAACAACCTTGTACAGATGCAGAAGAAAAGCTGAGAAATATTAGATGACTTACCCACAGTTGGCAGCAGGTGAGTGGAAGAATTAGAAACAGAACCTCTGGCCTTTCTTCCAAATCATCTTTCCTGTGTTTGTGCCACAGTAAAATGATTTTGCATATGTCCTGTCTCAGAAATATGAAAAATATATGCCCTATGTAAAGCAGCCAATTGGACTGCCTTTCGGAATATATCATCATTTATTAAAGGTGCATCTTGAAGCCTAAACAGATTGTGTGCAATTAATTGCAAACTGTCAAAGAGACTCCAGTACTTTACTGCCAATTTGTAAATAAAACCTACTATGCAAAAGGGCTTAGGCAAGTGAGGCGAGTTTCTACAGATGAAGGAAAGGCAATGTGTAAATGTAATGCAACTCGATTTTTGCACTCAAGCCTTTAAGAATTTTGCTGACCCTGTAAGAAAATGGTGTGGTGCAGAGTCACTGAATGCAACTATGCTCCTCCAAAGTTAAGTATTTTACATAACCCAAATGAAGAAATTCTGGCTTACTTGAAAATCTAGAAAATTTAATGAGCCCTCAAGTGCAAAAAGGAAAACATAATTTGTATTAAAATCTTGATAAATATATAAGCATTTTTGTACCCTAAAGGTGAGCTGAATAATGGGGGTGAAGTGTGGATAATTCAAAATATAAGGGACTGCAAACAAAGCAGATTCCCTTTCCGTTCTGATTCTGACCCTCAAATGATCTTCATTATAAAAATGCTCATCCTGGTGGCATCCAGTACTGGACTAGATTCCTTATCCTCTGCTATCCAGCTCCCTTTGTATCACTGCTCTTACCATCCTATATCTCATTGTTCCCCTCTGCAATATTCAGTAAATACAATATATTTGGTGCCACTGTTGAGCTGCTGAGACAGTCACTGGCTGGCCCAGTGACTCAGGCTTGGTCTTGGCTTCAAAAGAAAAATGATGATGCCTGTCTTTCTAGGTTTAAGCCCCTCCGGTGAACAGTATCATAAATGTAATACAGACCTTCAGTAATTACTGAAACAGCAGTTTGTCACAACCTGCTGGAGGCACTGATGGACAATCTGCTTGTGGATATAGTTAGAGGAAAGAATATGTAAGAAAAGATGGTGTTTGTGACAGGGTAAACTTAGAATTTAAATTTTTTTTAAGGATATGAAATGCACATATGGAGGCAATGTGGATGAAGAACTGGGTACCCATATTCATTAACAGCTCTTTTCACCTCTCTGGTATTTAAGAAACATGCAAAAATTACTCCAGTGTAAATGAGAATTTGGCCCTGGCAGTAGTCACAGCTACATGAAGTGCAATTTGTATCTTCTTTGAAGTTCATGTACACCAGCAGTTTCCAAATAAATAGATTTGGCACTTGGGGAAGAGCAGAACTGCCTGTGTATCCCAGTCACCTTCCATACTGGTGCCACTGAGGAGGTTCTTATGATTCTCAGTAAACAAAAGAAAAAAAAAAAAACCAACACCCTTCTCCACAACTCTGAGCCTTGTGGCAGGCACAGAGATTACTGCAACATACAGGCACTTCCCTGGGCTCTGTGAACCTGAAAAAACTGGCAATATAAAAGTCTACTTTTCATGTGAAGCAGTTCTCTTTATTCTTTCTCTCCCCTTATCTTGTAGAGCGATTGTAGTTCCAGAAATGACATAAAACATCTGAATGCATGGATGGTGAGGTAAATTCAAGATTGAGAGAAGATGAAAGAAAAAAAATGGACTCTGAGCCTGACAGACTTTAGATGGAGCCTTACAGGGAATCAGTAATCCAAAGGATGCTGTCGCAGGGGGGAACCTGCCCACACAGGGGAAACGTGGGTCCAGCTGGCTGAAAAATTGGAAATTTAGAGTTGAAAGGAGGGAATTCGCTGCTTGACCCAAGCCAAATTAATAAAGACACTTTGTTTCACAGCTTAATAATATTTAAACAATGTTGCTCCCATTAGTCAACTGAAGACATTTTATTTTCTATGAAATATATTCTCTTCCCTCCAAATTAATGTATTTTAATTCCTTTCAGGATTTGTCTCGAACTAGACTGCACTTCTCCAGGGACAAAGGTTTTCTTCAGAAGTCTTTACTGAGTATATGATACAAACAGCTATGTCCTTCCAGCCTTTATTAACTCAAACCTACAAAATGTATGTGTCCACATCCCCTTGTTTGTTATTTTGTTTGCTGCCCTGCTGGAGCCTGCTTGTGCTTCCCCAGAACAGCCTCTCCAGTCTGCAGCAATCGTCTTTTCCCTTTGGTGCCACTCAAGCAGCCTGCCTTGCGGCTCGCCTGCTGCCGAGGCCAGAGCAGAGCTGCTGGTGCCCGCTGGCCCCCGCCGGGAGCTCAGCATGCCAGGCACCCGCTTGGCCCCCGGCAGCTGCAGGTGCGGACATGAGCCGAGCTTCCCAGCGCTGCCGGGAGCCAACTGGGATTTTGCCTCAGTGAGTACTGGAGAATGGGGGTCTCGTTCAGTGCCATGGACAACTCTTTCAAATATTGGCAGTGTTCAGAAGACAGAAATCTGCTGTATTACCATTTAAAATAAGCAGTAGATGTACAGCGGACATAGTGACTTCCCCCTCTCTGAACACAGCGAGCCCTCTGAGCAGTCCAGCTTTAGCCTTTGACTGTGTGGATTAGAATTATTTTCATATTACAAAATATTTCATATTTTCATATTATATTACATATTTGCATAATGAATGCAACAGAGGAGTATTCAGAGAAAAAGCAGAGATCAATAAGCAGTATGGAACAGTGTTCATAGGCTAGCTTAGAGGTTTACCCTACAACTACTAGGCTAGTCATGTCCAGCCATAAGTCATGAGAATTTTGTTGGTACTGAGGGTTTGCCCTCCCTTTTGCCCCTGTCTGCCACTGAAGTCACCTGAAATCATCATTTTCAATTGAAATTTTTAAGCATTATCTTTATCAACCCCGCTCCTCTTATCACTATCTATCTCTGCAGGTGCTCCTGGAAAGCAACGAAGAGACCTCCACCATCTGTGCCTACTGTGAGTGCGACTCCGTAATTTTCCAGCTCTGGTGAGGGTACCAGCATGTGCTGAGCAACACTGATGCTATCCTGGGACACTGATGTATGCATCATGTAATACTTCTATGTCACAACAATTTTGGAGGAGACAATAGGGAGAGTCTATTATTTTCTTTAGAAACAGCCTTTCTCCTCTGTCATCCCTTGACATCTGCCCCTCACAACAGGCTTGTGGTGCAATGTTCCCAGCAAAAGCTCTGCTCCTTTTAGAAAAGGTTTCCCGAAGGATACTGGCAGCACTGAAATCCCACTCAGTCTGCTTGGATTTTACCAGCCCTACCCAATTGCCCTGCAAGAACAGAGAGGAATGTTTTCCCTGCTCTCTGGAGTGAAATCCTCCATTACCATGTCACAAAAGAAAACTGGTTGTTTGGTAGCTAAGGAAAAATGCTGACTTTAAACCTGGGATAAGGCTCTATCATTTACACTAATGAGCTCACTAGTGGGGAATTTGTAAAATTTTATGATAAAAAGTAACTGTAGTCAGTGTTTGATGGAATTTACTATTTTACTTTTTTTTTGCTGAAAATACGAATAACTAATAATAATTTTCCCATTCAAACCCAGAGAGAAATACATGCAGCAAGATTTGCCCCAGAAGAAGTTTGAAGACCACGTAAGTAATCCATTATTTTAAAGACTTATCCTTCAGCCATGCGTTGGTCTAAATTCTGCTGGGAAGGCTATAGACACTTTTAATTAGTTAAATAACAAATTGCTCACTCAGAAGGAGGAGCCCTTAATGAAATATTAATATAAGGATTTGAACTGCTGGTAACTTATGGTTAAAAGTTAACCCCCTAGATTTCAGAGACATCATTGTCCTGTCAGATTTTGATTTGTGATGGAAACATGCCCGGGCACTGCCCTGTAATAATTTCTGTGCCAGGGACCACATATGTCCAATACGTACAGCGAAAAAGGGGAGGTATCTAATAGCCTTTGTTATATACTGTCAAAGCAGTAAATGACAAGCATTAAGGAAATCTCCCAGCCACTGTAGATTACAAGGATCTAGACTGTTCAGTTCAGAACCAGAATAAATTAGTCTGGCTGGAGAGAATAACCCTGCTATAAAACTAGTAAAAATGGAAGAAAGCAAAGGGATGACAGTAAGGAGAGGGGAATGGAGATGTCTCCAGCTGAAAAACCGCCACAGTTTGGCATCCACGTGAGACATGATTGAAGTTCCAGCATGGATTCTCTTGTGGGTTTTTTGTTTTGGGTTATTTTGGGGTTTGTTTTGTTTGGGTTTGTTTTGTTGTTATTGTTTTATTGTTTGGTTTGGAGGGTTTTTAACTTTTTTTTTTTTTTTTTTTTTGCAGCCCACCCATTCTATTTGAAGTGTTTTAACTCCACAGAGTCCCTGGTCTGATGCCTGGAAAAGCCCCGGCCAGAGGGGCAATGGAGTGCATGGACTTCATTGCATGTGACCACTCACTGTGGCCTGCAGACAAGAAGTAAGTTGCTAGGAAATACACCTTGTGCTGGTCGTACCCCTGCAGCCTTGCTTTCTACCTGGGAGTAGCTGTGTTTCTGCAGAGGTGTCTCGGCCACATCATCCTCATAATAGCTGTGGTATCAACTCCTCACTGTGACAGGAATTTAAGGAGGGGTGCTGGGTAGTATGATAGACACTAATCCCAGAGCAGGTATAGCAGAACTGTACACTATGAACACGATGACTTGGATGTGGGTTTAAGAAAAGAACAGACAGAAGGGACAAAGTATGTTGCAGACAGCAGAAAAATGTATGAAAGGGATACAAGAGAGACAGGTGGTTTATGGGTTGTTACTGATGTATTTTCTAGCTCTACGTGTCTTGCAGTCACTGGGAATAGGGGAAAACAAGACAGACCAACAAAAAGGATTGGCGTGAAAGACTGTGAAGCAGCTAAGACGCTGGTCTTGCATGCGGATGGTCACAATTACTATCATCTTTCAAGAACACGTTGCATTTTTTCACAAAAACACTGTCAAAGTCAAGGCTGTTGTTGTACATCTCTGTCTTGATGTGGCTTATCATTACAATTATAGTTCCTGGTACCTAAAAGTTTGGCTCTACTTGGCTCCTTCCTAGCTAGCTAGCTTCCCCCTATCATATTCCCATCACTTTGCACCAAATGCAAAAGTGCTGAGGGGTTGCTAACTTTACTTTGAGAACAGCAGCCACTAGAAGGAAGGATGCACGTGGGGAAGTTCCCCTCAGCACCTCTGGTGCTTCCTCCATTAAAAAGAACCCTCAGAATTTTTGCCAGCATTTGTAAGGTGGCCTGGTGTATCCTTTCAGATAAAATACATTGAATGAGATTATTTTCAGTACTGCAGTTTCACCATATATCCTGAAACACGGCCAAAACTAAGGGCCAGGGGAAAAAAAATAAAAACATTGGCTGAATTACACAGAGGAGATTGGATTACCTGTTCAAACAGATCTCTTCATTCTTGGTAGAAATAGAACACACAAATACAAG
Source organism: Coccyzus lansbergi (assembly GCA_033558105.1). NCBI lineage: Eukaryota > Metazoa > Chordata > Aves > Cuculiformes > Coccyzidae > Coccyzus > Coccyzus lansbergi. The sequence goes on along the minus strand of JAUMJK010000581.1, from coordinate 329,813 downwards.
AGCACTGCTGCCGAAAATAAAGCCAGCCAACTGCCCCTAATAGCCCCTAATTATTAAGAGTTTCAATTAACATTTGGACGGCTTTGGTCTTAATTCTTTTAAGTCTGAAGAGGCAGCATGACCGAGGCAGCCACGTTTACAATTACAGCAAGCACACACACTGTTCCAACCCATGCTGGCTTTAGCTAAGTGTGCTCTGGCAGCTTGGGTTGGGATTTTGCCCTGTTGAAATATAATTACCTCTCTGAATGGTGACGAATTTCCAGTTTGAGTTATTACTTGTAACAATGCACTTGTTTTGACAGAAATCTATGACAAGAAAACAAAACAAGCTCCTGACCTTGGCATCATCACTCACTTAGAATTTTTTTGTAACCGAAAGGAAAACCTTTTGCTAATATCCCACCCAAATAATGAATTAACTTGTCCAATGATTGTTCAAGATAGACATTTTTATACTCATTTACTGCTGTAATCCCCACTTTGGTTAAGACTGAATAACAGTTTCCCCTCTGACCTGTTTTTAACTACTCCTATTCATCAAAAATTCCCACTCCTGAGACCAGCATTTGCCACAGCTGCAAATTGTAAAAGGTGAATTTTTATTACAACATTTTATCATAACCTTTTTTAACATTTCAAAACACACAAAGATACCATTAAGCTTATTTTGTTTGGCCAGAAGAGAGATCTGAAAGTAAAAATCAGAACCGTTTCTCTGTAGGAAGGAACGCATGACTAAATCTGGGCAGCAATCTAGTTTAATTTGATCAAATAAAATTAGAGAACATTTGGATACGAATATACGCAAATGATCACCTGGTAGTTATTCTCAGGTGATCACATGCACTCTTTAGGTGTCAGTGCTACTGACTACATTTCCCTCTCAGTGATGCCATCTTTCTCCTGCATCCACAAGCAATCACGAGCGAATTCCCTTGGCCTGGTGCTGTTCTCCCCTGGCACCTGAACCAGCCCATCTCTGCCACTTTTCGTCCTCCCTCTGCTGTGTATGACCCGGGCTGGCACGCACACAGCGTGGAGAATCTCTGTGGACTTTCTTATTCTACAGGGCATGAAGCATTACAGATGATTTCTGCTGGATGGCACCTTAGTGCATCATCTGCTCCTGCTGTGTTGTGCTCTCTCTCATTGAACTCAGTCTGCTCTTTGAAATACCTTAATTGCTTGCTGTGAAAGCTGAAGGTGACACCATAAGCAAGTCACCATAAATACATGCAAACGTCTCTTCCAGCAGCAATTCAGATGGTGGTAGATAATACACAGTATGGATCAGCAAGAGCCGTTTTGCTCTAAATCTCATTTTCACACGTCTTCAGACTACATGCAGAATCCCAGCAGAAGCTTGGGAAGACAAGTATCTTAAGTTTATATGGGCAAATATAAATCCCTGAATTGCTTTTTGCCATTTAATACTTCATAAACGAATATAGCAGTGAACAAACTGCATTTTCAGGACTGTGAACAAACTGCATTTCATAAGTTATCCAGTTATGGGTCAGACTGTGCATTTCTTAGCCAAGAAGGATTAAATCAAAAGGCAAGTAGTCTGTGAAAAGGTGTTTTTATACACACAGCTAGCTAAACTCTTGATAAATTATTCTCTCAAAGGAAAAATAAAAGTTTCCAGTAGATTTCTCTGCACTTGTTTTCAGATAAGCTTATGCTTGGCCCCCTTGGAGACTTTCTTCATAAGTGAAGCTCAAGTTAAATATCTAGTGAGACTGAGTTTCTGAGGATGATTTTCCTAAAACAGGATTAAGACTCACTGACACTGTAATGCAGGCCAGGTAATGCTGCTGCTGCTTCTCCTGATTTAAACTGCTTTGTGGCTAAACTGTATTTTCATTTCTACAGATGACGGTTCAGTACCTCTGAGCTTTAAATTTGCTTCTGTAAGAGGTACAAAACAGATTATTTTGGTCTCTCTCTATTTATTTTTTTTTTTCTGTAACAAAATAAGCAACTCTTTCATGATCTGAGCAGGATAGTAGTGAGTCCTGATGTAGTTCTTCAGTGACTGATGAGGATCATTCCATTAAATTTTTTCCCTCCTGATTACTTCCAAGTTGTTTGGTTCTTTAATCATCAGTGAAACACTAGGGTTGTTCAACAAACTAGCAGTCTGCAGTCAGTCAGTCAGTCAACATCAAGGTTGTGGCTAGCTGCCCTGCAAAGGACAGTTAGAATCATAGAATCATAGAACAACCAGGTTGGAAGAGACCCATCGAATCATCGAGTCCAACCATTCCTATCAAACACTAAACCATGTCCCTCAGGACCTCATCTACCCGTACCTTAAACACCTCCAGGGAAGGTGACTCAACCACCTCCCTGGGCAGCCTATTCCAATGCCTAATGACCCTCTGTGTGAAAAACTTCCTCCTAATCTCCAGCCTAAATCTCCCCTGGCGGAGCTTGAGGCCATTCCCTGTCACTTGGGAGAAGAGTCCAGCTCCCTCCTCTCTACAACCTCCTTTCAGTTGGCACATTTTCTCTATAGCCACAAAAATATTTCTTAAAAGCAAACATCAAACAGTTCTGCTTGAGAAATACCTTAGTTTCAGTCCAATATCTACAACATCTATTACAGTTTGTCAATACCTTGAAGCAGTTCCCATTGTATCTGAATGACAATTGTCGAATTGTATCTCAATGACATTGTTTAACAAGGCAGTTTGTAATTAGATGGGATAATGTAATTCCTGGCCCTGTGTAAATTTGCCCTCTTAGCTTCCGAGCTCTCTGCCACACATCACTAATCACATCATGTTCTTATATATCAATACATACATCCTCCTGTTGAGCATCTCTTCTTTGTTCCCAGTAGTCAGAGGTTGTTACCAATACAGAGAAAATCAACCTAACATGCCTAGTGCTGCATGTGACATTCACTGGAAATGAAGTAATACCTAATTTGCATGGCTGGTGTTACTTTATTAAAGCCAGAACTGCAGAAGCTGGGTGTTACAGTGCTAGTCAAGTGTGCAAGACTGATAGTCTGTGGCAGTGACGGTGTCTGGCACGGGAAACTCTGCATCTCCTCCTTGCCTGCCTGCCTCCCTCATATGTGAGGAACTGGCCTTCTGGTAAAAGTGACAGATTTGTTCATTTTCGCCAGGCCCGGCTGTTCTTGTTCTTTCTGATAACTCCACCTGTCGGAGCCTGTGGAGCAGTCAAGGGGGCGAGGGGGAGGAAGCCCCCTACCTCCTCCCAGGGAGGTGTCACCACAAAATATCAAGGGCAACCTCCAGCTCTGGAGGGAACCCCCCCTCCCCGGACTCTAATCAGTAAGCTACAAATAAAAAGCTCTATAGCAGAACTGACTTATTTGTCACGCCCAAGAAGTGTCTTAGAAGAGAAATACAGATATATCTTTTTACATAAAAAAGAGTCGTGTATATTGGAAGAACACACATTCAAGTCATCAAAAATTTTAAAAGGGCGGAGTTGTGCTCTTTCAGTGTGCACAGCTCCACGACATTTTGCCAGTACTGACAAGAATGCAAAACGCTTATTTATATTTAAAAGATTAATTTCATTTTTAAAAAAAGTTTCCGACACTGACTTCCAACTGGGCTAAGAAGGCCAGCAGTAACAATGCATCAGAAATGTGTCTCGAAGTAAAAACATGACACACCTTCTAACAGGTTGCAGCTCAACCCACTCTACTTTATCTCAGGAGAGGTTTTCTTTCTATTTTATTTTCTCTCAAACTCATTTTCTAATTCCTAGGATGACTTCACCATGGCACTGCTACCCCAGCTGCTCTGCTGGTGAATGTTTCTAGCAAAGTCCCAGGTGTTTGGATGCTCCTTGAGGGACAATTCCATTGGTTCTAACTCCATCCCATCCCCAGGGAGCCAGCCAGTGCCGCTCCACACACAAACTCTGACAGCTCACAGGCTCCTGCCTGAGCAACTTTCCAGACACACATTTCCCTTAGCGGGGCAGTAATACTAATAAAGTTTTACTTGAGGCAGTTTTCAGGGAGAGATCAATTTGCCAGATAAAAATCTTATGAACTGCGCAATCGGAAGAGTAAAACAAATTAAAGCCTTCACCGAAACTCACAATGATTTGCACTGGAGTCCAGTTTGGGGTGATATTAAATTTCCCAGAGAAGATGCCACAAACTCCACTTAAGTTTTTATCTTTGAATAGAAGCGTCATTTTGCAAAAGACATCTGCCAGTTAGAAAATCATTGCCTTCCAGCGGTTTGTTTCCACCGGTTCATCGGTAAATCTCTTCTCTTGCCATCCCGGCTCACGTTATTTTGACAACGCGTCCGGAATCGGATGTTCACCAAGAAAAATCAATCTCTGCACTTGGGGAAAGAACCGCGGTCCTTAAAATAAGGAGCAACCACCGTCACCGGCGGGGGCGGGGGCGACATTGCCACCAGACGGGCGCTCAGACGGCAAAAAAAAACCCCCAAACCCCAAAGTCTCTACGTGCTTTTCAAGTTTCTCTCTCTGCTGGAAGCGGCGCGTTTGGCTCCCGGCCGGGACGCGAAGGCGGCGGAGCGCGGGGGGTCCCTCCGCACCCCCGTCCCGACGCCGCTTCGCTCGCTTTTACCTCCGGCCTCCCTCGCCCCGACGCCGACCGCCCCCCGGCCCGGGCCGGCGGCCCCGCTCCGCTTCCCGGGGGGCTCCCCCCGCCCCGGCCCCGCGGCTCCTACCTGCGCGGCGGCTGCTCGGCACCTGCCCCCTCGGCCGAGCGGCGGCGGCGGCGGGCGGACCGCGCGGCCATTGGCGGCGGGCGGGGGGCGAAGGGGAGGGGAGGGGGGGGGGGGGCGTTGCGGGGCCGGTGACGCCGGGCGGGGGGTGGGGGGGGGGGGGGGGCGGGGGCGGGGCCGCCTCGCGCCGCCGTCTTTGTGCTCGGCGGCAGCCCCGGCAGCGCCGCCGCCGCCGCCGTCTCCCCCGCTCGCAGCGGCTCCCGCGCCGCCCGGCCCCGCCCCGCCCCGCGCTATGTGTGCCGGCGCTCCCGTGCCTCCCCGCGGCCGCTTCGCACCCGGCGGGGCGCGCCCGGCCCCGCTCTGAGAGCGCGGCGGGGCAGGGAGCGCAGCGCAGCCCGGACGGTGCCCGAGCGAAGGGAAGCGCCATGCGGGGCGCGGGGCTGGCGCCGCCGCCGCCGTTGCCGCCGCTGCTGCTGCTGCTGCTGCTGGCGGTCGCGGCGCGGCCGGCGCGGGGGCAGAACGAGACGGAGCCCATCGTGCTGGAGGGAAAGTGCCTCGTGGTGTGCGACTCCAACCCCACCTCCGACCCCACGGGCACGGCGCTCGGCATCTCCGTGCGCTCCGGCAGCGCCAAGGTCGCCTTCTCCGCCATCCGCAGCACCAACCACGAGCCCTCCGAGATGAGCAACCGCACCATGATCATCTACTTCGACCAGGTGCGTCGGGGCCGCGGGGACAGAAGCGGCCGGGGCGGGCGGCGGGGCCGGGCCGGGACGCGCCGCCCCGCGGGGAGGGGGGAGCGCCGGGGGGCAGCGGGGCTGACGGCGCCTTTCCCCCGCGCAGGTACTAGTGAACGTCGGCGGCAACTTCGACTCGGAGCGCAGCACTTTCGTCGCGCCCAGGAAAGGCATTTACAGTTTCAATTTTCACGTGGTGAAAGTCTACAACCGGCAAACCATCCAGGTCAGCCCCCGCCGCGCCGGCCACCGCGGGGAGTGGGGGGAGCGGGCGGGGGCGAACGGCGGAGCTTCTCCCCCCGAGGGGACGGTCCCTACCTGCCCGAGCCGTCCCGGGACGGAAGGCGACGGCCCGGCGTCCCCTCGCTGCCCCCCCACCCCGAGCCGCGGAGCATCCCCTCGCCGGGTGGCAGAAGGTTTCCCAGGGATTTGGGGTGCGGAAGGCACCTATGGCTTGGGTACGATGAAGAATATAGCTCTGTATGTACGTGTGCAGGTACCTTGAGTCCCTTTCCCTGGAGGTGTTTAAGGGACAGGTGGATGAGGTGCTGAGGGACATGGTTGAGGAATAGGAATGGTTGGACTCGATGATCCAGTGGGTCTCTTCCAACCTGGTGTTTCTATGATTCTATACACACCTCCTGTAGGTGGTTTGATGCACCTCTAGGCAGGGACGATAAATTGCTGGCCTGAAGCCAGGTAGCATCACCTAGAGAGAAAATCTCTCTGCCTAGCGGTGTGTGTGCTGCAAAGGTGAACGTACAGCACCTTCCTGCTCTAAGTGCCCTTCCCCATCCGAATTGGGCAGGCAGCCCAAGTGACGGCGACAGGACAAGAGGGAATGGCCTCAAGCTCCGCCAGGGGAGAGTTAGGCTTGAGATTAGGAGGAAGTTTTTCACAGAAAGGGTCATTGGGCATTGGAATAGGCTGCCCAGGGAGGTGGTTGAGTCACCTTCCCTGGAGGTGTTTAAGGGAGGGGTGGATGCGGTCTTGAGGGACTTGGTTTAGTGTTAGATAGGAATGGTTGGACTAGAAGATCCGATGGGTCCCTTCCAACTTGGTTGTTCTGTGATTCTATGATTCTATTATTAATGCGGGATGTGCGGTCCCGGGATCATTAAGGCGAGCCGAGCGCAGCTTATTGACTGTGTTGTGACATATTGTCTTTGCTGCCTAACAAAGGAAAACTATCTCTTGAACACACTTCAAATGCGCTGACTCCGGCGGCTGGAGCTCTGCTCCTCGCTGCCTCTGAGGTTTCACATAAAGCCGCCTTTCAATAAGTGTGTGCAGACCTCTTTTCATAGCCTGAAAACACAGGCACCCTATTGAAATTCTTCAAAATAGGATCAATGTTCTGTTTCATATGCACTGGGTGTTTTGATGTGGCTGTCGGGCTAAAACAGCGGTGAAAGGCTTTTTCCTTTAGAACACATACCTTAGCTGGGTTCGGCTTGATATTTCATTTTTATGGGGCTGGAGTTTCATCTGTCAAAAGAGGCCCTTTCTTAACTAAGCGTTTCACCTGCTAGGCGAGCCCCGGCGGTGTCGTTGTTCTGACTTTAATTGACGACGGGCTTTGTTTTATCTTGCTCTTTAGGTGAGTTTGATGCTAAATGGGTGGCCAGTGATTTCTGCCTTTGCAGGGGACCAAGACGTGACCCGAGAAGCTGCTAGCAATGGAGTCCTGATTCAGATGGAGAAAGGAGACAGAGCTTATCTAAAACTGGAGAGAGGAAACTTGATGGGAGGCTGGAAGTATTCGACATTTTCTGGATTTCTAGTGTTCCCGCTTTAAATCACTTCTCATCCAAGAAAAAGAGAGAGAGACACGAGTCAGAATCTCTTAAGAATTACCAAGTCAGAGCTGGGTTTAAAGAGTCGTGGACAGCTGACTTTTTACGTTCAAATATTAAAGAAGCTAAATCCTGCTTAGGTTTGTGTACATCCGCTTTGAAGAATTACTATTTATTTTCGTTGTGTTGCAGCCAACAGGCAGGAGACACTATAATTGATCAAACCCCCATTTATATTCTTCTCTCTCCTCCCACAAAATTAGTTCCCGTTTCTGTGTCACTGGTGTAATCTGCCATCGTTCCCCCATGGTTTCTGCCTCACACGAGTAGACCTTAGATATTTTCATTGTCTTTTGCAGCATATTTTGTAGTTTTGTTTTTAAAACATGGTAATCTTGACTCTTTCTCTGAGTTTCACTTTTAAAAAAAGAACAAAGAAAAGTATTTTTGAATAACGTGGATGCCATGACGGAAGGGAAGATGCAATTCTTGCTGTTTACTGGCTGGAAAAAGGAGAAATTTCTACACGAAGAACTGTTCACAGCCAAGGCTGACTAGAGTATTTCAATATTTCTATGTAATTCTGAGTGATTGTGAAATTTAAGGCTGCTAAATGTTTTGACGCTTGTTTTGCTCTCGTACCATGTGGCCCGACTAAAACGCCAGGAAGCATATTGAACTTTTACTATTACTCTGTAATATACGTGTGAATATCGAAAAAATTTAATTTTCGCTTTAATTCAATAAAGTTTAAACGGGACTTTTATTTTTCTTAACCAGAAATAAGGTTTCTCCAGGCAGGTAGGTGGTGGGGAGGAGAGCGGGCTCGGTGCGGTCCCGGGAGCCCCTCTGGATTCGGAGCCCCGTGGAAGCCGCCTGCCCCGAGCGGCCCCAGCGCTAGGAAGTTCCCCGACGACTCTTCGATCCAACTTATTTATAGCGTTTATCTGTATTATATTCTATAAACCAGAGCGCATTTTATACAGCCGTCCAAAAAGACCTGACAATGTATACTTCGATGCTAGTAACGATTTATTTGCTAGTATTATTTTGTTTACAGTCTTTTAAAGATGTAAATGCTATAATTTTGCAGTCCTCAAAGAGATTACTACTTTTATTAAAAGGTGCGGACGAGGATTTCGCTTGTACCTAAAAAACTTTAATGTGAAATAAAGCGGTGAAGCCACCCCCCGGGCTCCGTGCGTGGCGAGTGGCGCAGGGGGTGCTCCAATTAATTCCTTGAATTAGCTCCAAGGGGCGGGGAGGGGGGATTAAGAGGAGGAAAATAAGTGAAGCTTCTGGCTTTATTCACAGATTGGGGTGAGCTCAGCCCCTTCATTCCCCGCAGAAGAGCTGCGGTACCTGCTTCTCTGCCACCTGCGGAGATGCAGGAGCTGGAGATGCAGGAGCTGAAGATGCAGGAGCTGGAACGCTCCCCTCCTTATTTTTTTTTTTACCCCCCCCCTCCCCGTGGCCGCTTGTCGCAGGTCGTGAGCCACCGGAGGAAGCGATTGAGATGTACGAAGAAGGGTTAATAAGGGCAGGGAGCCAGGCTGCTCTCGCTCGGGGTTGCAACCAGCCCCCCGGGTCGGAGCCCTCGGGCTGCGCGAGGCTCTCTCTCTCTCTCGGAGACACGTTATGACTCTCCCCCGAGCCAAGGGCCGAGGGAGCAGAGAAAACACCGCTAAACAAAAATCACCAGGTCGCAAGAGAAATCCCGGTGGCCCTGGGCCCTCCCCCGCCGCAGGTGCGGTGCCTGAGGATGCTGATGCTTCTCTTTTTCCTTCCTTTTTTTTTTTTTTTTTTTTTTTCCCCCCCCTCAAAGCGAAGCAAATAAGGCTTTCGCTGGAAGTTTTCCCCCTGCTTGCCAGACTCTCCTTAATATCCTGCAGCTGGAAAATCACATTACCCCCAAATCGCAGCTCATCTCTCTCGCTAAAGCGCAGCCAAAAGATGCCTGGGAAAGCGCTACCGGGAGCTCCCCCGCGGCCCTCCCCGGTGCGTTAGACGGGCCGGGACCTCCTGCCGTGACCCTCTCCGGGGCCGTTAGACGGGCCGGGACCTCCTGCCGTGACCCTCTCCGGGGCCGTTAGACGGGCCGGGAGCCTCCCCGCGGCCCTCCCCGGGGGCGACAGACGGGTTGGGACCCCTTCCCGTCGGCCCTCCCCGGGGCATTAGACGGGTTGGGAGCCCCCCCTCCACCGCGGCCCTCTCCGGGGTGTTAGACGGGCCGGGACCCACCCTGGAGCGTTAGACGGGCCGGGAGCCTCCCCGCAGCCCTCTCCGGGGGCGTTAGACGGGTCGGGAGCACCCACCCCCCCCCCCCCCCCCAGCGGCCCTCCCCGGTGCGGGAAGCCGGCCGGGAGCGCCCCCGCAGCCCTCCCCGGGGTGTTAGACCGGCCGGGAGCGCCCCCGCAGCCCTCCCCGGTTCCCACGGGCGCTCCCCGGGGAGGGGAAAGCGTCGCAGCATCATCCTCGCTTTAGAAGGAAAAGCCGCCGCCGCCCCCGCGGCTCCCAGCCCGTTTCCTCGTCGCGGGAGGGAGCGCCCCGCGGCCCGCGCCGCCCCGACGAGGCGGGCAGGTCCCGCAGCTGTCTACGCATGAGAGGCTGGGAGCTGCCCCGGGACCGCTCTGGGGAAGAGGGCAGCGCAGGAGGAGGAGGAGGAGGAGCAGGACAAGCCCCGAGGGTGCGGCCGAGGCGGAGGTGGCCGGTCCCGGGATGCCCGCGACGGGCCCCGCAGCCGCCATTTTGCGCTGTGGGAGCGAGGGGGCCCCGCGGGGAGCCCCCAGCCCGGGTCCCGCCAGCCGCCTCGGCGTTTTCCCCCCCCGTCTTTAATGTGGTTTTTTTTCGGTTGATGTAAGTAACGTCTGATTGGATTTATTGCTGATTAGCGTCGAGCACGGGTTTACACAACAGGAAATTATGCTGCGTTCAGTTCATTAGCGTGACTGGTGTGCGGTTTATGAGCGCAGCGCTAATGGTAATGGCCAGAGCTGATTGATTTATAATGTGAATATAATTACACGATGAAGGGGAATTAAAGGTGGGGGGAGGGAAGTGCTACATTTTTAATTGTTGGGTTTTTCGGGAGCGCGTGTGGGGGGCGAGCGATGGAAAGAGAAACAAACCAACTCGCAGCTGCATCAACGGTGCGAACGTCAACGTCAACGAGAACAACTCCGGCCGGAGACGGCGAGTTTTGTCCCAGACGAGAAAAAGTCGAGTGCGGTTAACTCTGGGAATGGTTCATGCTCGCTCCACATCGCAAAACATCATTTCCCCCTTTTTGTCCCCATTCCCACCCCCACCCCCAGGTGCTGCTCGAAGCCCGTTGGCTCGGGAGAGGCCGTTCCCGAGGATCCCGCGGAGGCGGCGAGAGCCCCGGCTCCCTCCGGCCCCACCGGGAGCAGCAACCGGGAGAGTGGGGACTGCCGGAGCCAGAGGGGGGCGGCAGGTGAGGGGAGAGGGACGAGAGGCTGCAGCAGGTGAGAGAAGAGGGACGAGAGGCTGCAGCAGGTGAGAGAAGAGGGACGAGGGGCTGCAGCAGGTGAGGGGAGAAGGGTGAGGGGCTGTAGCAGGTAGAGGGAGAAGGGTGAGGGGAGAGGGGTGAGGGGCTGTAGCAGGTAGAGGGAGAAGGGTGAGGGGCTGTAGCAGGTGAGAGGTGCTTCACCTGTAGCAGGTGAAGGGGCTGGAGAACAGAACCTATGAGGAGCGGCTGAGAGAGCTGCGGCTGTTTAGCCTGGAGTAGAGGAGGCTGAGAGGAGACCTCATTACTCTCTACAACTACCTGAAGGGAGGCTGTAGAGAGGAGGGAGCTGACCTCATCTCCCAAGTGCCAGGGGACAGGACAAGAGGGAATGGCCTCAAGCTCCACCAGGGGAGATTTAGGCTGGAGATTAGGAGGAAGTTTTTCACACAGAGGGTCATTGGGCATTGGAATAGGCTGCCCAGGGAGGTGGTTGAGCCACCTTCCCTGGAGGTGTTTAAGGCACGGGTGGATGAGGTCTTGAGGGACTTGGTTTAGCGTTAGATAGGAATGGTTGGACTAGAAGATCCGATGGGTCCCTTCCAACCTGGTTATTCTGTGATTCTGTGACCTTCCCTGGAGGTGTTTAAGGCACGGGTGGATGAGGTCTTGAGGGACTTGGTTTAGCGTTAGATAGGAATGGTTGGACTAGAAGATCCAATGGGTCCCTTCCAACCTGGTTGTTCTTTGATTCTATGATTCTATAAGAGGAGAAGGGTGAGGGGAGAGGGGTGAGCGGCTGCAGCAGGAGAGGGATGAGGGGTGCAGCAGGTGAAGGGAGAGGATGAAGGGTACTGCATGGGGCAGCCACCTGGTGGGACTTTAGAGGCAGGGAGTGAGCAGGTAGTACTATGAGGGCTGGGGGAGAGCAGCTTATGGAGCTCAGGTGTGCTCTGTGTCCTGAGGATGACCTTTGGGCGTGTCCTTTCCCCTTAAAAGGAAAGGTGGTCTGGGAGGGGAGCAATCAGCGTTTTGCAGGAGGCATCAGTGGCACATGCAGGGGAGAGGGGGAAGGCTCAGGTACTGTAGAAACCTGGGCATGGGTGAGTGGGTGGGTGAGCTGGTTCTTGCTTCCCCTGGGGCAGGGTCAGTGAGGGAAGTGTGGAGTGTACTCTGCTAGCAAAGTGCTGCCGTAAGTTCTCACTTCTTGCTTGCCCAGATAGAAAAGAGGCCTCATGTTTTTTGTGAAGAATGAAACAAGCTGTGTGCCCTTTTTCTCTTATAGAGAAAAAGCTAGCAATGATCAGCCCGTATGTTCTGGGGCATTGCTCCTGCCTGTGCTCTCAATGCTCTTGCTGGAAACCCAGTGCAGACTTGAGGCTGTTTTCTGCACTGGGGGTAACTGAATTAGGTGCATTTCCCCTACCTTCCACTTGCGCCTCGTGGTCCTGGGTCAGTAGTAGCAGAAACAGCTGTACACGTCTAGGTAAGGAAGATGATGCCATTTGTCCTTCTGCAGCATTTATAACTTTGGAGAGATCTGGTAATGAGCCAGATTATGTTTCAGCAGTTTGAGCTAATTTCTTAAAATATGGGATTCCTAAAATGGAACAGTTGCTGTTCTGAGCTCAGGGACATGTCTGGGATGCTGAGAAACTGTCTAGAAGTCTTCCTTCAGGAGGGAGTTGTGGAACCACTGGAAAATGGTTCTGGCATTGCATGGGCATCTGGACTTACAAGAAGATTACCGAGGGCCTCCTGCCTCTTGTACCTAAATTACTAACAAAAATGCATTCAGTGTCATGGGTCTTCTACCATTCTTATTATTAGTGACCTTTTAATTTTTATTCTGCCCTAGTGTAGCAAGTAATACATATACCTTCTTTTGAGTATCTCCCTGCTGTATTTTGGACAGAAATTCTAGTTGGGAGAGTCACTGGAATTCTGCCAAGCTATTGCAAGAAAGATGCGAGGAAGGGATGTTGGAAGAGTTTGAGCGAAAAGAAGACAGAAGATGTGAATAATTGTCAATCAAATGTAAGGTATGTTATATATGGTATGTTAGAAGAAATAGTCAGTGCTTAAACTTCAGTTATATTTCCAATCAGAAGTGTTGAAAATTTCTTGTCAGAGACATCTAGCAGTAGTGCCATTGTTTTTGGGTTTTTTTTTTTTTTTGTTTACACAACGCTCACTCAAGGATTTGAGTATCACCAGAGGACTCCTGCTTTGTTTGCAATTAATAGTCATCCAGCTTATAGTTGAAATTCTAATTTCATTGTTACGCTTAATGCTAATAAATTTTCATGTCCTTTTGATGTTTTGGGTTTCAGGGCTGTTCAAGTCAGGGCCATCTTCCTTGAGCTGCTTCTTTACTGGTGGTATTTCCTAATTTTGTCCGTAGTAAATAACCTTTTTTTTTTAAAGGTAAATATTGTAGTGGAAATGAGCATACTCCCAAACCTTTTCTGTCTATAAAAGTCTCATGCTACTAATTGTATTGTAGTCATTTTTTTGGTTGCTGTCACCGAAGTAGATTTATATTTCAAATAAAAAATGCTGAGTCTTAAAAAAAAACCCCAAAACTATGAACATATCATACTCCTCACTCTAACAATTCTTTCCTTAAAAATTCCCTGTAAAATCTACCAGATATTGGACAGACTGTCTGATCTGCTGTCCTGATAAATACCATATCTATTGAAGGAAAGGAGCATGTGGTACTATTCTTGATGTTGTAGTTGTTCAAATCTGGTCTACAGGACTTTAAATTTCATGGGTCAATTCTCCCTTTTGCTTTGATTCGCCCCAAATTCTTGGGCATATGTTGAGTCAAGTTTTAAAATTATTGACTGATGTGGATCCATAACTCCTTTCTGAATGTTTTTCTTTTCTTTACCTGGTTTTGTATTTCCCAGCTGCCAATAGAGCTGAATTTCCCTACAATTCTCTCTGTTGAGGTGTGGGGAAATGTTTAGGTGTGGGGAAATTTCTCATTGTTTTAAATCTGATTTTATCATTCTCTGGTGTCTCATCGCTTAATGTCTCAGTGATTAATCTCACTGTTTTCACATTTGAGATGCCATTCCAAAGGCTCAGTTATTCTAGTTTTGAAATGTCTGTTTTGAAATGACAAGACCAGTTTCATCTAGAATAGTGAGATGAGACTCAGTAGCTATTATATAAATGAAAACTTGTATGGATACTTGAATTTGTATTTCTGTTGTGTGGCCAACCTCTTGCAGTGATGTACTTGAGCAGAGACCTTCACTGAGTTTCCTGCAGTATTCCCAGGTCACTATTGTGGCTTGATTAAGCTAATCAAGGGCTCTGCTAGTAATTCATTGTCATTAGTATACATAAACTTACCAGCTTTGCATTTAGCTTATCATGTACATGACAAATTCCACAGCTCTTACCAAACTCAGAATTAAATTGTTTTTCCCAGGCTGACCTAAGCCATCGCTGAGTCTTGAAACACTGGTTTAACATAATATTTAATCTATGAAAAGTCACGTTTATTTTCCTAATAGATGTTGTGGAAAGTCTGCATTGAATAGAAGGGGCTTTGGTACACAGAGAGGAAAACCACCTTTCTGTAACAGGAAGAGGATGATCTTTCATCATTACAGTAGAGGTGCTAGGGCTTCATTTTCAAGATATGCTTTTAAATTCCAGTGGGTTGTTAAATGAGATTTTTCTGCTGATGTGTTTTTGCATAGCTGTGTTGCAGTGCAAGTTTTTGCACCTTATTTTTCCTCTGGGATCTTATGGCAGAAGCCCTAAGGAGTTACAGACATAGGTCGCAGTCCTATTTCTGCAGTTGTTGCAAGTAGCAGATATACTTGCATGAGACAAGGATTTTTTGGATAACTAGAGCTTCATAAGAAACATATCCATATTTCTTCTTCTCCTGTTTTATTTTCATTTTTCCTGTGGCTTTAAGTATCACAACTGACTTCTTTTGGTCATATTTTCAAGAACATGTAAAATTTCTGGATAACTAGAGGCATTTAATAGGTTCAGTGGCAAACACATGGTAGAAGGATGCAGTTGTCTAAGAATTAAGATGCCTTGGATAGGTTTTTTTTTTTGAACACAACTGTAATGTCACAGGGACAAAGCTGTCTGATCTTATCTGGTGATGGTCATATTGAGTTCCAGTGATCTAGCGCTTTGGGTGCATAACCTTTTCTAGTCCCGTGACAAACTTTCGTCCTTGAAGCAGAAAAAGAAGAAAAACTCTTAAAAATACTGAAACATAACATATAAAATAAGGTATTATAATAATTCGAATAACATCCATTACTATTTCCTTTTGAAGTGCTGGATAGTGTTGTAAAGAAACTATCTCTTCTGTCTATCAGCAGTATTTAGATGGTACTGAAGACTTCTGTACTTCTCCTGTATGGGAAAGGAAATGGTTGGATAGATGTGGAGCTGGAAACACAACTCTGTGGAGAGGAAGCAGTCTAGGAGGTTCCAGGAGTGTGTGGAATATAACTTCCTGACACAGCTGGTGAGTCAATCTGCCAGGGGAGGTGCCTCACTTGACCTGCTTTTTACAGACAGAGAAGGGCTGGTGGGTAATGTGATCTGAGGCCCTCTTGGGCTTAGTGACCATGAAATGATAGAGTTCAGTTCTTGGTGAAGTAAGGAGGGAGTTAGCAAAACCACTACCATGGACTTCAAGAGGGCAGACATTTGCCTGTTCAGGACACTGGTTGAGAGAGTCTCTTGGGAAATAGTCCTGAAGGGCAAAGGTGTCCCAGGAAGGCTGGACACTTTTAAGAAGAAAGTCTTAAGGCTGTAGGAGCAGACTGTCCCCATATGCCATAAGAAGAATTGGTTGGGAAGGTGACCAGCCTAGCTGACCAAGGAGCTTTGCAGCAACTCGGCGGCAAAAAAAGGAGAATTTGCCACTTTTAGGAGCCAGTCTGAGTAGTGCTATTGATGTCAGCATGTTCCAAAGAAGGGAGGGCTCTTTATTCAGGTTGGCTTCACATGCATTCTCTTAATTTGAAGTTGTGTGGATATATTTTCTATTTTCCGAATATATCTGTCACATCCTACCTTAATGGTGACAGCATATCATACCACACTGTGTTTCTGTCTTACTGTATCTACACTAGTGTCTAATGAATATTTCTGCACAAAGGCTGTTGTACATCGTACAGCTGAGTGAGTTCCTGTCTGACTCAGATGCTTTTCACTCAGCCCTTTACCTCTGCAGTTTATGGAAATTTCCCTCTTGTTAGACTGTGGCCAGCTTGCAGCTAACCCTATGTATATTCTTGGGGTCAGAAGAAGAATGCAAGATATTTCTTCCTGTATCTGTACAGCAGGAAAGTATTTTTGCAAACTTGATGCAAAGGTACTGTTACATAGGAGGAAGCATTAGGCATTTCAGAGCAAGCAAAGTAAGTCTGGCCACACATGACCACTTGTTTTAAACCCTTTGCCACAGCAGCTTACATCTTTGCCCACTAATGTGTTGTAGAAGCACTTTCCATAAAGGAAGATCTGAGACCTTTTTGGTACATTCCTCCAGATACAGTTTCTCATCTGTTGAGTTTTCTTTATCGGTTATGCAGTTAACTGCTTTAGTTAACTTTCTTCTCATAAAGACGTATACTTTAGCCTTACAAGTGAGGAGGAGACCCTCTTTGCTGTCTGAGTCTGTTTGTTGCTGCCTCTTTGTACATGTACTTCCTGTCGTCTCTGAGATTAACTTAAAATAATTCTTCCCTTTAATAACCCTTTCTAGTTTTCTTCACTACCTTTATTCGTTGTTCCTGCTGTGCTTTTCCTTTTCTAACTTAATTTTTTTTTTCTTGTTTAGAAGAACCCTGTTGATATACAATATTAGGATCTCTCCTGGAAACCAGTAATATGTTAATTCTGGATGAAGTATTGGCTACCCACATCTCTCATTGGTTCCTCAGGAAAATTATAGTGATAGATGCCAATATATGTAGTTACTCTTTTGAGAAGCCTAGAGTTTTTCAAACCACTTAAGAATGTACTTGATGTGAAAAATATGTTTATCCAATTGAAAGCAATGGAGTACTTCATGTTCTTAAAGTTAAAGCGCTTAAGCTTACAAGCCACGTCTTCCCTCTGGTTAGAAAATAGAAGAAAGAGGATTGTTTTATATTTAAACCGGCAGAATAAAGTGGCCGTTTAAAAACTGAAACATCCTTTTGGAAGGAATCACAGATGTCGCCTACTTTTATGGTGGATCATGAAAGACGGCAGATAGGTGCTTGCAAGGAAAAGAAGACAGATATGGAGGTTTATTCTGTCTTTACATTTAAGCCTAAGCTAGCAAATTTGTTTCTTTCACTAAGAAGTTACTCAAGTAAACATTACTTTAGTAGTCGGCATACTGCTATGTTGTGAGGTGCAGTAGGAAAAACAATGAGAAAAGGTCACTCAGGATTGCAAAGTTATGCAATACTTGAGATTTGGGTTCTGTGTCTGCTTTACTAAGGAGGTAAATTGTGCCTGTTTCTTTGGCTGACACAGTTTACTTTGTTACCTGCATAGGATAGAGCACTCACTCTTCCTTCTCCCACTCGTGCATGGCATAAAAGCTCAGAAGAATTACCTGTTGGTCACTCCTTAAATAAGCATCCATCTAGGTTTGTGACTGAGCATGATGTTTCTCATGGTTCAGAGTTTAATGTTACAAGGGAATGAAATACTTCTCACTAAACGATAGTGAAAACGCAGTAGGGGATATTTTGTTCAGGGAATACAAGCTATTGTCCTATCCTTGTCCAGAAAGCAATGGACATCAAAACAGAAGACATCTTCCTTACATTCTAGCTAAATCAATATTTTTTTTTCCAGAATATTGCTGCTTCCGTTCCTAGAGATAAAAATACATAGCTCGCTGTCAGTAGATAATTCCTTCTCTTGGGCTTACTCTGCCCAACCAGTGGAAGTTTTTATTTTTTCTTAGACAAGGAAGACTTTCTTTATCCATGGAAGATTAAATTGCCTTGCTGGCAAATCTGGCTCACTGAAGAAACAGAAGAGGAAGAGCAGATAGGGAGGAAATAGAAAAGAAAATAATTTTGGAGTATCTTTGTAGTCTCCTAATATTAGGATGTCAATTACTGTCATATACCACCTATACTGCAAACTTGTCATACCTTGGGGTATTTCTTCTTTTTTTTTTTTCCTCCAACTAGGAGAAAATATATCAATTATCCATAGGAAATATTTTTTTATTTCCTGACTTATCTTTAAAAGATAGCGATAGTGCTTAAAGGATTTTACTTTTTAACATCCATTCCAGGAGATTGAATATTAAAAGATTGTAGTTTGGTTTTTTGTTTAATCAAATTGTGTGTTCGATGGGGATAATTGCAGAAAACAGTGCCCTTTTCAGATTTATTTTTAGTTGGAATTGCTCTGTTTTAAGTGCTGCTACCTCACCTTACCGAATGGTTAAGAAAGGTAGATTAAGCAGTGTATTGTATGATTGCAGGCTCTGATTTAACACTATAACATGCCTTTTGATGGGTGCAGGGTACATTTGGTTACTGTAAACATGGATTTTCCAGAACGGCGTATAGGAGTAGAAAGAAGGTTAATGAATTGAGTTAAAAAAAGAAAAAAATTGCTTCTCTAATTGGCTAAAATGTCTGCAGAGAGTCAGCCAGACTGCACACAGGTGAGGCATGCAGGCTGTAGTCAGTGATCCTGGACAATGGTTAGTTGTTGATGGCTGTATTAGTCTTCCTGGTTACTGAGAGGCAGCTGCAGTGTGTTTAGCTCTTAGCAGTGTTTTTTTTTTGCCTCCACAGCAATCAGGCTTCCAGAGCACCAGGAGAGAAGGGAAGCACTTACTCACTAAATAGGTCAGCTTGCAAACTTCAGGTTCACATCTTCCATTTTCTCAGCGGTGTGGGAACAAGAACTGACTTAACTTATGTTCCTTGTAGCCCAGGTGTTCATCCCACCCTTGGAAGGACAGTGCAGGTCCATCACTACTCCCTGGTAGTTCTTGTGTGACCTTCTGAGAGTTCTTGCCCTGGCGGCTTTGCTTTCAAGCTTCAGCATTAACTGTGGCCGGATAAAGTTTGTCCGAAGGGCTCCCAGCTCTCACTGGGAACAGAAGACAGAGAGTGGATAATGAATAGAGCTAAAAGGTGAGAGGTGTCTTCTAGCTCAGTTCTCTCTTGGTCAAGTTTTCCCTCCTTGATCTACTTAGTTCTTATGTAGAGTCAGTCCTCTATTTCCTTTCAATTAGAGCTCCATCCCACTTTTCTGTCCCTTCCAGTTTGTGGTGTTTAATCCTCTCTCAAATCTGTTTCACTTGTATTTCTTCTTTGATTTCATGACTCAGGACTTTTTTCCTCTTTTCCTTCATGCTATGTCATTTCTTCTGGCTGGAACACTGTCCTCCTTTTCTGAAAGGAAACATCAGTCCAGCAGGAGGATTAAAGGAGATTTTCAAATAAATTCATAGGGAGTCTCAACCCCTTGCAAAAACTGCGAGAAAATGGTAGTGAATCTCAATTGTAGTGAGCTTTATTTCTGTGCAGAATAATGTAATTCATAATGTTATCAATATCTATAAAAGCATAAAGAAAAGACAGCAGGAAGGGTTACAAAAAACCCTCACAATAAAATCAAAAGCCTTAAAGCAGGTATAAAATTAAACTTCATAATATTGTAGAGAGGGGGAAGGGCCAGGACCAGATACACAAATTACAGACTTTTCTGAAGTAAAACAACATGGGAAAGATCTAAAATTAAAGCTAAAGACAGAGGAAGCCCCCAAACCAGCAAAAATTATTCCCATCTAAGCCACTTCTGTCTAAATAGTTTAGGAACTGAAGAGGAAGGTGATTTTAAGCAATTTTGGTTTATGTTGTATGCAGAAAGAGAAAATAATCACAAGCTTCCCTCCAGGTAAGGGAAGGCATTGTCAATTTTACTGTATTGTTGAGAAAGTGTTTAAAAATAAACAATCTCTCGGCTTTCTCTTCAAACTGCCTTTCTGTCTTTAAATAACAAAAAACCACACAAAACTCCCACAAAATCTACATCTCAGCAATGATGAGTCAAAACAACAAATTCTCCTATAAACATACTGTGTTAGAGTTTAGATCACAAAATCTCTTCCCTGTAATGAACATAATTAAGACCATAGGGATTCCCTTCCATACCACCTTGACAAGCAAATAATGGAACTACACGGATAAAGTGTTGCATGCTCTACTCTAAGTTAGCACTGTATTTCATACCAGCTGTAGCTGCTGTTAGCAGGAAAAATATCTGAATAACCTCTGTCTATTTTCCACAAAACTGTTTTTGTCATCAGTGGGGACCTCATGCTTGTGGTGTGGGCACAGTGCCTTGAAGGCTTATGAGCTTCTACTTGAAATAAAAGCAGAACCTGAAGAGATTTTGATGAGGGACCATCAATAAGACAATGACAAGTTGCATCAAGAGATACAGTCTTTAGTTTCTTTGTCATAAGCGTGGTTACCATTATTTTGCCCTGAAGACAATTTTCAGGTTATTGGAATCTACCTGACCTTGCATTTATTTAAGTTTATTTGGAATGTGCCTAAGTTGCTTTGCAAGCTTATTTTATTGAGATAAATGATGATTTGCATCAGTTCTCATGTGTAGCAATCTCTGTTTCATTGCATAGTACAATTGTTAGCTTAATTGTTCTGCCTAGGGCCTATGCAGCATTATGGATCATTACACTGGAAATAAGGAATGCTTCTTCCGGTTCTGTGATTAAACAAGTGACAAAATGGATGAATCTTTCCTTGTGACTTGTGAGAGAAAGGTTGCTGTTTTCCTGTTCCCAGGTAACAACCTGTTTTGACTCCAGGACAGACTCAGTCTGCGAAATGATGAAGGAACCTTGGACAAAACAATAGATTTTTAATTTATCGGTATCTCAGGTAGTTCCTGAGTCAGAGTTGTTACTTCTACCTGGGTCTAACAATGCCTACTTCTTTCTTTTGCTACTAAAATGTTAGGCACCTAAGCTAATGCATGTTACTAATATTAGGGTATTCAAGACCTTTTCCTTGTCAAATAAGCAAATTCTTGATTTGGCTTTTCAAAACTCAGATGTTTAATTTTGCTGTTGTGTTTTTCACAATGCCACTTTGGCAAACTGATTCATTTCTGTTTGAGTTAGTTCTAAATGTTCTTCTATGAAAACAGGGAAATTGGACATAAGAGATCTATTCTGGGCTAGAAAAGTAAAGAACAAAATCTGTGACTGTTCCCTGATAGGCCCCAGTGTGTATCAGGCCTGTGTTTTCAGCCCTGCAGATCCTTGATGTAATTCTCAGCTTCAGCGTTGTACCACCTGCTAATAGGAACTGCTCTTGCCGAATTCTGCTGCCCATTATCAGGTGCACATTGTATACGAATGAAAACAGCTCAGCTTTATTACGTGGCTTGCATGCCTGGTAATGAATAGAAGGAAGGCACACTCCTTCACAAACAGCAAAATTTAATATCGTTTCTTCCCAGAGCTGTACCAGTGGGACTGAAAGTTTATCTCAGCATTCCAAGGCAATAAAACTCTAAATTTAAACTCAAAACGTCTTACTGGGGCAGAGTACCCAGAGGCTGTGTACTCTTCAAACTTTGTCTAGGTCATAACTACTTATGTAAAGTTAGTTTACGCCAGCTAGTTAGGCTTTATGTTTTCAAGCAGTACCTCTGTCACTGGGAGAGACGCAGCAAGTGGAGGGGATGCATATGAAAGTTCAGCTCTGCTTTACTGTTGCATTTGATTCAGCTTATTACCGGATTCAGTTCTGGAGTCCTTAGGATAGGAAGAACATGGATCTGTTTGTGGCCCTCCTCTGGACTCACTGTAAGATGATCCAAGGGCTGGAGCACCTCTTATAGGAGGACAGGCTGAGAGAGTTTGGGTTGTTCAGCCTGGAGAAGAGAAGGCTCCAGGGAATCCTTCTAGCAGCCTTCCAGTACTTAAAGGGGACCAACAGGAAAGCTGAGGAGGAGCTCTTTATCAGGGAGTGTAGGATAGGATGAGGGGTGGTGTTTTAGCTTAAAGAGGAGAGGTTTGGATTAGACATCAGAAAGAAATTTTTTCCTGAAAGGGTAATGAGACATTGGAGCAGGTTACCCAGAGAAGTCATAGATGCTCTATCCCTGGAGGTGTTCAAGGCCAGGCTGGATAAGGTTTTGAGCAACCTGATTGAGTAGTGTGTGTCTCTGCCCATGACAGGGGATTGGAACTAGATGATCTTTAAGACCCCTTCCAACTCAAACCATTGTATGATTTGATGATTCCGATATCTCTTGTTATCCGGGCTTCCAACTAACAGAGCCACGGCTGACTCAGCTTTCCTGAAAACTGAAATTGGCACATCCTTTCTTCTTTTCCTTGACTGTCCCACTTCACACATAACTGCATTCAAAGTTTCTCATTAGTTTTATTGCAGCATTTTTATAAGACAGATTTCCAGTCATGGGAAAATGTTAGTTACTCCTGAGATGCATGCATCCATGTTTCAATGGTACTTACCACCGTGATCTTAAAGATAAATTATTACTGGGTAAAATTGTTACTTTTAACCATGGACATGCTAGAGCCTTTTGTACCAAATTTGGATGGATTGGATTGTGTTAAGATTGGACAAACATCTAGATGTTTCTAACATTTCCAAAATTTATTTAGGTATTTATGAAAAAACATGCTTTTGCTTCTCTCAGTGTCTTTTATATGTGTTATTTTCACTCTGATCCTAATTGTCTGGGAGCTATAGAAAATACAAAGTTTCAAAGCAAATGAAACATAAGTTACAGCCTTATAAGCTTCTCTGGGACATGGCTGTTTCCTCTAACTTGCTGAAGACATGGCTTCAGGGAACAAAGTATGTATTTGTTTTCTGTGGCACTTCATTACTTGGCTTCCTTGAAACAATCAGTTAAGGAGATGGTTGTTTCTGATGGCGATAGCAGTGGCTGCCATCTGAATGAAGTATCTGACAGTGAGCTTAAGATGTGACGAATTATAGGGTGGATAACTTTTCTGGTTTATGTTAAACAACTTCACTAATTTGCTTCACAAAAGCTTCTGAACAGTTCTGTACTGAGAATTTAAAGCTGTTGGTATCATAGTCAAATGCTCATTTGTTCTTACTTGCATGACTTGCAATTGCTTTTTGCACTTCTTCATAATTATTGCATAGTGATTATATTGCTTGTTGTGCTCCGTAATCTCACTGATTTGTTTTTACTCACGGGACCAACAGTTGCACCCCTTTATCTTTTTTTAGATTTACTACACAGGAGCAAAAACAAGTAGAAAAATTGTACAGATGCAACTGTGTGCATAAGAATGCCTGATGGGATTTGCAAAGACCTAGTTAAATGTCTTAGCAGCCACAGGCACATTTACAAAAATTTCATAACACTTGTTGATTTTATGCTAACACGGTGCAATGTATGGTGCTACAAACATGGTCCTCGGGAAATGTGTAGAGAAGATGAAGTGAGTTATTATTTGCCATTAAAAATCACAGAGCTACTGGAAAAGGGAAAATAATCAGCTTTAGTATCTTTCCCCATCTCTTAAATAATATTATAGTAATTAAATTTTAATATGCAAGTTCTTTGTAGGTCATTAGTGGTATAACTCTGCGTATATGTGTCTGCTTCAGAAAAAAATTCAGTTCATAATCTCATAACATTGAATTCTACCTGGCAGTTTTATTTGAACTTAATTTCTTTTTTCCTCTGGTGCTGTTACCCTGAGAGTTATGAGACAGCCATCAGCTGACAGCACCAGGGGAAGGATGGGTATTGGCAATGGCATAAAAGCAGAAGAGGGAGGAAAAAGAATAGCTATTGTAGCATTTATCAGTGTTCTACTAATAGTTTGCTTAGACACAACTGTGGAATAAAATAGGCATCCGTACTGTGATTTCTTTCAAAGGCTGAAGCTATTCATCTGCATGGTTACAAGACAAAAGTCTGCCCCTTCCAGATACTATAGCTGGTTTGTTGTATTGTTCCAGTAAGAAGAAACATCTTAAAACTCCCTTGCCTTAGGTGTAAATATTCCAGCCATTCCCCTTAGAGGGAATGCAGACAGCCTTCCTTCCTGGTGTGCTTTTTAAAATACTGTCTTTACATGTGAAAACAAAACTGTAGCCAGATATTCCAAGCAGGTAACAGAGACAGGAAGCTTTTAGTTAAGGGCTCAATTGACCACCCATTGAAGTGTTCAGAAAAGCTCTGGTTGTTTTCTGTGGGTTTTTGTTATTGTTTCAGTGAGGGAGTGTGGTTTCAGTGTATGTAACCAGGTAGAGATATGCTTCACAAGAGCTCATTTTTTTTTTTGCTGTTGAGCAAAAGAATGGGAAGCACTTGATCAAAAGAGTGGGAAGGGTGTCCAGAGACAGCAGTCAAATCTGTGAGTTCGGAAACCCACCAGACATGCTGCTATGTGGATATGTGTAACATCCGTGGAGACCTTGGTCATCCTGATTCTTGATGGCAACTGCGCTGTTACCTGTGTTCTCTTCCAGTGCCCTTAGTGAACATGCACTTTTTGGGCTGAAACAGAAATCCTTATTCAACTGATTCATGCGGGATCTGGAGGGACAGCTTAGATCCTGGGCTGGATTCAGACTAATGGGTATATAAATCATCTGGATCAGTATCTTGGGAGCACTCTTGTGTGCACACCATCTAATGTGGCCTCTGCAGATGTCTCACTCTCTACTTGATATTAGAGTGTTTCTAGGACAGCAACTTTCTTGAATTAGGGACCTTACCAAAATGCCCAATGACATTGGGCTTTGCTGTATAGACTAATACCAGCAAACTCATGAACCCCAAGAGGGGATAAAAGAGAAAAAAAAAAAAAAGGCAAAAAAAAAAGCAGTCAGACACTTGCTTGGAATTAGCAGACCTGTGACCTATTGCTACTTTTGTATTTGAGGCATCAAACTTACAAACTTAAACAAAATCAACATTTTCTTTCAAGTTGATATGCTTCAGATTTTGTCCAAGGCCTTGTTTAAAAGACTTCATTTTCTCCTTTGATACGATGTGATTGTTAAGCAAAGAGAAAGAATTTCAGTGAACAATACAAGTTGTCAAAGATGGCATTTCAAAATGTCCAAAACTGCTCCTCAGCATGGGTTATAGTTACTCAATGATTTCCTCAAGAGAAACAGGGAATTTGTTAAAATATTAAATGCTTTTTGTGTACTGAAATATTTCATTTTTCTGTTAGTGAAGTCAGTCAGTCTGGTTTGTTTCAAGTTTTAAGATATGTAGAGAAGATTAAAATTGAAATTTCTCCACGTTTTGAATTTAAAAAATGAGCAATTATTTAAAATTCTTGTTGAGAAAAATGAGCTTGAATATTTTATTTATTTAGAAAAGCTGTATTTTCTTACAAATATTTAAACTAATTTATTTGTTTTTTTGAGAAGTCCTGCACTCTGAAATTCAACTGCAATTTAATTTTCAGCTGGAGTGGTTTTTTTGTTGTAGTTGCAGACAGTGAACTGGGTCCTTGGTAAAACTTATTTAGTCAAAATATTAGAACACAGAAGTGGGTTCAGATTACACTTGAAAGTGCTTGTCAGGTTCAAGATTATTGGTAAAGAAAAGAAGATGGAAAAACTAAGTAGTACTGTATCAGTATTCCCAGTTGTAAGCTTTGGGTATTATTCAATGTATTTTACATCATTTGTTCTTCTCTAGTCAGTCGTATTAGAGTTATGCGAGCTGAGTGAGACCTTTTAATGAAAATACTGCTTTCAGTGATAACTGCATTGTATTTTTAAGCAGAGCAATATTTGGTAACTCTTTGATAATTACACTAATATCTTCTAGTTTTTGTTGTTCTCGCTGGCCAGCCCTTGAAGTGAAATGTTTTGTGTGCACGTTTCTGTTGTCTGCCTTGTGTCAGAAAATGCATGTAAAATGCCACCAAGTCTGACACCTACTTTGTCTCCAGTGTTTTCCTTGTGTAAATGACTACCCAGCTGCATGGAAATAAAGGAAATGTCTCCTGTTTCAAACATGCATCTGGCTTTCTGGAGGTTATTCTCAGTTGAAGTCAATGGAAGAGAACGTAACTGGGCTTGTTGTATGCGTGATAAAAACAGGCATGAGACAGTCTGAGAGATTAATTTAGCTCTTCTGTTTTGGTAGAAGTTTCTGGCAAGTAAAATGCATAGATAAAATGAAATTAACCCCACTACCCCCCATGCAGTTTTATAAATGACATTGAGGTTTCCACTCTTGGAGTTCTAAGAGCAAGCTTTTATCTCTTTGATAACTGAGGTAAAGAGAGATGCTGTTCTAATTATGAATGAAGAATTTAAAATCTAACGTTAAAATGGTAAAATGGAAACCCAATTACAAGAAAGTAAGCTTTGTTGAATGCACTTTTGTATTGCAATATTTTAGAAAAATCGCTCACTAAAGAATTTTTTTTTAACACAGAAGCATAAGAAGATGATTTCCTTTTTTGACACACTTTACCTTTGCGAAGTTGCAGGGCTGTTGACAGGTACAACAAGACATGTGCTACACTTACACGCTATTAGTGAAGTAAGCTTTGAAAAATGTCTAATGCATTGGCACATCTGACAATTTAGGGTATTAGTTAACAGTAAGACTTTGTAAATAGAGGGAATTTTAGCTGGAGTTGCTGACTTGGGCATTCAGTCAACATCTGCAGTACAGGGAAGAACTATATGCAACAAATATGCCGGTTTATGCTATAGAGATGGAAGCTGGCATTACAAAGTGTGTATGTTTCAGCCCAAGAGCAATGCTAATTGCAATGTATTGAAGTTTTGCATTGTAATAAAAATAGAGACCATTAGTGGATGCCATTTATGTCATTAGTATTTAGTGGTTGTGTGTTGCAGCGTTTTTAGTGCTCATAAAACTGTCTCTGCTTGCAGATATGTGACAGCGCTGATATAAATTTAAATGTTTAGAAATCCATAAGACATAAAATACAGATAGTAAATAGGAGCATAACATTATAGACAGAGCCTTAATAATTTGGCACACAAATGTTTATATATTTGCATGGCTAGTGCAGAGATTAGCATAATGGTGATCACTCTTATGCTATGGAAGAACTTGATAAAACTGAGCATAACAAATAAGGTTAAGCTAAAGCACATCATGCAAAAGCAGCAGAGAATTCTTTCTGGTCCCCAGAAGGGAATTTGTGATGTTGGAAGGGACATCTTCTGCTTATATTTGGTGGGATATTGATTTTTCTCTTTACAGACTTTTTACTAGTTACAACACCTGTTCCACTAACTAGAGTTACAGATGTTCTTAAGAAGCGATCATGTTAATTAACCAATGAAAAAGAAAATAAGGTTGTTAGACAATGCTAAGATAAAGATTGGCTGGCACTTCTTGAATGGTAATGGAACTAGGCAGCACAGGGAAGGTCGTATAATGTCTAGACCAAAGCAGCAACATCTTGTCAGGAATTTAGAGGCTCGTGTCAGGGCAATGAAGGAGTTGGCTGAAGAAGTATATCTTTGGAGGGTGGGGTGGGAAGGAATCCAGGAACATAGCACAGGAGGATATCACAGAATCATTTAGGTTGGAAAACACCTTTAGCATCATCAAATCCAACCCTAACCCTAAGACTCCTGAGACCATCAGTAAATCATGTCCCTAAGTATCTAAAGTATTAGGGGTGTTGGTATTTCCTTAAATACCAGATGTTGTAGCCAGGCTTGCAAGCCACATTGTTAGGGCTTCCCAGTGTAAGGTTTTTGTTGAAGAAATTAACAAAATTTGGAAGCCTGTTTGGTTTCCATGCAGAAGATGTCTGGGAAAGCTATCTTCTTCCTTTGGTGTAAGGAATGTCACTTGGACTGTGCTGGCATTTACTCTAGGATTTTTAAGGGGTGCCTACCAGGGTTGTTTTTCCTTAGGAAGTTCCCATCATGGTTGATTTTTCTTTAAGAGACTGCCTATTGTGTTTTACTGTCCCTAGTGTCTGTGTTAGTAATGAATATGAAGTGAGAGATCTTGAGACTTGTCTTCTGCATCCCCCATCCCCATCTTCTTCAGCTCTGACCTTTACATCCTGGAAACACCCTGGAGGTTTGTCACAGAGCTCTCAGGGGGGTTGGAAATCAAATTACTCAGCACTAAGGGAGAACACGGAAACTATAAAAACACTTCAGTCATTAGGAGTGAAGTGACAGGAAGCAGTGTTAGAAACTGCATTTTCCCAATTAATTTTCCTTTCAGAGCCCTTTTCTCAACATTTTTAATTCCAGTGTGTATGACTGCTTTGGCAACATTAGTTGTGTCTTTCAGAAGAAAAGAAAACCTTTCATAAACCTTTTGAATCATTTATGGAAACAAGAGTGGCACCCTGATTGTTTTGGATCCTTGTACTTGGTTGGGAGAGATGATGGTGTGAATGGTGGTGGGAATGTACATTTGCACTATACTTGTGGATGATATTAATAGTTATTAAGGTTATAAAATGAGATGCTATTCAAGAGCTCAAGTAATAGGCAGAATTGAAACAAGCTTTCTGTACAGTGAATATAAATAATTCTTTCAGTGGCTCCTAGTATTACTTACAATTTAACTATGCAAAGTGTTAAACTGAAAATCTTATTGTTGCTTTACAAAACATTTTTGTCTGTGTATCCATTCAAAACAGACTAAAATGTAAATCTGTAAAATGTTTTCCGTCTTCAAAGCAGCCATTTATATTCATCTAAATTCTGAAATCTTTTTGAAACTTTCATTTTTATTTCTGATTGTGGGGATTCAGTGTCACTATTTAGCGCACTGAATACTGATGGCTTTGAACATACGATATGGCACAAAGAGATAACTTGGTAGTGTGTGATACCCTGCTGAGAGACAATTCTAAATGAAAAGTGATTTTTATGCTGGGGCTCTGTCTGATTTTAGAATTAGGAGAAATATTAAAGAGCATAAAAAAAATAATCTTTTAATTCCCGTGTATACCACTAAATTGCTTGTTACCTCATTTTATCCAAGTAACAGCTACCTGAGAGCAGAGGCTGCTTTCTGAAGTCATTCTCTACATAGAATTGGTCTAAAACCAATAAGGGACAGAAATCCTAATACAGGTGAACAGATGAGTTTTACAGTAGAGAGAGTTATGCTTGACTGGGTCTGTGCACACTTCTTATCAAAAGCATATATAAAGGAAGAAGACTATTAGAATGATTTAAGGGAATTGGACTTGCTGAAATCTATTGTGTTATAAGGTAAAACGCAGAATGCTGTTTAGGTTTCTGAGAAAATGCTATGCTTCACAGTATCAGAATAATTGTAGTAACTCTAGTTACTACAAAGCCTGATACTAAATGAGTACGGCATATTCCTTTAAACAGGACAAATAGTGTTTTGAGTTCAAAATGAATGTTGAAATGGTGATACTTGAAAGTACCTGTAGGACTATGTGAAGCAGATTTTCTTATACTCGATAAAGTGTTCTCTCCTCCGGTATTTTCTTATGTCTATTTTTTAAGTTATCTTGGGCTTTTTTTCTGGCTTTTAGGTGATACTTGGTATTTAGTTACTCTCTTATACTTTCTTCGGTCTTGCAGGTAGGCAGTGTATCATCTCAGATGCTTATGGGGCATTTGGCCTTATTAGGCTACCCAAATTACTACAGGTCACAGCTGAGGTGCCTTAGTGGAATTTAATAGGAAACCTTGCCCAACATAGGCTCTGCTCTTCTTACTGCTTGGTATTGCTTTAATAAAATGCACAGAGAAAGATTATTGAAAAATATGTTCATAAAATATACAGTGCAGCTACACATCAGGTTTATGCCAAATTAGGTCTTGAACCTGAATGGATTCAGGCATCTACTGCAGTGTAGATTTCAGTTCACTGTGTGACCTCACACATGTAGGTTGGCCTCCTCCTGGTTTATTTAATCCATCTGCAAAATTGAGAAAAACAAGTACCTCTGTGAAAAAACAGGTATGTGCCTGGGCCCAACTGTCCTGGGTAAATAAATTACAGAGATGGCAGTGGTTCAACTGAAGGGATAATAAAGAGGAAACCTAAGTCTCCCTGTCTCCTACACAGAGTTATCATTAACTTCGTGGCATACTGTGTTTACATTTATTGGGTGTATTTAGTCTCACTGGACTTCCAGCAGAACAGATCTGGGGTCATCATCTTTTCTTGCAATTCAGTACACTAGAAACACTATGTGGTTAGTCTTACTGGAGGGATCATAGGCAGCAGGCTTTAGTGACTTGTGAATGAATCAATAAAGCATGTTCCTGTAGGTTTCTGAATTGCTTCTTTCATTAAGAATGGAATTGGGCAGCAGACAATCGATTTTTCTGGCAAATCAGAGGGTTTTTAGCAGTCCTTCATTTAGACTGTGGATTTTTTTGAGTCAAAGCTTCATCAAAAATACTATATAGGATTTAAACTGCAAAAAGGATCACAAATAGTTTAAGTATCCTTTTACAGAACATATTTGTAAGCTCAAAAATCATGAGACCTGATCTTCAACAATACTCACTGTATCAGAGGAAGGATGTTGAGCTTCCACAGCTGAGGTACATGGCTCATGGAGTAGTTGACATGGTGTCAGTAAGAGATGCTTGGAAAGGGAAGTGTTCAAAAGTGTTGCTGCTGTCTTAAGGATATAACTGAGAAACATGTCGTTGTATATCATAATTGCTTACAACAGCTCTTGACGGTTAAGATATGTAACATAATTAAACTCTGCTTGAAATGCAGTCATGCTTAACACTAATCTAAAGTAATGGTTATTGAGCAGGTATGGAACAGGCTTAAGTTTTGGCAGAAAGGTGTTTTAAATGTACTTAATTTTGCTTGATTGCCATATGTCTGTGAAGTTCTGAAGAAACTTACCCTTACAGATGTGGTTGATCTGAAAATTCTTTTACTGCATGGCACGTATGGGTTTAATTGAGCGTGGTAATACACCTTGACAGTATGCTTTTAGGACAGCATAACCTGCTTATGGATAACGCACTGATCATCTCGGAACCTGTGCTCTCGGTATGCACATACGCCTTTCTAGCATCTTGAATCAGTGTTAGTTTCATGGATAAACTGGGGACAGACAAGGACAGTGCTGCGTATGCAGTTCTTAATTTTTTAACAAGCTCATCAAGTAGGAATTTGTATTTGCAAATCCTGAGGGAGATGAGGAAACATGGATGAGCCACAGTGCTGAGCTTAGACAAAAATCAGCTAAATCAAAATCAAGAAAAGCATCAACAGTAATACTTAGTAGCACAGAGCTTTATTAAGAATTGATAAACAGCCAGGCATTACTTTTCATGTGGATAACATTGTAAGATGTTGGCTATCAGTAAGTCACTACATATTCCAAAACAACTCTAAACCAAATAGGTTATTGTAATACATATCATCACCTGTTACATATGCTTAACTTTGGCTTTACTCACAGAAGATAAGCGTTCGCCAGTAATTCTCTTGAGAGGCAGTTATGCTAATTTTTTAGTAATTACTATGTAATGATTGATTCATGTTACTTACATATAAAGAGTTTATGAATGAGTCATTGGTGCAAACCTGAATCTTTGTTCAGCCCTCTTGTTCCCTCCTTGGGATACCTGTCTAGCTGGTTTATTAGGATGGGTGAACTTTGCAAGGATCCAGAGGTCTGGTAAACAGAGCAGAAATCTGAATGTTTTTTCAGAACTTAGAGGTGTACTTTTCTTTCAGTATTTTCAGGTGGAAATCTTCCCCTTTTCAGTGTTGTGACGGGTTTTTTGCAGGATGCTTTATCATCTGGGAGTAGGAGACAGCGAGCTGAAGCTATATGCTTTCTGTCTAGAACAGAGCATTCCTCTGTTGGGATGCATATCAGCAGATGTTTCTGAGAAGCTATCCTAAGCAGCATTTTAGTACTGTCTTTGATATCCAGAGGAAAACACAGCTTTAGCCATGTAGTATTCTCTGAAGCAATTAATAATGTAATAGCCATAATTAAGGGTCTGTCACACTAGAGAGTGAGAGAGGAGAAAGAGACCAATCATTATTCATTGTCATGTTTACAGAAGAGATTATACAGCTCTCACTGGAGACAAACTGATAGCTATCACGCTAGGGGACTGGTTTTGCACTCACTAAAGGTAAATTGGTGTACATTATGTATTTTGATTTTTGCAGGATCCATTGCAAAGAAGGCCCAAAAACTGAAGACTTCATTCTTTCTTACTCAAGAATAATGTATATTCAAGACAGCGAGTATTTTGATTGAATGAGGGCAGTGAAACTGTCCATAGTGGAAATCTTTTTACTAAGAGAGGTGAGTGGTATTTTTTTCTTTCAAAACTTCAGTGTGGTGAGTGAGTTGCCCTAAAATTAGAACCATCCTTCAAAGCTGTGGGCAAGTGCTCTCTGTGTGAAAATCTGACATAGGAGGTCAGACCAGAATATCCGATGGCCCCTTTAATTCTTAAAAATTTTTAAAACGTTAAACTGAAACCTCTTTATGTTAGGACTTGTTTAGCACAGTGGACTCATAAACATCTCAAGCAAAATTAAGGTTTCAGATAGGATTGTAATGTTTGCATGAACCCATGTTGCATGCCTGAGGATAGTTGGCTTTATAATCCTTACTTGTGTAATGCAGATAACCAACCAGTGGACACAGGCAGTTAAAGAAGAAAAATGCGTTACGAACAAAAAGGAAACGGAGAGTCAGTGAAAATTAAAAAATATCAGGCTGTCATAGACGGATAATACTGTCTTTTGGCTTCAGTTCTGCAAATGGGCATTTAAAGCCCCTCATGTTGATGCTGCCGAAGTGAGGAACTGATGGAGTTCCACTGACTTCAGTGGGATCATTTTGAGGAACTGTGTTTCTTAGTAGACTGAAACATTCTTTTGCCATTTTGTTTGATGTAAATACATAGTTCCTATAGTCCCTTAGGCATTTATAGTGTTTTGAGATGGCAGTCTTCCTCACATAGGACACTTGATTATTTCCCAGCTCTGCCTTACAGGTTCACAGGTTGGTTTCTGTCACAATTATCACAAGAACTAGTTGAAGACCATAGCAATAAGATATTTTTATGTCTTATTATATTAGTCTAAATACTAAATGATTCTGACAAATATTCTCAGAGCAATTTGACTGCTGACCTGCAGACTGTGCACTGCATTTGCTTACATATTTACGCTACTAGTATTTCTAGGAAGCCATAGTTTATTAATTCATTATTATTTTATTGATGTTCAATTGATGTCTTATTAAATGTAAATTACATATTTGGGAATAATAATTTAGTGGGACAAGGCAGGTGAGATTCCCTCAAGGGTAGTTTGTAATGAAGCTTCAAATTGTTAATAATCCTAAACTCATAAATAAATTAAGGGTGAAACACATGCAAAAATACTGAAATAAGCTATGAAAATATTAAGTTGTGGTGAACAGACACGTAGTCTGCTGGGAAATCTGTGTGTTAAAGTACATTTGGCACTAAGTCGCTTAAATCAGAATCACTTCATTGCTTCCCACTCCTTCCAACCATTTAATATTTAGGCACACATCTACCCCTGTCCCATTATTATGCTGCACCATTCTGTTTGCAGACATTTTGCTTTGCCTGGGAACAGTGTTAATTTAATACACTCAGCCGACCTCGGAGGCACTGAAATGACACAGCAGCAGCAGGCCAGAGTGCTGCAGTGTATCCTGCTGTTAGCAGAACTGGTGGGGAGACAGCGTACTTTTCTGGACAGTTGTCTGTGAACTCTTTTGGGAAAAGGCTGGAAGCTGGCTCTTTGACTACACTGTGTTGAGAAGGACACATCCTCTCGCTTAGCTATCTTTCATCTTTTCCATGGAAGACACATTTCGCAGTTGATCCTCTGCTTTTCTTGAAGAGTGAGTTAGTATTGGTCTCCTTTAGATAAGAAAAGAAGGACAGGGGAACATACCATTATATAAGGAAAGAAGGGTTGCAGGGAAGAGGATTCTGTCAGTGTAAATATTTTCTGGGGTTTTTTTGTTTATTTATTTATTGATTGGATCCCCAGTATCCTGCACATCACTACTATCCCAGCCTTTAAAGACTACACTAAATCCAAAGGAAGTACCCAGTATTCTGTATTTTGTGCTCAATGCAGTGGGAATTGTGGAAACTCACTTTGTAAAATGCTGCTGGTAATGTTATGAGTGAAGTCATGCAGAAGCTTCGTAAATGTAAAGAAGTTTAGTGCCTAAAATTAAATTCTTGACATTTCTATTAGTGGAAAGGATACACAGAGTGCTGAAAATCTGGCCTCATGACCTCAGTATTACGTGTAGGTGGTAGTAGTAACACAAGCATTCAAATAGCGATTTGGATGTATTCAGTATGGAATTCTGGCCCAGAGTGATTTTGGGTAGCTCAATAAGATGGTTTTTTTTGTACTATTAAATCTGAGAGCACTCTTCCCATGTGTGGTATTTTTGAAAAAAAAAAGCTTAATTAATTTTTTGTAGAAAATGAACAAAGAGATGGCTTAGTCACCGTCTTAGACTTTCATCTAAAATTATATTCCAGGAATCTGATGGTTAGTGAATGGCACAAGGGGTTGCAAACTATAAATTTGGCTTAATAAAAAAAGATAAATATGCTACTAGAAATTTGCCTTAATAAAAATAGACAAATACGCTACTTTTCTGATGAAAGACCTTGGTTGCTAGGTAGAGAGTATTCAAGTGTTTGCTTATGTTTTGTTGGGGTTTCAACAGTGTGGAATAAACAGATAACACTGTGCCTTTTAAATGTTTTCTTAAATGGTGAAACTATATCATAAAGAATAAATTGCACTAATTACATTTCCTCAAAGAAATGATATTTACAATATCTCAGAGATAAAGTGCTGTGTTTTTCAAAAACAAATCTGCTGGCTAATACATTTTTATAAATTTTTGTAATTAGAGATCCTTAAATCAAGTTGCTACTGAAAAACCGAAAATTCTGACCCCTATCCCTAGCAAGGTAAGGACAGGTTGATCACTTGCATGTGATGATTTGCAGCATCTGTAGTGAAATGACATTCATTTGGTAGTTGTGCATGGTTATTCCTGTATCTCTGCCAGGACACCCACAGCTACAGAAAAGAGATCCAGCTCAAATCATTCCTCGCTTTGTCCCTGATGTACAAGTCCAGCATTGCCTGGTGGAACTGGTGGCAAGTTCCTGTCCATAGAGTTGCTGATGCTTCTCTGGGGAACCACATTAAATAATTGATTGGGTTACCAGATGCCTGTTTCTCCTTCTTGCCTGCCCAGCCTGGGCTTGGAAGAAGGTCCTGCCCTGCTCTTGATGTTGTTCACATACTCCTCAGATTTCTTATGATTCTTGTCGGCATGACAAAAACCCTTCCCAGGCTCTGCTTGCTGCTATCAATAGACGAGCACACTAAGAGATTAATAAATGGTTTGTAAGATCACTGCCACTTTCTCATTTAAGAGTTAGAGAAGTTTGTCTGTGAAGATAAAGGCCTCCGAAAATAAGCAAACCTTAAAAACTTCCTCCAAGTCCAAATAAATGGACTTTAGTCTAGATCCAGGCATCCTGATTGACAGCCAGCACACCTTACACTTGAGACCAAACTAAATGTACCTCTCCAGTATCTCTTAGAGGAAAGAGTCATACATATGCATGTTTACAAACATCTGGCAACCTCACACCTTGCTGAAGACAGCTCTGCAGTAAGAAGGTGCACCTTGACTGCATTTTTCATCAGGAGACTATGCTAATTTTTGCTGCAGCAACAATATATAACCTGATAATTGTTCTCGCTAGTCTCTTGGATTAACTTTATCTCTGGTTGAGTTTAGAATTCCCAAATAATTATGTCATAGGTACACAATACCTGATAAGATGAGGCCTTGTCTATTTTTTAAAGCTGTATTAATGTAATTTCTTAAGTGTAATCATGGGGGGTTTTTTCAGCCTTCATTGTGAATCGTGCACACACAGCAGAGAAAGAATAGTACCTACCGCAGCCTGTGAGCAGCAAGAAATTTCATCTGGATGACTGCATAAGGGGTTTGTAAGACCGCCAGTAATTTTTTATATCCAGAGTTAAATCGAGCAATAAGATGGAATTTAAGCTTTAGTGCAATGGATTGAGGCTCTTCAGTCAATCAAATTATAGTTCAATCAGATCATTTTAATCACTTCTCTGGAGAGAAGTAAACCCCTATGTTGAAGAATATGCAGCAATTTTATTGATGGAAAGTTTAATTGTTTCATTTTTCCTTACCGTCTGCAACACACTAGACTTTTAATCAGCGGGAACTGAAGTTATAATGAAGTAAAGTCCACTTTCCACAGTTCACAACTAGCTGAAAATAATTGGGTTGAGACTCCCATCCAGACAGTGTAATGCCTCTGGCATTTTCCTGAAAACTACACTTAATTGCTTTGCTGATGTTGTTAAGTGGTCCTGAGGGGGATGAAGTAGTAAAGCTGCCCACATATGCAGGGAAACAATACACAAAAAAAATGTCTTACAAGGTCCTTAAAGAAGGACCAGCTAGTGACTAGAAGACAATAGAGGGCTTTTTTTCCCCCTTTTCTATACCAGAAAGAACACACGGGGGAGACTGATAAAATAAACTGTGGAAATTCTATAAACACTAACAGTATTTTTATTTAAAGACAGAAAGTGTCAAGGCAATCAAACCTGCAACTTAAGGCTAGCCTAACTCAGCATTCTTAGTGCTGAATGCTGGTGAGTGCACTGCCTGTCTTCAGCACCTTGGGCTGTGGAACAGATGTACTTGTGTC
Organism: Coccyzus lansbergi; assembly: GCA_033558105.1. Lineage (NCBI taxonomy): Eukaryota > Metazoa > Chordata > Aves > Cuculiformes > Coccyzidae > Coccyzus > Coccyzus lansbergi. The sequence continues at coordinate 293,279 of JAUMJK010000581.1, read as the reverse complement.
CCCAGGGAGGCAGGACAGCTCGCTCTCTGTGTTCTGAAGTGACAGGCTGTGAGTTAGCTATGAGCTGAAAGCCTTATCCAGGCATCAGTGGGACCTGCAATTGCACCCCATTAGGCTCTAAACATAACCAGAGAAGGAATAACAGTTTGGAATTTCTCCTTATTTAGTACATTCATAGGAGACTCTCCTCAGGTGGATGGTGTTCATTTAAAACAGTGAATTAACTGCTAGACTCAAGGATATGCTGATGCAGAAGTACCTGAGTTGTTCAATAGAGAAAAATATTTAGGACACATGAACTAGGTAGTGCCCATAAATTCAGGGTTGGACAATAGGGCTATTTTAGCTTTCAGCAAGGAGTATTTTTCTTTCTTGTTTATTTATATACGCAGGCACAGTAGAGTCTCTCAACAGCCTGGCCTTCCTCAGCTGATAGCTGTGTAAACCTCAGTATGGCCTTTGTTTATTTTATTCTTTCCTTCAGAAGCTCTGGACTGAGCAACTGCCCCCTGGGGACTTTCTAGAAATGAACGTAGGCAAAATTCAGTCACTGAATTCTAAAGCTGAAATCAAGTTAGTACCTTGAATTTTGGCCAGCAAAGCTCTCGCAGCACCTGAAGTGATGCTTTTTCTGTGGAAATATGCTTAAGTCTAGACAGGACTCGAGTTCCTTGGCTTATAGCCCTATGTTCACCTGACCAGTCCCCATAACATTAATAAGCTTTAACATCTACTTCTGCTACGGTGAAATAGTAACTGCCCATATGCTGGAACTGCCAACCACGTGCCAAGGAGACAAAACTGTCAGTTTCTAGAATAGCACTGGGAGTAGCCCATTGTGTCAATTTCACTCTGCTTGCTGCCTCTGGGAGAACAGCTCAGCAGAAGTAGTGGTTGTGTTCTGCTATTCCTGGGGTCCCTTTGCAAGATGAGTGATGTGGTATGGAATTGTTCTAGCAAATGCAGCAAAGGAGGACTATGTTGTGACAACTGCTGGGAGACTCTGCTTGGGGTTTGTTCTTCTACTGATGCTGAAGGACTGCAGGTACCCCGGCCAGTCTTCACTGCAGTGGGGAAAGTGGGGAAACCTGATGTGGCTGGCTGAAATTTGCCACTGGGTTGGCTGGTTGGCTGAGAGGGTACTCTTTCTTGATCTTCTTTTGGAGACAGGGTCTCTATCCCAGGAGGAAGAGCTTTTCCTGGAACTGTAATGCAATCCTGTACAGCATTGCTGGCCAGCTGGACCTTGCTTCAAAGCAGATCTCCTTGCTCAGTCTTACATACATTAAAGTGTCACCCTAGAGCTGAACAGAAACAAGAGGCAACAAATAATTTGACACACATTCTCCTGATTTGATATACTGTAAGGTTACAAAGTGGTGTGTCCAAAATACATGTTCCTGTACAGGCACAAATTTGACTGTTCCCCTGATAAACTGTTCACATTGAAAGATGCAGATGCACGGTTGTCATCAAAGCCAGTGTATGTATTCATTTGTGGAAGCATGTCAGGCACTATAATGTGTCATATGCCTTTGATATTTTGGTGTCTGAATGATTTATTTTTTTTAACAGCTGAATAGTGTATGTTTAAATGCAAACATCTGGTCTGTGTTTGTACTGCACTGTCTGTATTCTTTATTTCTATATTTTCTCTTGACTAAGAGTTTGATTCAAACCCAGAAATACTGTGGGATTCATCAAAGAAATACAGTTTTTTGTAGTATTTCAGCATGTGGCCAATGTGCATATCTCTTCATAGATGAGAGGACATTTAAAAAAGGATTTTTTTTCCCTTTTGGTAACCCAGAACAAACCCAGTTTCCAGGCAAAGTAAAATTTGATTTGACTAGAAGTTTGCTAAATGAAAAAAAAATATTCTTTTAGTGTTGGGCAGGTTCTGTAATATATGGATTTACTGAAAAGCAATCCATGTAATAGCAGTGTGTTAAACCACGATGGGAGTAAATTGGTTTTATCCAGAAACTTTTCTGATGCAGCTAAAGAACTTGCAGTCTAATAAATGACTTAATAAAGGAGTGAAATAATACCTCGTGTTTGTCAGGCATTTATTATACATGGGTGAAACTGAAAACCAGTGTCACAATAAAGGGATTCCAAAGCAGTAATTGCAACTCATCAATCAAATAAGCCACTAGAGCACCATTCAGGATGCTACAACTGGCCTAAAAGGCACAGTTTGTTGAAGTAATGAGCAGTACCTTACTATTACAGCAAAATGGCAAGAGATGTGAACAAGCTAAGACTACCTGGAGAGTCCAGAGATGAGTATCTGTGCTAAACTACAAGAGATGCTTAAAAAACATAATGAAGTCAACAACTGCATTGTACTCACCAGCATGGTAGCAGGTAGAGGCTCCAGAAGGAAGCAACCACAGCAGCAAGTTGTATACTACATAGTTACACATACTTCTTCAGCAAATGCTTGATCTAAGCAGATGATCTTGCTTTCATGTGCATCCCACAGCTGCTGGTTTCTACCTTTAGATAAAGAACTCACCCAGTTTAGCAGTGAATCACAAATGTCAGCTCTTGCTGGACTTAATCACAGTCTAGGCTTTGTGTGCTGTTTGTATGGCTTGGCTAGGGCATTTAAAAAAATAACACACAACCACCATCCATCACAGTAACATAAGAAAATTAGACCTGTCTAAATGGTAAAGCTTCATGTAATTGTCACAGAATCATAGCATAGAATAGACAAACCATGAAAACAAACCATGAAAAGCTAAGTGCTGGTGGGGGCACCAACTAGTTAGTAAAAGGTGTCCAAAGCGTCCCAGGCAGCACCTGCAGGAATGGCCAAGCCTGGGCAATAGGAGGAGGCAGCCAGGCTGAGGTCCTTCGGAATCAGTGCCATCTTGTGGCACTTCAAGATATTAAAAAAATAAACCCAAACCCTGAGTGACAATAACTGTAAATTTCCTCAGAATCGACCACAGCTCCCAAACATCGCACGTGGTAAACAATACAAACCACAGCAAGGATATGTAAATTTGGCCATAACTTCCACAGTTGTGCACAGAGCAGCTTACAGAATCTGAATGATTAATGAGGCAAATGCCTACCAATTATGGATTGCTGAAGGTGTGCGGTGAGTTGCATGTAATTACAAATCCTGAGAACAGATGGAAAATTTCACAACATCCAAAGCCTGCTCCTTGTTAGCCATGTCCTGCTCTGTGCAGGCCACGTGGCTGAACCTCCCATACGGAGGTGAGAGGCTGCTTAAACTTGGTGGCTGAAGTCAACATGGGACTCTGTGTGTGCCAGGCTGGGAAGGAGCTAGCAGCCCCTTCCCTGCAGCCCAGTAGCCACAGGGAAGATGCTGGCTGCTTTTACAAGAGTGTAGCACCTGTATTTCACACGCTGCTAGCTGCAGACACTTTGGAGTCAAAGCAGAGCTGCACTTAAAGCAATGGAATACACCCCAAAAGAACCCACTCAGAGTGAAACCCCGTGAGAGCAGCATGGGTTTGCTTTTCAGACTCAGGCTGCTTCTGCATTACTCACAGTGTCAAACACTTCACGCCAGATCCTTGACACTCATTCCTGGCACCAGCCTTAGCCCAGGCCCATAGAGGGAACTGCTATCCCTGACTCAATCTAAAAAAAAAAAAAAAAAAAAAAAAAGAGCACCTATCCTCCTCTTCACACCCATCCAAATATGTGGAAAGCACCTACAGCCTTCATGTTCTCATTTTATATGTATAGTATAAAAACTATATAAAATATAAATACTAAAGATACAAAATTATACACCTACTCTATATTCACCTACTCTATAGACTAGAAGGATGTGTAACAAAGATGTTAAACAAATATTATATAAAGTATTAGTATAGGCAATACATGAATACACGTATAAAGAGTAGATACAAAAATAGTCAACTCAGTTGCTTCCACAAATACTTTTTGGAGTGGTTATGGTATAGTAACAAAATTATAGTCTTATGTCTACTTTCTACTGCCCCCACTTCCGTAAAGTATTCAGAGATTTTTCTTTTCTTTAAATGATCCTTAAATTCTTGTAATTTATAAGACACTCATTTCCTGTCCCAGCAGCAAGTTGTGGGGTGTTTGGTTTTTTTTTTTCGGAAAGGCTTGATTTTGTTCTATTTTCACATATAAAAATTCCCAATAAGTAATCTCAGAGGGGATCATATGAGCCTGGATACCAACTAACTTTCTCTGATAGAGGTATGTTTAAGCATTGTTTTGTAGTTCACCAGAGGACTTGAGGTGGTTATGGTGGGACTAGGAAGGAATCTTCTTATGTAGCCATAAAATGCCTACAGCCTCCCTTACCATATAACTGGGAAATGGCGCACCCTGCAACTATCTTGGAAGGAACACAGAAAAGTACACAGTTGCCATCGAGACATAAAATTTGCATCCATTTCAAGATCTGAATATCAGGGATACCCAAACACAAGAGTTCTCAGCACTGCCTTTTCATTTGTAAATAGACAATATGGATGAGAGCTCACATCGCAAGGAGTTCAAGAGGTTTTGATTCTATAGTTTGAGCTCCAGCTTTTGAAGAGACCTTAATTTTGTAACATCACAAATTACAAGCAGTCAAAAATAACACCCTGACTTACCTCTTCTATTGCAACATTTCCTCCTGTTTCTTCACCTTACAAAGCCAGTCAAAAAAAGGTCCCATTTTGCCTGTAGGATCCGTTACTGCATTAGAGCTTCTTATGTTAGGCTAGGTTTTCAAGTTGTTGCTTGACAGGTTACATTTCTCCTTTGTGATGATTGTACCATTGGAAAAGTTCATCTACAAAGATGCCTGGGAAACAACGAAGCCACCAAGGGACTTCTTTTCTTTTTCAAAGAATTCTATAGAATTCATCTGTCACTCCATGGCAGAAGAATCAGAGCGATATATTAAGCTTGCTACATCCTCCGTCAATCTTTTGTTTGATTATTACGTTATCAGCTTGCTTGTACAGTAAGAGATTAAAACAGGTGAGTGCAAAGCATAGAGTTACTAAGCACTTTGAATATCAGTCAGACATCAAACTAGTTTTTGAAGTGCAGAACTACTGAGCTTTCACTTTGTCAAACAAGCAGATGTTGCTGGAGGCAAGGAGGAAAGGAGTGATGCAATTTTTTTCACTTGGCTGCTGAACCTTGCACTACCTGAAGAACCAGACACTGTGCAGCTATTGGTTAGATGCCTTTCAAACCTGTTCTGCCTAAGGGCTATTAGATGTGTGACTGAGGCAAAGAGAGAGACATTTCCATTGTGAATATCTGTAACCTGAGGATGTGCTACTCACTGCAGTAAGTAAATGGCTGGATTGCTTTAGATCAGGGGAGAGCTTTATTAATTTAGGAGTCTGACAATAATATTCTTCCCTTTTGCTCTATTTTAAGAAGAGTTCTGCCCAGTATGGGAACGAGTGAGTAACGGTCAGAGATGGACTATCTCATCTAGGGAGGAAGATTTCATCCTAGATACAGTTATTCAAAATCACGGTGCAGGTTAATTCAGCTTGAAAAATCCAATCAAAACTGTTTGCCATACATATTACTTTTTGATAACTGTGGCCTGCAATTCTGGCTACCTTTTAATATCTATGGGGATTTGTAAACAGGGTAATCCTTAAGTCTGGTGAGTTTCCAATCCCATTATCTGGATGTCCACTTATTCTGCAGAATCCAAGAAGCATCCAGTATGCTACTTTCTGGGCTGAAAGAACTGGCTAGGGACCTTGGTTCATGATGTAGAATCATAGAATCACCAGGTTGGAAAAGACCCATCAGTTCATTGAGTCCAACCATTTATTATACTCATGCCTCTCACTGTTCAATTAAAAAGGTGCTTCAGTCTCTTATTTGTGTTGATCTTCGAGTGAATCTATGAGGAAATACTATACCACTTTTAAGAGATGTGAAATTAATGTAGAGGCTTCTGATATGGGATAGCAGAGGTTTCAATGAGCATTAGTAGAACTGTATCCATATCCCTCAAACATAATAAGCCATACATCATTCCCTACAGATTTTCTCCTTCATGTGCACGTATTATATATACTTCCACTCTCTGCAAATACCTCCGCTACTATTCACTATATCTCATTACAACAGAGCATCCTAAATACCACGTAGGGAAATTGGTTTTGCCGTCCTTTCAAAGTAATGATGGTTTGAATGGTTGGACTACTGAGGGCAGCAGCATTCACCCATGTAGCTGCCACAACCCCATATCAGTATGGATCCTGTGTGTCGCTGAAGGCGCAGAAAGCGAGGCTGGCACGTGCAAAGGACTGCAGGTTTTGGAGGGTGAGTTAATACAAATGCTGCAGTTACAAAAGTGAGAGAATTCAGTTAAAAAAAAAAATCATTTGAAAACAGATCCTACAGAAAATTGTAACAATACAAAGAGGTATACATCAGAGCAGAGATCTTTCTTTGAAGATATGTTGACCTTAGTAATGTTTGCTACTTACCAACTGTCCACTTGGCTATACCTACTTCCAAAGTAACTGTCTTATCTTGTTAAGATATTTTTGTTTACAAATAATAAAAAAAGCGTTAGACATTGGAATTGTGCATAAAATCATATTTACCCTGAGCATGTTCATGGTCATATCTTTTCCCATTATGTTTAATCATTAGTGACCTCATGGTCAATTATGAGCTAAATCTCACACGAAGCCCTGCTAGACAGGGAAAGACAAGAAAATTTCAAGAAACAAGGTCTCTGACTTCCAAGCAGAATGTCTGCTTAAGACCAAACCTCATTAGGGAGAAGTCCTCCAGGCAGACATCCTCTCATTATTTGTTATCATGCTTTACTGAAGATTCTTCAGTGTTTTAAAATAAACATCTCCGTATTGTAAACATGCTATTCCTGCATCTAAGCAGCAGGGTTAACTGAAAACTGAACAAGACCAACAATTCACATTTCTGGAACCCGCAAACAGCTTAGAGACTGACAGTAATGCAATAAGAAGGAAAAATATGATGGAAAACATATGGCTGAAAAGCAAGGTAGCAGTGGCTGTACAACACAATAATGGAACAGTAAGACTGCAAAGCAAAACCAGGTAGCAAATAAGTGTTGGCAATGTAGAATGATTTACAGAGAGCAGAAGAGTGGTGCTGTGTTTAATTAACATTTAAGGTATGAAGGCCTTGGATTTAAGGCTTTGCTTCCTATCCTCTCTCCCAGCTTCTAAAGTGGTGGTTGGGCCCAGAGCCTCAAAAGTTTTGAGGTACTCTGATATCTTGAAGGATCTGGTCTAACTCTCCTTGAGCCTAGCTGCTCATCTGGAAATCAGAGATACAAAAGCTTCTCTTTCTCCATTGGGTACTGTGAAGGAGGAGCACCAAACACTGGCCATGGTTTATCAAATGTTTTTTCTATGGATCTTTTCAAGGGGATGAATGTCTGAGGGATTTTCCTTACACATCTCATCACATCAAAGGGTTAACTAATGCTTATGCTTAAGGTGAAAAGTGCACGACCACGATTTCAATTTTTGTATTGCGCTAAACTGCTGAGAGCTGTTAAAGAAGTCAAAAAAACCTCAGAAACTACCATCTCTGATTAGAACAAAGTGAAGTTCTCTTCAAGGAGAAAATCATCTGGTGTGACCCCTTTTTCTCCTGTAGTTAAAAATTCTTGGGCTGATTCAGCATCTGGGCTGATGAGTTGGCCCCTGGAAGCATTTTCCTTCGTTGCTCTTGAGGAGGCTGGAGGGCAGCACAACGAGAAGTTTCTGTCCTTGCCAGAGGACACGCACACAGGCCAGTGCTTGCCAGGGCAATGTCTTCCGAATCCTTCATTTGGCTCAGTGCACTGCATCTTCTCCTAACCATGTAAGATTCATTCTCTTGAATTTCGTATTTATCAATTTGCATAACAAGGTTTCTTTACTAAGGTAGTTCTATAGTCAAACAAATGCAAAGCCAATGAGGATAAAGAGTAAAATAACTGAAAAAGGCTTTTTTTTACTCTTTATGGCGAAAGGGGATAGTAATACAAATGGATTGCTTTTTTTAGTGTACCTATTAGAGTCGTGCCCACTCTTTGCTGAATACATACCTACAAGACTGTGTATGTGTGCAATAAACCCCTTAGTTTATTAAGCATTTTTTTCTATTCTGCTATGTCAGTCTAAATTCACTTTGAAGGCAGGAATGATGGAATTGTTCAATATATTGTGTGCAGAAGGTTATGACCTCCGCAATCAGCCCAGAAACATCACTGTCTTTTTACTTCTGGGGTAGCTGAAATTAATCATAAAGTAGCCTCAAAAAATCATAACATTTTCCTAAACCTGAAGCCTCTGAATATGCAGTATTTAAGCACTCTTGTGCTCTCTGTCACTTCCAAAATACTTACAGTCTATATAAGATTCCCAAACTGAAAATTGATCATACTAATTTTACCAAACATCTTGCTTCTAAACAAGGTCTTGATCCAGCAACAACTCAAATGTGTGAATGGCATCATGTTTGTCAAAGAAAAAGTACCACTTGGTTTCTGAATCTATTTGTGTATCTGTTTTGCAGAAGATCTTTTAAAGCTGCCATTCTATCATCTGCCAGGGTGACACAGCCCAGCACACTCCCAGCCAGGGGTAGGGGAAATGCTTTTGATTTGAAAGGTGGACAGAAGGAAAACCCTCCACAAAATCGGAGACAAAAGTAACATCCCAGATACCTTCCTCTGCACATGAAGATACTCTACTTGGAAGGAGACTGTCCCAGCCAAAACAGAACACCTAGTGGAAAGTCAGCATTGCTCCTCTGCATTTCCACACTAATTAAACCAAGTTTCTTCATTCTCTGCAACATATGCAAATAAAATTATATCAACCACCACCGCAACAACCTTTTCCTTTAGTGACCTCTCTACAGGAGCAGCTCTGCCTCCTGTCTGTGCTGTTACAGCAGGGTAGCTCCAAATAACCATTTATTTCTTGCCCACTCGCAACAAAGGTCTATACAGCATCAGGAGGGCCCATAAATGGGTAACCAACAAACAGAAAGTCAAGTTGCCAAAGTTTATCATTGGTAGACCTTATTCTGTCAAGCATTTAAACACCAAAAGTTTAATAAAGTTATTGTAAATATTCAGTGCACATGGGTGAGCACAGTTCACCAGACGCCTACGCTGACCCCACAGGTCTAATGTGCTTACGGAACTTGAAAACGTTCTCAGCAGATCCTAAGAAGAGAAGTAACTTATATAATGCTTTTAGAAATAAAGTCTTATTTATTCATACCTTGAAGGTACAGAGCCTTGAGGAAAATATGTTAACATGGTGAGAGGCCTGAAAGCCCACACTTAACCTCTCTATGCTCAGGGAAGAAAATGCTGTTATTGAGTTCGGAAGAGCCAGGCTGTCCCGTTCGCAAAATGTTCTCTTTGTTCTCTACATGAATCAGTTTGTGTCTGTTGATAACCCACTTCTTTCCGAGGTTTTCAAGTTTAGGATGCCCTTTGATGCTAGACCCACTGCTGTGAACAGTAAACCACTCTAACTTTGATGGAGCCACAATTATTTCCTATAGTCAGCTATTCCATTGTTTCCTCTAAAATTCTTATTTATATCACGGTTTCATTTAGGGTGGGTTTCCTCCTTCATCATTTCTGATTTAAATACTTACAGTCTTGAAAGTTACAAATCAGATAGCTTGAGAAGCATGCAATATTTTTAATATAAAATATACGTTAATTCCTTATTCTCTGTAACATACGTGACTAAAATGATATAAACAACCGCAACAACAGCCTTTTCTTTTTGTCATCTCTCCTGGCAGCAGCTCTGCCTCCTGACTGTGCTGTTACTAGCAGGGTAGCAGGGGTGGCAGCCTCCAACAGAGTCGCGAGAGCACAGAAACTGCCTGGCTGGGGCTGAGGGGTGTCTAGGTCTGAATGCGTGTTGGTGCCAACACTTCTGAAGATTTCAGCCCATCTGGAGCATTTAAGTGTTACATCAAGCAGCTCAGTCTAGTAATGGTAACCTAAGCTACAAGCAGCAGGAAGGTATTTGCGCTGTGCTTTGCTTAGAGGAGGCTTCAGAGCCTGTGACACTGCCTGACACTGACTGATTAAGATACAGGTACTGTGTTGCTGTCAAGAAAGAGGACTCACTGCGCTATTGTTGCTTATGTATCTCCTGCAGAGCAGCAAGCAGACACTAGTGCACAGCAGCATCATGCTCTACCAACTTTCTGAGAATTGCTGTCTAGCCAACACTAAAGCATTTGGGAATGTACCATTTTTTTTTTTTTACCACAGCCTCTCCCCTTCACACAGACTGTATATCATAGGCAATCTAATCCTTGTGCCTAGAGGGGGAGAACAGTGATAGGAAGAGATGAGAGAGATGTGAGAAAGACAAAAATACGAACTATATAATAAGAAATATCAGGAAACCATTAGGAGGGCTGCTGCAGCAGCAAACAAGATCAAGATGTAATGGGGAAAGAAACAAGAGTTTTGGAGTTATGCTGCAGATATAGACTATCTTCATTTTCTCAATAGCTTTTACTTGCCATCTTTAAAAAAATATACATTCAAATTTCTCCCTTGAACCAAATTTTCTGTGTATCCCCAAAGCTCACACTACACTATTAGTGTGAATTTTGAGACAGATTGCTTTGCCAGGCAAAGACAATTGTGAGGCAGCCTAGGACTTGGGGATAGAATTTTAGTTTTATTTAGTTTAATTGTTAGGGCTGTCCCCAGCCCAAGATGCAAGGTTTCCCCATAGACTTCTTTCCATCTTTGCAAATGATGACCTAATGTTTTCCCTTCTCTTTGAGGACAACGTTGAAGCCCTCAGAAAGAGTGATGTATGCCTACCCAGAGTATCCAGACTTACATTTGTAGCTTTCTGGAAGGCAAGCAGAGTTAAAGTCTCAGCTGTCTTCAGAAATCTGAGGTCTCTGCAGACTCACTCATTTGTGTGCCCAACCAGGTGTGCTCCTGTCATCTGTGTGGTGCTTCATGAAGCAGAGGCTAGAGGAAACTGGAAAGACTCTGTTCTTCCTTCCACCAGGGAGGAGGCACTTGATCTTCCGGGAGCCTCTATTCTCCATCACAACGGGGCTGTTTTCATCTTGGTGTTCATAATAAATATTTAGTGGGCGATTCACATCTCCCTCCTGCTCTGTCTCACAGTGCTGATTATTGCTGGGTCAGGTGGTTGCACGAGCTAATTAATATTCACCGGCAGCAGTAGGAAGTAAGTACAAACCCCATCTCCTCAGCTTTAATTACAATATCAGTGCTATCAAATTCCATGTGGATACACCTCCCACATCAGCTCCAAAACCCTTTCAAATGTGTATACTAGCAGGATCCATAACATCTTTAACTCATGATCTTCTGTCATTACAATATAATTACTCTAATGCATCTTTACTGTGCAATGCCCTCCAAAGCTAACAACCGTTGAGTATACCCTGTAATTATAGAACAGAGATGTTAAAGTAAGCTTTCTGCTTACAGTGACTTGCAGCATTTCTTCCAGTCCCATTATTCAACATTGTGGGCAACCTGACTCCTACCTGCTCTCCTTCCTTCTCTATATTAACTTTATGAAACATTTATGTTATTCTAGTGCTGCGAAGCCCCAGGTGACATTTAAATCCTAGTGGGAATATAGCATAAGAGTCAATAAAGTGGAAATAAATTGTCTCACCTTTGTTAGCTCTGTGGAAATAGAAGAGGAATAGAGGAAGGTGAGCCAAGGAAGAGCAACTGCAGTTTGAAGCTTGCTGAGCTATCAATGAGGATCTACGCCTTGTACAGACAAGGCAAAAGAGATTACGAGAACTTTTACAGAAAATTTGGTATTGGCTAATTAATCTAGCAAATACCCCTTCATTTGCTGCTGATGGAGGTCAGACACAAAAGTCAGCTGGTTAGGCAGAATGGGGTAAAGGTCATTGTGGAAAGAAGATTTCACAAGAGATAAATGGTAAACCAGTGGAATCACTGTTCAAATGACAAGCCACAAAGAGGATTTTAGTCTCTCATTTCTGCCATTATAGAAGACGAGGAGCAAAGTACACATTTTAAAGAGAAAATGGGATGAATTTTCAAAGCCACATAAGGATTTTCAAATGAGAACTAACTGTAGCTATGGCTCGCATTGCACTGTGCGATGTATCTTTGCAGAGATTCACAAAACCTTCTCAGTATATCAGTGTTGTTAGTCCTTTTACTCTTCTTAAATGACAATAATTTTAAACTGTATAATAGCATCTATATTTCATACATTTGGCTTTCCATGTGGTAACTTAACAGTCATTATGATTAAGACATGCGTTATCAAGACTTGAAAAAGAGAGTTAAACAGGAGTAGCAATACATTGCCTACTATCCAAGTTGTAACTGGTATTTAACTGTAGCTCTGCAAGCAAATAAAGAATGACAAACACTAAAGAAACCTCTGGTTTGATTGAAAGTGACTAAGAGACAAAATAACAAGACAGATAATACATGAAGTTTTAGGGAATAAGCTTTCCTTCTTTGAAATGCAAAGGTCCTCCTTGAATCTGAGAGAGATAATGCATAGCAAAAGTGCAGCTGTTTCTTGGAGCAGTACTTCATCTCTGGGAACTTACCTTTTGAAAGGAAATGGTTGATTTTTATCTCCATGTATCACCTGCCAAATTTATCCTGTATCTGTTTGCTAATGTCTATTATCCCAGCTAATTCTGTTTGCATATTAACTGTTTTGTGTCTCAGATGCTCATACATGGATCATGAACACTTTGTGAAAGATACTACCTTCACTTTCAACAATAAAAAATACTCTTTTCACAAATATCTCCCTCTGCTCTAGGAGAAGACTCAAATAATCCATTAAAAAGTACTTTAGAATGAGTTTTTTCAGCATCAACCTACTAGGACATGGAGGAAGCAGTTTCTGAACCTAAGTACTTCTCCAGGTCACTTTGCATCTAAACCCATTAAGTTTACCTTTAATAGCAGGCTCCCAGCCTGATCCCAGCCATGGAGAAACCAGGAAATTGCAGTTTCAAGCTAGCTAGAAGCTAGCACATAATGCTGAGTGTTTGAATCCAGGATGTGGCTTACTACTAGGGGTACATGTATAAATACAAGGGCAAAATGTGTAGCTCACACATGGAACTAGACAAGATTTTGAGAATCGACAGGGTTTGTTGTTTCTCAGGGCATGATCTCTAATGGACTCAATGATCTGGTGGGTCTCTTCCAACCTGGTTATTCTATGTTTCTATTCTAATTACAAGGAAGGCTCCTTGGTTCTGGAAAATTCAGGACATTCCAGAACAGAAAAGGAAAATATTTTTCTACTTTAACACCATACTGGCACTGTCAGATGATTCATAGGCTCTGGAGAACACAGACATTACCAGCTCAGCACATCTATATACCAATCACCATTTGTCATATGTGAGTACTTCCCACAGTCCTAAAAAGGGATTTGTTTTGTGTATTATCTGCAGGAAATGTAACAAACTCCATACTGAACAGTAAAATAAAAACAGTACTTCATTGTTTTATTGAACATTTGCCTATTTACTTGGGAAAACTTCACTTTAGGATTTTTTTCTATCCTGTTTAATAAAAGGACCCCCACAGCTGTTCTGTTTGCGGAGAAAAGCTGTCAACATCCAGTATCATTTTCTGCATATTGAGTGAAATACTTGAAAGTCCCAGTTCCATTTTAATACGTGAGAAGCTCTCTCATTTGTATGCACCTGGAGGGAGTAGTTTTATCCTCATTTTAAAAAGCCATATGATGGATTTCTTTCTTTAAACAAATACATCTCAAACTTTTCTCTCTCTCTTTCCATCAGCATACACCTTTCCTCTCTTGTTAGGCACCAGTGCACTCAAATCACTGCCTGGTGCTGACATCTCACTTGTTATACATAGAACGATGCCAGCACAATTTCTTTTTTGATGTCCCTGTTCATGATCTGCTGGAATAAATCTCATATTAACTGTTTATTAATATATTTTTTTCCAAAATGATTGGTGGAGGAATTTCATCACAATGCCTTGGAAAAGGTCTTCACTATCCTTTTCTGAACTTTCCGATTATGGGACTTAACAGCTTCTAATCAGAGCCAAAGCTTTCTGCAGGCCTGATCCTGCAAACACTTTGCCACATAGGAGTAATCCTACTGCAGCCAGAAGGCTAATGCTGGGTATTAAATACTCAATATTCTTTCCTACGTGAGTGCCAAATTCATTTACATTCTCCGGTACTGCAGAGCAAGGTGTGCCCTGGTACAAGGATCCCACAGAAATCTCCCTGCAAATGACCTGTAAATGCAGCTTTTGCTTGGCAAGAGCACAGAGTTGCCATTGCAGTTCGTCTGCATGGAGGGACACAAAGAGAGACTCTGCACCAACCTGCAGCCTTGGCCACTGTTGCTTTTAAGTACATGCATGCATAGGCACTATATATCTCTTGATTGCTAACAAACTTTGCTTGTAGCTGATTGCTGGTCAATTGTTACAGTTCATAGACTCACAGAGCAGTTTGGGTTGGAAGGAACCTTAAAGATCACCTAATTCAAATCCAACCTGGCCTTGAACACCTCCAGGGATGGGGCAGCCACAACTTCTCTAGGCAACATATTTTGAGAGATGTAGTTATTCTTATTTACCACACCAAATGCCAACTTCAACCTAACTATATACACACCAGATACTGCTAATCTGAAGTGCTGTTAACCATCTTTCATGTTGGTACAGGGCAGAAGACCATTCAATGCAAATGTAGTGGTGTTTTACAGTACCAGTCAGTTGCGCTCAGTCCTTCCACAGCTATTAACTCTGATGGAATGAAATATTGTTATGGATAGCAGGAAGCAACTTTAACATCCACAGCTATTTTGATTATTTCTGTCAAGAGGAAAGATCATAGCTATGAAGGAACAGGGAGATTTTATGTGACAGAGTAACAAAGCTTTGAACTCTGCACTCACCATAACTGAAAAACGGCACATTGGCTTCAACGTATTTTGACACGACAAAAGTCACAATTAAAAAACAGGACATCTGAAGCTTTTAGAGCATTTAATGGCTTGAGCATGAACAATGTACTACCAAGAATTAAGTGCAAAACATTACCAGCCTCCCATTCTAGATATGCCAGATCTCACAAGCAGAAAATGACTAGCCAAACAACGGCAATCACCAGGCAGACAAGATGGATGGAAGAACGGGAGAACAACCAACCAAGAACACCAACAGAAAAACAGCACACACACACCCCTAAAGATCCAGAGAATTTCCTAACAAATAATGTCATATACTTTTCTTTTCAGTAAGCCATTATTTTCTAATGAAGCATTGCTTACTGGAACATTTCTGCCTGTTTCCATCTGGGAGGACATTATTCAGGTGGTCCTGACACATTTTGGATGATACAGGAGAAAGTTAAGTTTGGCCTTCTTGCCAAATTCCATCCTGGGAAGTAATTTCCTACTTATTAAATCCACCTCAGAGCATTAACCCTTTGGGGGGGGGACACATTTTTTTAGTTCACCTTCTGACTTACAGCTCTTGTACTGCTAAATATTTTCTGCATTTCGTCTCCTGTGTAGCTGCATTTCCCAAAGTTCAGCACTAAATGAAAGAATACAGTATCTGTATATATGTGAAAGAGAGCTTTGGGGTCTGTAAAACGATCAGGGTTGCTGCAAGATCATCAGTGCTACATGAAGTATTATTTTTAGCACCCGAGAAGTTTTTGCATAGCAAGGTGTATTTCCACACATAATGTGACCACTCTGTATGTCAAATTACTTCATGCCATTATGGAGCATGACCGCATTACAGAGTAGCTCTTACATTTTTCTATCTCCTCAGGAACATTTATTACTACAATAAGGATACAGCATTGACTCCAACTAAGAACCAGGACCCTATTGTGCTAAGCACTATAGCAACAGACAGTAAAAGGCAGTCCTTGTTCCTAAAGACCTTTCTGTCTAAACAGACAAGACATAGCGAGGGATTGATCTTTTATCCTTCAGTTTATAACAGCTGCAAAACAACTTGGATGAAGAATAAGAATTGCAATGAATAGGTTGTGACAATACCAGATGTAGGTGGGAAAACCCAAACCACTAAAAAAAAAAAAATATGGGTGCAATCCCAAATCAGTTGAATATGAAAATTCCCACTGACCCTAACAGGAGCCAGAATTTCCCCTCTCTGCTCCCATTGCACCAGGTGCATGTCTGTGTATAGAGTGATGTAGTGTTTTACAGTAATATTTCCAAATTCACTTGGTGCTAAAAGTAGAGTTACTGTATCAATATGTTGTTCCTAACAGTGTAATAAACCAAATCAGAACACAGTGCTGTTGCTGCTAGATGGCTTGCAGTACTCACTCAGCTCTCTCACTCACTGGTATTTCTATGTGGCAATGCATGGGGCCACGGAGATACAGTCCCAGCTCGGTTGTAGCTGTGGGTATATTCTATAGTGCTGTCTAGGAACAAGTTAGAGGCAGTGAGTTCACAAGCTGCCTGAATTCACCAGTGTCACAAAACTACCAGACTGCCACTGATGGGAAGCTGAAGGATTAATTACTGCCTACAACACTTCATGGCCTCCAGTGCAGGAGCTATTTAGATGGAAGTGAATTCCCTTAACATGCAGTTTTTCCTACCACAAATCCTTTCTCTAAGGGACAGAGACTAAAAATACTCCTGAGCTAGAGCTCATAAACAGTATTCCCTGTTTTGATCTTACTGATCTTGCTATATTCTATGTTATTATTTACTTAAATTTCATAGCTCCTGAGCCTTTAACAGGAGAATCGGGTAACTTATGTTTTTATCTTTTGTAACTGATGCAATGCACATTAAAGCAGAGATAATCATGGCTTCAGAGATGCAGGTCTGTTTTCTGAATATTCTTACTATGAATGTAATATAAGAGAGGTTTGAATGATGCTCATTTTGTACCCCTGAGTTTATCATAAGATTAACAGTCTCTATTATTTTGCAGAAGGAGCAGTAGCACCTCACCAAAGGTATAATCACCTCAGTCAAAAAAAACAAATAAGTTTTTACTTAATGTGCTAAAAATATAATTGAGAAACCTTCGATCTCGCGCCGTGTGATAAAATAGACTGCATTGACAGAGCAGATCAGCAGCTGCTGCTGTTCAGGCTCCTTCACCCTAACAATGCTTGCCTTTCTCTCTCCCCACCAAATTTAGAGATGATGTCAGTTTAGCCAGCCCCAGGAGTTCAAAAATCAGAAGGCAAACCAAAATAGATTCACAGGATTGATATCAAAGCCATGGAAGTTACTGAAACTGAAGCGTATGATTTGGGGGGTCAGCCTTTAGATTTTTTAATTCATAGGAGACAGTCTTCTCCTTTCCAGTTGTCTGCTCAGGTCTCCAGGCTTTCTGATATGCCCTATTTCAAATTAAGAGGCAACACAGGTCAATGGGAAGCACAAAGGATTTGGTATCTATTTAAAATTTATATAAAGCTCAATTATCCACTATATATAAAATATTAGTCCTGCAAATACCTTATCTGAATGCTCAACTTGATCCATATAAGCAACCTTATGGAAACCAGTGGGGATTCTCTTGCAGGTGAAGTTTGTCACTTAAATAGTTACTGTTGCACATCAGAAATCTTAGTCTGTGTTGTAATAGTAGGAATTAGCTAAGAATGAAAAAGATTGTCACTCAGTTTTCCCTGAGATCTGGGGCAAGACCTGAATCATTCTATATCCCAGCTTCCGCTCTTTAAAAAAAGGGGTAATATTTTCCTTTATGAGCTACTTAGAAATTTTCTCACAAAAGATAATTTAACACAGATAATTAATATATAGTTGTCTTCTCATGTAAATTCTAGCTAACACAGCTGGTAAGAATGCTTAAAAATCAGTGCAAAGTAATTCATACTTAAATTTCTGAATCAAACCAAGCCCATATACCCATCTACTGTAGATCAACTCTGACTTAGCAGCCAAGAGAAACAGAGGACTTGTTCTTTTCAGCATTGAGCATAGTGCTCTTTTCATAAATTCAACCTACACTTCATTAGGATGAGCAGGACTCTGTTCTGAAAACAAAAGTTCCTGGGAGGTACAACTTCTCATACAAGAGTTAACCAAGATCTAAACATTTACTTACCTTTTCCCAGCACAAAATGCTGAAATTCTTATGAATTGAAATTTTGAATTCATTCATCCAGTTCTAAATCAATTCTGAATTTAAAGTCTGATATTTGAGGCAGCGGTAATATGTTAAGATGAAACAGCTTATTAGAAAAGTACTTACTTAAAATAATGGAGAACTTTCATCTTTTATTAAACATTTGAAATTACTAAAAGATACTTCCTCAAAGTGGCTTAGTTTAAAGAGGCAAACTGATTCATTTTGTTAATTAGACCATTAAAAAACTCATTTAGGTGTAAATAAGTCTAGGTCATTAAATCTTAATATACATCGTCAAAGTGAAGCTTCAGTCTTCACGCTCTCTAGTAATGTTAATTTACGACCCTAAAAATTAATTAAAAATAGAATTAGCATCAAAGAACTTACTTCCCCTTTCCTGTTTTTAAGGAAAAAAGATGTGTTGGTAGTAATAAAAAGTGTTATTTCTGCTCAGTCCTCTGTTTACACACAGTCTTTGTCTAGAGGACTTTGTTTAAATTTGGATGTACAAGACCCTTATTTTGATACCAGTGATCTATGGGAATTTTTTTAAAGCATAACAAAAGATATCAAGTAATAATGACCAGTGATGATGTCACCAATTCTCATATTAAAAAGAACAGGCTATTTCAGTGAAATTACGTATTTTTAATTAATTGCATAATAAGGCATAATAATTAGTCACAAATGTTATTGGACACAGCTGAAAAAGCAAGGCTGAAAGATCATCTCCATTTAAGGTTTTTAATGATTACCATCAAAAGTCAGATTCTCAATTGCTCATAGCTTTACAAAAGAGGAAGAATTTAGATCAAAAGTTTCTAGGCAATTTCCAAGATTCCTATGCTGATTTTAGAAGATTTCAGAAAAAAAAAGAAAAGAAAAATTTCAGAGGCATTCAGCAATTTCCAGGAAAAAGGAACAAGTTATCCCATTTGATTACAGAAGTTAGAAGGTATTAGTGTGACAGAGCTCTTCTAGGACCTTTTACAGAGAATACATCTTGACCAAAACGTGACAGAAGAGAAAATAGGGTTTGAACCTGTGCTGTATAGCCTTGAGAAAGAAAAAAATATTTCTACTGAAAATGCCTTTTTTTGTCCATTAATCGATCTCTCAGTTATTTATAGTAATGGAAATCACAAAGAACCATTGAAAACAGTAGGAACTACAACTGTATAAAGCAGGTGCCATACGAATAAAAAAACATTGTAAAGATATTCCTATTGGTTTGCTTAGCTCTACTCCACAGTTGGGTTTTTTTAGCTCTAACATTTATCATCTTTGCTTGTCCAAACTAACTCTTTAAACAGAAATATTTTCCGCAGTTTGGCAACAATGGCCATTCTGGATTGGGTATTCACAGAAAAAGTAATAGAGAATTTGTCATAATGGGTCCATCTAGTATTCTACAGCTCCCCTCATGCTTTATGTTTCTACTTTATATAGCCATAAACCATCTAATGGACTGCGAAATGACAGTAAGGGAAAGAAAGGAGTGTTCCCTTTTCAACATATTTCTCTGACGCATTGAATTTGATCATCTGTACTATCACAGCTACAAATAGTATTAGCAAACGTAAATTACCCAGCCCCATTACATAAGGACACATTACCTGTCCCTTTGCCATGGCAAAATAAATGGGCTAACTATTTTATCTGCAAAATAGTTTGGTTTATTTGTTCTGAATGCACTGGCTCTTAATTTCATGATGCACTTATTTTACTAAGCTGTGCAATGCAGAAAACATCCCCATCACTATTCTGAATACTGTATTATGTTCTCATACTTCCTACTCTCCACAAACAGAACCACTCTAGGATGAGAATCGCAGTGATAAGGACTGTAAATTGTCCAAAAGAGAATCAATTTATAACTCCTGACGGTACAGCCTTTGAAGTGTTTTGTATGTAAATCTTACTGTACATCTCACTACCTTTGTTGCCTTTTTATGAGCTTTCATAGTAGTCTATATTTTAGTTGCCTCAACCAAAACTTAGAACTCTTATTAAAAAAAACAAACAAACAAAAAAACCCAGAAATACAACCATTGAAAAGTATCATTGTCATATCATCATCATGTCATGAAAGAGGCACTATAATAAATGAGAACTTAAAGACATCTAGTTATTATACTGATACCACTAGAAACTCATCCTATTTTCTGTCCTATTTGGTGTTGTTTTGGGGTAGTTATTGTTGGGGTTTGTTTGGGGTTATAGTGTTGGGGGGGTTGTTAAAGAATACACTGCAAAGGCACAGTGTTATTTTCTTGGGGTTTTGTTTCTCTGGAAACAATTTTACTTGGTAATCATTCATGATCTCTAAAAATTGTGATCCAGTTTCTGTTGTAATGCTGCAAATTGATGGAATTAGCATTAATACTGATGAAATTGATAATGTTTTACGCGATTATTGCTTCACTAATGACTATGTATTCCACAGCTATCTGCATATGAGATCATTAATACAATATATATACAAACATTAAGCTTAATGGAGTTAAATGATGATGTGGAAATGCAGGATGGTTAATTAATGATCAAGCAAACAATTAGTACTTGTTCTTACTAATTTAGAAGCTGTTCTATGAGGAGCTGTTGGAATGGGTCCAGAGGAGAGTCACAGATATGATCAGAGGGCTGGAGAACCTTCCATATGAGGACAGGCTGAGAGATCTTAGCTTGTTTAGCCTAGAGAAGAAAGGCTTTCCAGTACATAAAGGAGCCTACAGGAAAAGTGGGGACAGGCTTTTTAGCAAGGCCTGTTGTGACACAACAAGGAGTAATGGTTTTAAACCAAGGGAGGGTAGATTTATACTGAACATAAAAAAGAAATTTTTTACAATGAGGATAGTGAAACATTGAAACAGGTTGCCCAGTGGAGGCCTCATCCCTGGAAACATTCAAAGTTAGGTTGGATGGGGCTCTGAGCAACCTGATCTGGTTGAAAATGTCCCTGCTCCTGCAGGGCAGTTGGACCGAATGAACTTTAAATGTCCTTTCCAATCCAAGGTATTCTATAATTCGACGACCTGCAGCTTTGCAGAGCAAAACTCAGTGCATCTCTTAATTATAATTAAGCGAGGGACTTGTAAAAGCACAGACTACCTTTTTAACCTCCTGTTACTATAGATTGTTTCTAAGCTTCTCAGCAAGTGTGTTCACAGTCAGAAGAGGAGGAAATTTAAAAGAAAAGCTTTTCTACTACTTTTATTGGTCACCTTCAAATGAATATTTGACTAGTGGGACCTAGTGAAGTTTTACATTTAAGAGATACTTGATGAAAATGTACATCACTCTTAAATGATCCTTAATTGGTTCGTGTGATATGTCTGTGTTGGTACTTAGCACAGGATTGAATTTCACACCAAAGGCTTATTTCTACTAACCCTTAACTCATGCTGAGTATCCATCTCTCCCTTGTGCATTGTGTCATTGATTTTGCCCAGAGTAATTGTCTTTCTCTCTTCTACAACTCTAAATGTTTTTCTCTGTAGCTTTCATAAAAGTAAAAAAATCATTTTTGCTAGTTCATTTAAATCCTTGGATTGAGTAAATTAATTCTAAGTTTCCTAAATGGCAAGCTATTGAAAACATCTGTGTCAATTAAAAATTACATTTACGGTTTTCATCTTGCATATAGACTTTAAAATAACACCTTGGATCCTCTCAAATGCAACTCCCAATATTTCCTGGAAATGTGAAATCAACTCATTTTCTCCATAAGTTCCTTGACTAGTGTCACTGTATCAAATATCAACCCATTTTACACTGCAGTTCTCTTATGGCACGAAATTAAGGTTTCTTGATTTTTTAAGCATATGTTCTCTAGTCTTTTCCAGTTACTACTGCCTTCAATTGACTACCTACAACTGCAGAAATGCATACAAAATTTTTCATTGAGAGCATTACCCTTCAAAATCTAAAATCAAGGCATATTTTTCAAGGTATTTCAAGAAATGTTCACTTGAGGCAAAACCCAAAAGCTTTTAGACTGATTGGCCTTGTCTTTGAAATCTCGCAGGCTAGTAGAGAACCTGCTTTGAATATAACAACTAGTTTTTATACAATGTCCTATTTTTATAGATGTAAAGTACAGTATTTAATTTGATAAATTATAATTTTTAATCCTAAGAGGAAGAATCTTTTGTAGAGTAATGTACCTTCAAGACATAGCCTGAGTCTTTGCAGACAAAGAAAGAAATGCATAGAATGCAGAAAATTCACATTTAGGGTCATTTTAAAAAGCACTTCATGGAAGATCTTATACACAAATATGTGATATTGGACATTTGATCTTAAGGAAGATGCTATAATCCCAGTAATGATGACACAGGACAGGCATTTTCCATGTGTTTGACAGTATCAAAAGAAGCCTGGACATTACTACTTACAGCTTGACCTAATGCAGCACAGTCAATGTTTGACACTAGCAAACAAATGGCCACATAACAGGCACAGCAGAATGAAGCAAAGTCACCTCATCATGACCAGAAGTCAAGGAGGTTGCAGTGCAGAGACCATGTGTCAGTGAAGGACACTTCGAAACAAAACACAATGAAAATAAGGAAAAGCAAGCTCAATATGAGACAGAAAAATAGAACCCTCTATTGAAACATCAAGGAGCGATCTGCTGTTACAAACGTACTTGACATTTATTCTCGCTCATCTTATTGAGATATAGGAGAAATCTAGATTTTAAACCCTGTGTGCTTGTGATATTGGAATGTTTGAAATTTTTCAGTCTGTTACAATAAGGAAGAGTACTCACCAGAATTGAGAACAATCGCTGTCACAAAGCAATGATTGCGTTGAAAGAGAATTCTATAGTAAGTTACCTTTGCAAGATGTCATCAACTACCATCCCCCTCCTTTTAACACAAGACAATGTCCATTACAACCAAAACATTCATCAACTGGTTGATCCACTCAACAACCACCTTGTAAATTGCCTTTACTTAGTTATTCCAAGCACCAAATTAATAAAATTTGAAACATTTGTATAGTTTCAGATATGACTAGCATTTAAATACCCTAATGATTATTCAGTGCTTTTCATTAACTGAAAATGGCTCAATTCTTTTCATGCCTAGAAAAGTCTAAAATTATTTTCAGGTTTTTGGAAGTCAGCGCTGGCTCTGAGTAATGATACAAGCAATACAACAAACGAGTTATATCAAACAAGTGATACAACACCGAGATATCTGATGGCCCATAATGAACTCTCACATCTCCATCATTAGGGTTGATACTGTATAAACCAGGCAAGTCATCCCTCTCTAATCCTGAAAAACTTTGATGGTATTTCCCTGGCCTCTAGTCATTCCAATTCTCCAGTCAGGAGCCTTAGCTGGCTTGGCCAAATAATGACTTCCATGATTTGAAGCAAAATATTTTGATTAAAATAGTCAAAATAATTCCATGAAGATATACTAGACATAAAATAGTAGCCACGTGGCTCAGATCACCTGGAAAGAGCTTGCTTTTTCCAGTGCCCCTTGGGCATTAATAAACCAGCATCTATAATGCTAGTAATTTTTTAAATCTCATTTGCAATTTTTAATCATTTATGGATTATTATTGAGTCTTTCGAACTCTGTCATATATTAAAAGGCACAAATGTATTCAAGTATGTTTAAAAAAAAATTGTGCATATACTTCCCCACGACAACTTCTATAGGCTAAGAAGATCTGACTTCTTACTGAAGGGTGGTTAACTTAGCAAACTAAAAATAGCAACAATTACATTTTGCCACAAAAAAAAAAGAAAATAAAGCAAGTGCGATGCAGCAAAACCAAACATAGGAAATGGGATATAGAGCTGTCACCACATTGGAGAATGCTACCTGACAGTATCTATAAATACATAAATCAAATAGAAACAATTGGAGTTAAAAAAAAAAAGGATTATGGTACCTGCTATTGATTTTCAAGTAAATTATTATAACAGTGATAACTACAGTTTGAAAAGCTTTTCAACATTCAAGTAAAGTTTAAACAACTACGTTATGGTCATTCTTCTACTAATTCACTAACGGATTTGAACAAATTTCATTTCAATACGAACCTTGTCAGTTGATATATACCATAAAGAGGAAAATGAAAAAGAGTTGAGGAAATATAAATGCCTCATTTTGGAGAATTATAACTACCTCTTCCAGCAGAAAGTGTCATGATTAAGTAGTAATGATCACTTTGAACCATTACTCTGTGTGCTCATCTGCCAACAGAGATTTAAGCCACTTTCATGTCATGCAACCATAAATTATTCTGGCAATTCTATTAGTGCTTTATTTTCCATATAACTCTACTGTAGTCTAGGAAAAATAGTTCTTCTAAATCTGAATTGCAATTTTTAATAACCTTGCATAGTTTACTTGATAGAAGATGATGATCTGTTATGTCAAAAACTACTGAGAATTTTTAATCAGTTAATAATTAACCCAATAAATATAAATGTCTCGTTCACAGAATCACAGAACAACCAGGTTGGAAGGGACCCATCGGATCTTCTAGTCCAACCATTCCTATCTAACACTAAACCAAGTCCCTCAAGACCTCATCCACCCGTGTCTTAAACACCTCCAGGGAAGGGGAATCAACCACCTGCCTGGGCAGCCTATTCCAATGCCCAATGACCCTCCGCGTGAAAAACCTCCTCCTAATCTCCAGGCTAAACCTACCCTGGCGGAGCTTGAGGCCATTCCCTCTCGGCCTGTCCTCTGTCACTTGGGAGAAGAGACCAGCTCCCTCCTCTCCACAACCTCCTTTCAGGTACTTGTAGAGAGTAATGAGGTCTCCTCTCAGCCTCCTCTTCTCCAGGCTAAACAACCCCAGCTCTCTCAGCCGCTCCTCATAGGGCCTGTTCTCCAGCCCCTTCACCAGCCTTGTTGCTCTTCTCTGGACTTGCTCCAGAGCCTCAACATCCTTCTTGTGCTGAGAAGAGTTTGAGTTGCTTCAGAGCTGTTTCTTTCTGCTGGGGCAACGCAGTTGCTCTGCACATGCTATTAATCCGTAAACTAAAACCCCATTTGAATTCGATAAAACCTTTTACGAAAGTTGACTGAAATTCCTTTTCTGGGAAATTCCAAGTTGATATTTTACCTTTAATTCACTCTACTGTGAAGAAAAAAAAAAAGAAAATCTGAATAGTCCCATAAGATTTAAATAGAGTGATATGACAGGAGATAGCTCAGGGAGTAACTGACTGTGGAAATTTTCACCTGCTTTAAACTTATTCTGCGTTAAAAGCAACTGAAATTGGTTGAAGTGTTAAAGATATTAAAAGAAATTATTGTGTGATGTGGGAGTATGAAAAGCACACTCGCAACCTGTAGGTGCATTGGCAGCCTTGATAGGAAATCTTTATTCAAACATCCTAAGTCACAATTCATAGTTATTGCCCCTTTTTATGTCATCTGTTGTGAAGGGGTTGACTCCATCATCTTTACAATTCCTCTTTGATTAGCTGCTATTAGAATCTTTGCCAGATGAATGAAGTGTATCTCACTCAACCTCAGGGCTGTTCCTCTAGGTCCCTGAAAATCTTGATTTAGCACAAGTGTTCCCTGATGTAACTTCCATGGTTTCTTAGACACTCCCACGTGACTAATATTTTTCCTGATGAAAATAACCTTTCTGAAAAAAAAATACTTTCTCACTGATTAATGTGATATTGCTATCATATTCTATCATACTCATTCAATATGAACAGCATTTGGAAATACAAATTAATGAAGGTAAAATTATATAAGGATAAAAGGTTTCCAAAGCCCCTAAATTAGCAGTGTTGTCTATATTCAGTAAAATATAGTATCAATTTCTTCTTTTATCTGAATTTATATATTCCAGTATGCATATACAGACTTTCCTATTAACCGTACATCATATTCACATATGCACATGGAATTTCTGGATCTCAGATTTGCTTAGAGCTATAGGCTATTCCACCCAGATCCATCAAGAGTGGGGCAACTCTAGATGTGTCAAGATGTACGGAAGAGGAGCCTGGTGAATAATAATGTAAAGGACAAAAAGTATAGAAACCTTCTCTATTAGGCAGCACACAAGCAGACATTTTCAGCACTGTAATTTTGGAGACAGGTACCTCAGACCCACCTGCTTCCTGAAGCTTGCCAGACCACTGCAGTTATTTTGCACAATTCTGTCACTTCAGCAAGCCAGCACGCAAATCCTCCCTGTTGCACCTTATGTGGACACACCTGCCCAGTTCAATGTCAAGCACAGAACTGAACAATGGGAGTTTCCTGCAGTTAAAAACAAACAAACAGAAAGGGTTTAAGCTTGATTAACTGCCTTTAGAATATCCTCCAAGATATCTCTTAGGTCTATCTTAAATTTGAGCAAAGTTTTGTTCCTTAAGAAAATGGTTTTGTAATACATACAAAAGCAAAACAGAAAGGATCTACATTGTTCCTTTACTTACCCATCTCAGTCACCAGTGAG
Organism: Coccyzus lansbergi; assembly: GCA_033558105.1. NCBI lineage: Eukaryota > Metazoa > Chordata > Aves > Cuculiformes > Coccyzidae > Coccyzus > Coccyzus lansbergi. The sequence goes on along the minus strand of JAUMJK010000581.1, from coordinate 266,614 downwards.
CATTAACATTAAAATGTCTGGTTTGTATTTCTCCCAGTCTTCCATCTTTGGCAAAAACACTTGCATACATTATGTGCTGAGAAATATTATTTCCTCATAATGAAAGTTTTAATAGCCAAGCCATAAACCCCAGACCTAAATGTTTATAGAGCAAGATCTTTCCCTACAGCTACACAAACACAATTGCTAAAGTAAAACAAATTTTATTTAATATAAAATTGTATCTCAAGCATTAAATACATATTAAAGCTCTTTTCTGTAAGTGGCAGATGTCTGAATAATAATCCATAAAATCCACTGAATTCTAAAAAAGCGTATTCCATAAAACTTTCATTTAATGAAACTCAAACACACTGAAAGGTGATAACAATAAAATATTATTAGCTACAAACCGTTAAAATTAACTGAAATAAGATTTGATATTTTAAAAATCACTTAAAATGGAAACTCTTCTCCTCTCAGATCTCCTTAAAACACTTTATGTAAGCAAGGCAAATGCAGTTACCTACTGAACTACCGCAATTTCTGTTCCACAAACTGAAGTGTATGTAAATTTCTCTGAAAAAAAATAAATGCAACACCTGTCCATTAATAGGCAGGGGAATTTAATATGTCCATCTGAAGAAAAAAGACTCTGTAACAATTACCTTATCCATTTTATCATTAAAGTATCTTGGGAGAAATAGAAATAAACAACACAAAGTATAGGTTAGTTGAAACAGAAACATCTTTAAAAATATTGTCCCAATAGATCTTAGTTTACAGTGGATCAGTAGTGCTTAAGGATGAGGACAAGAGCAAGCCATTAACAGCTTCAATAAAAGTCAATTAACCCCTCGTGCTTGCTGCTGTACCCCCTCTCTGCCAGCTGGGCAATGTGCACCACAACACTACAACTAGAAGCATTAAGCGGTTAACGAATACTGAGAGAGTAATTACCTACTGAGACAACAACAAAAATTAATGCATATGCAAAAGCAAATCTGCTGCTATTTTGTGGCTTTAAAAAAAAAACCCCACGCTGTATAATATAATAGAATCTGTTTCCCACTAATATCCCCAGGCTGGAAATAGATACCAATCAGATCTTTTTTAGGTTAGGATATTGTTTATGAATGACGGATACATCTTTCTGTAAAGCAATACAACTCCATGAAAAAAACCCAAACTTCTGGAGTCAGGGATGACTGGAAAATATTTCCCTAGTTAGAATTTTAATGTAAAGATATCACTTCTCTTCATTACAGTTATTGAACTGGAATGTTCTGCAAGAAAGCTAATGGCTTCAGTAAGTGTTTTTGAAATGCTAACTTTTGTTTAGAGATCAGCCAAGTAGTATAAAAGTGTTCGGCTACAGAGCAATTAATTTTAGGTGTGTATCACTTTACACAGTAATTCCACATCCTTCCATTAGCAAAAAATTTTTTCAGAAAGTCATGGCTCTGCTAAAGCTGATTCCAATACAGATTCACCTTCATGGAACTTCTACAAAAATCAGCCATTATGTTATGTTCTTTCAGTCGCAAAAAAATTATCCCCTCTTCTAGACACAATATAGCTCTAAATTAGAAAGTGTAAACAAATAAGGCTACATGATTAATTACGCATTGTCTAACCACCTGATCAAGGTTTATGTACTGATGATTGTAATGACAACATCTATTTTGGAATATGTTAAAAACTCAAGGAATTCCACACTTACAGTAGCTTTCAGAACCTTAAATTTGCATTTCATCAAATATTCGGCACTTTAAGTCATAAACTACCATCTGATTTCATCTGGGCATTGGTAGAGTGCCACCTGCCGAGTCACTCATTTTCCCATTCATCAGATTCCTAGATTCCCATTTGCATTTTCACCCGCACCTTCTCCATTGTCTTCTCGGATAATTTCCAGATTTGGTAATATGCTTAAATTATATATTATATTTTAAGTTATCTGTAGTCTGAATCTAGCCTAGTATCAGTGTCTGAAAGAGTCTATATGGAAACAACCCATATGAAGCAATTTAAGTATCAGCTTTAAAGTTTTGAAACAGCAAGTTTTTTATTAAGCATTACTAAAGACTGATGAAAATTCATCACTGATGCCTGAAAATGAACTGCACAGTCATTTATTTGTGAACATACTGGAAACACCACAGCACCTGGAGACTATGCAACTAAAAATAGACAGGAGAGCAAACAGATGAGGAGACTGCAATTAAAGGAGGTTAATATTATATTGGCTCTTGCTCATTTATTGTTCACTACAGCAACAAATACAAGGCTTGCATGCCTCTGCTCCCTGCTGTTGAAACAGACAAGTCTCAAGTTTCAGTGCATAAAGGAATAGTTTGTGAACTTAGAAAAGTGCGTGTGAATGAACAAATCTAGTGACTGTTTTGCTTCCATAGAACTAAAATACTGTGTTCTTCCCTTGGATGTTTCAACTTGACCCTCATTTAGATCAATGGCATTTTATGTGTTTCCTACTTAGATCAATGACACCACACAAACCTAATGGAAGGAATCAATTTCTTGGCACTTCTACACATATTTCACGGAGTTAATGAAATATAAATGTAAGCTACATTGTGATGCAAAGACATAATAATTTGGGTCACTTTCACTAGAAATTACAGATTTATCTTTGTACAACACAAAGCAAAGTCTTTTTCCTGGTTGGTCTCCTGGACCTTGAGATCCTTTCTTCATTGTCTATATTTCATTTATTCATTATTCACGGAATCACAGAACAACCAGATTGGAAGGGACCCATCGGATCTTCTAGTGCAAACATTCCTATCCACTAACACTAAACCAAGTCCCTCAATACTTCATCCACCTGTGCCTTAAACACCTCCAGGGAAGGTGAATCAACCACCTCCCTGGGCAGCCTATTCCAATGCTCAATGACCCTCTGTGGGAAAAACCTCCTCCTAATCTCCAGTCTAAACCTCCCCTGGCAGAGCTTGAGGCCATTCCCTCTCGTCCTGTCCCCTGTCACTTGGGAGAAGAGGCCAGCTCCCTCCTCTCTACAACCTCCTTTCAGGTAGTTGTAGAGAGTAATGAGGTCTCCCCTCAGCTTCCTTTTCTCCAGGCTAAACAATCTGCAAAAGCCCAACCATTTCCTACACAATGTAAAGATTAAGCCTGTTCATTATAATCAAAGAAATCAGACAGTAATGATAGATAAGATCATACATGCACCAGCCTGTAGCGTATGGGGGAAAAAAAAGGTATTAGTAGAAGCAAATACACTTTCCAGATATCTGGAACACAGATTAATGGTGTCAATTAACTTGCATATATCAACAGCAAATAGAAAACTGTTTCCAGTACCTAGCCTAAAGTTAGGAAAATTGATTACAAGGTAGTGGAGGACAAAGTGAACTTGAATCATCTCCAACACGAGATACTGATGTGTTTCACTGAGAGACCCTCATAAGTCTTTTCTTCATCTTTCTCCTTGAGATATGCTATAAGCTAATTGCAGAATATGCTACCATTTGTCAATGGACAGCTACATTTTTAGAACATAGGAAAATGGTTTTTCCTCCTCTCATCAATTGTTTTCTCCTATTGATTTTGTCTTTATTCAAGGAGAATGTATTCACAGGATCAAAGCAAATGATTAGTTTTGTAAAATCTCTTAGATTGCTGAATTAAAATCCAATTGGGAGGAGGAATGAGAACAATTGTGTGTCAGCAGGTAATTCAGATTCCAATTCTACAAACATTTTCTCTGAAGAATGTTTTAACTACCTCATTTTTTTTTGGTTCAAAGACAGATGTTCCTTCAAAATTACAAGTCGAGGAATCCTTTATAACAGCCAGGTTAGGTCAAAGCACATCTACTAGGAATGTCTAGCATGTTTCTTTTTCCAGCTTCTACATAATCAAATTTACACACACTCTGAGGAAAAATAAGGTTAGCCCAAACTTTTTCTGTAGACTTAACTGTTGCTATAATTCTGCTACAGGTTTGTACTCTTGCCATTTTCAGGTTTTCTCCTCCCCAAAGAACAAATTATATCAACCATTTAGTTTTAGCTGTACAAGTTTTAGAACTACAAAACCAATAGACCTTACTGGATTCTTTCATGGCAGGAACACTTCCCAGCATGGTGGAAAGATAAGTGGCAAAACTAGCCAACTTTTTCCTATTTGAGAGATAACAGACAGAAGAAAGCAGCACTTCTAGAACACAAAATTTTGTAAACAGATCACTTGGTATCTCCCAACATTAAACTAGATTTGATTAATTCTGATACAAAGACACAGCATCAAATCTTAATCTTTAGATAAAAGCAGAATGTACCTGAGTGGGAACAAAAGAAAAAGAAATTGCTTACCTGGTTGACCAGAAAGAAGAAAAACTATAAAGACAATGATGGAACAAAGCTCTAGCAAATACTAAATTTAATACTAATGTATACAGACACTACTCAAAACAGTGATCCAGAAAAGATTGTTCAGGACCATCAAAATGCATAGTAATGGGAGAGGGAGTCACCATTTTGAGGAGATTCCAGAGAGTTCTGTTACTGAATTACAGCCTCTGCTGAGATAGGTATTTTCCTGCAAAAGATTGTAAGTTCTTTTTTCTTAAATCAGGATCTATATTAAGATCTTGTAATACATCTTTTTTTTTGTCCTTTCAGTATCAAAATATTTAAAATGTTTCTTCATGGTCTGATTTCCTGTCCCCATGTATACCTGGAGAATCACAATTGCCTGCATTAACCCAGAACCACCCAAGCAGGCTCATAAAAATGGATGGCATGATCATATCTGGAATTTACACAGGACCCTATTCAATAAAGCACATTCTGCCTTTACTGTAATACCATCCTCTAGAGCTTTAAAGTCTTTCAGGTGGAATAAAGATGCTGCTATAATGACAGTGAATGTAATTAGATTAAATGTAGCTGGGAGTCAAGGTAAATGGCCTTACATCAGAAAGAATGCAGTAACACAGGTTCTTCTAATGAAGACAAAGGATATTACCTGCACATTTTTGCTACATTTCTTTGCAAAGTAAGTCCACAGCAGGACATGCCATGTAATATGGATGCTGAGTTCCTTTCAGTATTTTACACTTAATAAAATCTCCATGCCTTTAGACATAAAGGAAGAACTAAAGAGAAATATCTTCAAGAAGCATCAGGATCTGTACGAGCAGCAGGTAACTTCCCCCAAAAAACCAGCAATCTGTTTCTGTTAGGAATTAAAAGAATTTAATGCAAGGAATTACATTAGAATTGGGACTATTTTTTGGTGGAATCAATATAAACATAGAGGAGAATTCAAGGCAATATCAACATAAGCAAACTGCACAGTGGAACACGTGCCCTGTATGATAAGCATTTGTATAGTAACTGCTTTGTAAATTAGCTGTGTACTAATGTTTATGATTTTTGCAAAAGACGTTAATTACTACATAAAATCATTTGATTGTGAATGGAAAGCAAGAAGACAGCTTATGCTTAACAGATTATAGTCTCGTAATACTGTTGGCAAGTATGGAGGAGTATGAAATAAAAACCTTCCCATTCAGGTGACGTGCAGTGTAATACGACTCGTACCAATTAAACAAATGTTTTGATATTCATGCTTAACTAGCTCAAAACCCATCAACACTTGCACAAGAATTGTACCAGCCTTCTGCAAGGCAGATGGAAGGTTTACTATTTTTTTGAGGTGCTCCAAGATGATACATTAGCCTGTTGTGCATATCCAAGTGTAGTGTCCATAAGTTATAATTGCCCTACAAAGGGCAATTCATGTCAGCGGATCACCCAGTAAATCCTTCCTCTGTACCTCTAAGAGGTTATAATTCATAGTTTTATATGTCCTTTCTATTGAATTTCTGCTAATCCTAACAACAAGCAAGTCTATTCTGTCTTCTGTGAATTGATAGAACTTTGCTGAGATTAATCAACCCTGTTCACTTTTCCATAAAGTTGCCTTCTTACATGTTCTGTTGTATCAGGCAACATGCTTTGTTGCATTGGTTATCTACAAAATGAGACGTGATAGTAACATGGCATGGCTAGTGTGAGCAAAACCAAGGTATTTTGAGAGGAAATTTATAATACAAGTGCTGAAGCTCAAGAACACAGACAGAAACATCACCACCGCTTATGCAGATGTATAAGAACACGCCCAAAATGTCCTGTTCAAACAACTTAGGCAAATATCTTACAAATATGTCAAACGTGCCAACCTCAGCAAAAACAAGCGAGTTTGACTTGTGCAGCAGTACAGGAGTCCTGAAGTCCCTGTGCAAAAAGCCTTTAATGTAAAAATCAGTTGGTGAAGCCCAAGTTCTCCACATTACATGTCACTTCATTAAAACTTGCCTTGCTCCTGCAGAAATCCTCCTCTTATGAGATTCTATTGTGATTAAACCAAATCTGAAGAAATGAGACTACAAAAGTCTGACTTACTTCCAGTCCATGCTCAAGTGACACGTGAAGTACTAGAACGTCATAGAGTCTGAAGAGGATTTTTGCAGCAGTGCTTATATATCATCTTATGTGAAGAATAAAGATTTTATCATCCTCTGTAGAGAGCCCTTACTGTTTGCAGTCTTTCATAATAACCCTTGTAGTTTGAAGTTGTAAATTAGTGTAGGTAAGTGGTAACAAAGTAGGAACAGCACAATTTAGGAACACAAAGAAGTTGTCATACAGGAAGCTCTGTATTAAATAAGCAGGTAACAGCAAGGGAGGGAAATACTGCGGTTTTTTACACTTTCCAACTAAATGTAACAGAGTACAGCTTTAACAATAAATGTTTTTTTCTTAAGAAGTGAGAATCTAAGGGACGCACCTCTTACAGGAGCACTTTGGAGGTGAGAACAACCCTTAAGATCAGAACTAAGTGCAAGATATGCACTCTCAGTATGGTTCTTGTCACTCCTCCCAGAAAACTCTTCAGAAATTTAATTAGGGAACATAAATGCTGGGAAGGTCAGAACAGGGGCAGTTGCTGTAGTATTGTTATTCTTGATTTGTGGTTGTTTCTCAGATACTATGGCAATACTGATCAAATAAAAGTGAAGTTCAGATTAGATAGAATGAAAAGTTAGAAGTTACTTTATTTGTGTCACTAGCATTTCCTTATAAGAGAATTTCTGCAGACAGAGCCTATTATTACTCTGTCCCAAATGATTAAATGCTTTAAAATTCTGGCATGTTTTGCTATTTTCTAAGTAGAAAATAGGGCCAATATTTTATTCCATAAAAATTAAGATTTTGAGAGTTAAGTTTGAACATTACCAGGAAACCAGCATGTAGAACAACATCTGCCAGCAGTCATCAGTTATGTTTTACAAGAACTTCAGGGGGAAAAAAATTAAAAAGAGAGAAAGAGAAAAAGAGAGAAGGATATCCTGTACCTCCTGCGTTGCTTGATGTGAGTTTAGAAAGAAATGAGTCATTTGTGTATTTTCTTTCTCTTGAACCTGGTGAGTGTTTGTTCCCTACTCTGTCCTCACTCTAATCATTATTATCTCCACTTTATTGGAAGATGTGCTTTGACAAATGATAATCTTACCTTTTCTTTTTGTGTATGTGATGGCAGAAATTATCAGAAAATAAGCAAGAAAAGTAATACAAGAATGGCTCATAGGAATAACCTAGATTGACTCTGACAGCAAATCTCAAGGAAGAGATAAGCAAGTTGGGAAGTCATCTGCTGAATAATGGATTGGGATAGTTTAAAGAATTCACTAATTTTTAGAAATACAAATTCATATTTGCTTACCTGCTTTCTCTTATGTTTACACAAATCTGGATCAAGAAGAGACAGGAGAGCATAACTGGTGGTGCAAATACATATAGAAAAGTTAAGTCACATGGTGTGGTGATGATCCACCTGTCAGCAAGGTAGTTCTTTCGTAAAGTACAGCTATGAAACATCAGCCTAAGATTCTTATAAATTACAAAGATTCCTACAAAGTATACTTTACTGAAAGTATACTCTGTACATCAGAGTAGATGAGACCCACAAAGTGTTCTGCAGTATAAAATAGTCTCAGGAAATACTTCCATAACAGTCAAACAAATCTTCATAATATTCATGAAAATGAAATGGGGATTTGTAGATCTCACCCTGAACATTTCAGTTCCTTCAGCTCTGTTGGATTTCATCTCAGGAACAATTTGACTTTGACATTCCTATGGGCAAGTAAGTCACTGACATGCTCTTGCAATCATTTGCAAGAACCATTTTAGACTCATAACTGTGTGCCTTTGGGAGCATTTGGGTTTATGATCAGAAGTATTCACTCCAAATAAATGGCAAGAATCATAGAAGCAAAAGTCTTGTGTGCTTTGAAGAGCTTGTACTGCAGCTTAAAGTTTGTTGCAGCAATACTACAAAATGAAATGACAAATCCCACTGGAACCAACAAAACCTCTGTGTGCAGATACATCTGAATTAGGCCATTAAAAGTGCAAAGTCTCCGAATGGTCCCATAACTTTCTGGCAAGACCTTGGGAGTTTTGTAGTGCCTCTGACAGTGGTAGTATTTTATTCTACTCCCAAATGACTCATTGTCAAGATTATTTTAATTATGTTGGTTATTTGTAGATACAAAAAAAAAATTATAAAACACTTCAGCCTGTTCCACAACAATGCTTTATCTGTTTTAAAGCAAGAGGCTAACTTCTATTTTCTGTTTTCCTCCCTTTGACTGGAAAAGGAACAATGCTATTAAGCCAGTTATAACCTTCAAAATAACATCAGGTTCATCTTAGTGAACTCTTAAAACAGATGTTATCACAGAGATTGATTTATGGAAATGTAAATGTTAGATGTAATTAATTCAGTAGCTACCTGTTCCTTGAGTATTCAGTCTCATACTGTGTGCTAGAACTGGTACAATGATTTGTGGCTATCTATATTTATTTATTTTTGTAATCTCCATTTGATGTCAGATCAGGACCTCCACTCTTAAAATAAGAATTTTGACTCCAGATTTAGGCATTAAATTAGAAACATTTCAAAGTTGTCTAACAAATTTTTCAGCTTAATTTTCCACAGAATCAGAAATTATTTCTCATTATCCAGAAAAATACAGCAACACTTTCTAAAAAATATTTTCTGAGTATGAGGATTGAGTTATGTGTATGTTTAAATTTAGGAAATACCAGGTCAATAAAAGTTTTGATTAAAATATATTGTGCTTGTGCTTTATGCAGGTTTGTGTATCTGACCTTTTCTCTCATTCTAGAATCTTCTGCTGAATTAGAATGGAACTCTGGCAGCTTGGAAATCACACTGCATTGTTATGCATTTTAGTGATGCCATATTTCACTCAGTCTTTTTATAGTTTAGCTCTCATAACAACCATTTATAGGCTTTCCTCCAGAAGGCATCTTTGTATGTTGTGGGCTCTGTATCTGCCCTGCTGTCTTAGCAGTGCTCCACGGATATGACGACAGAAGTCCTCAAGCCAGACAGACTCTGTTACAGCAGCTGAAGACGACATCATAATATTCAGCCCCATAGTTATTAATCTATGTGCTAATTTGGAATTGGAGAAAGAAGCAACAATTTCCCAGCCAACAGTTGAAAATTCATATTATTTGGTTAAAAAATTAAAGCTCCTCCCACAAAAAAATGGTCATGCCCACAAATTCATCATTTCAACCAATTAGTTGACCTTAGTACAACAGTGCCAATTATTCCATCTTTTATATAAAAATTATTAAGTTCTACTAATGATTTTTCCATAATTGCATGATGTTTAATTTGTTTCCTTAGATATCTCATTGCCAGTTCTACATTAATTATTCAAGCAAGGTCAAATAAAAAGAAAACGGGACACAGGCTAAATTGCAAAATGGGAATTCTAGTTTTTCATCATCTGCTGTTCCTTACAGTCTCGCCTCTGTTGCATGATTTGTAGTCACAGAGTCGTTATAGTTCCAGGAGACATGTGCTCCAAGAGGAGTGCAAGAGGGAACAGCAGCCTCATTCAACTTCAGTTTCCTAATGCTAATTGACACTCACTGACACTATTTGATATTCATTCACCCTAGTGCATTCTACAAATAAGTCCCCCAGAGGGTTAAAAAATGGAGGTAGTAGCTGGTGGCAGCAGACAAAACATTTCTTGATCTCAAAGCTTATTTACAGAAAAGTTAAAAACTATAATTGTATAAAGTTAAAAAACTAAAAGGTGCAAGGTTGCTTCACCATTGATTTGTCCATCAGATGGGGGAAGCTCTCAAGAGCTTCTGAAGAGTGGTCGTTTTCTCATTCTCTGCCTAAGGACATATACAAAAATAACAGAGCACCAAATACAAGTGGAAATTGAGAGGATTCTTGCAGGTTGTCCTCTTCTACTTCAGATTATTGTTCAAGTTATCACTAGAGACCAAATCAAAGAAGATTTAATTTCTAAAGGCACTGAATATACTTGCAAATGTCTCATTTTATTGTGAAAAATTTAATCATGCATGTAAGCAAATGTAAGCTGCAATATAGCAGACATTCTATGTTACCTGCTCTGACAGAATTCTGCTTAGAAAAGTCAGTTAAGCTCTCTCACCCTCCTCATTGGCAAAATGAGCAAAACAACATGAATTCACGTGTTTTCTAAGACACAGGGAAAGAAGTAATTTTGTTTATCAAAGTCTGACAATTTGATTCATATCCTTCTCAGCAACATTGCCTACCATAAATAATTTAAAAGCTGATATATATTCCAGGAAAAGATATAAACTGCAGTAGTAGGATAGTGAAGATGAACATGTTAAATCATATTCTAAGCTATTTTTAATGAGCTAGGTGAGACTGCTATCAAAGGCAGCAAATTTTACATGGCTTAAGCAGCAGAATTAGGGCACAACAAATTGAGAGCAGAATATTACAGCTGTTTTATCTTGCAAGAAAACATTTTACTACTTTCTGAACATGCTTTACGTGATGGAAAAACCCTGTCAAATGTCCCAAGGAGTCTTGAAGTTTTTGTTTTAAACTTATGCAAATGAATAAGGAAGATCACACGTCCTTTACCATCTGTGTAGCCACGAGCACGCTGCCAGTGCTGAGCTGGCAGGAAACAGGACATTTCTCCCACTATCCTTTACAGGAAGACACAGTTCAGTCAAGTGTTTTACAACAAATCAAAAAAAATTCTTCCAAAGTTGAAAACATCTCTAACACAACCTGAACAGTTTGGAGAAGTCCCTCATCAGGTCATATATATATATGCAGTTAAAAACCTTGATCATCTCCAGTGAGAGATTTTGTTTCCTAAACCAAATGAAAAGTTTCTTAGAATAGGTTGTCCTCCTACCTACCAGGTGAGCTATAGTACACGTAAAATTTCTTTCATGCTGTTTTTCAGGTTTGATTCTTAAACAGCAAAGTTGTAAGGACAGTGTACAAAGTAGACTTGAGCACAAAACATCACCTGACACTTTTACTGGGCTAGATATCTACCTTATACTATACTTCCCTCAATATACTATTCAATAACTATTTTGCTGCTCTGCAGCATGTGTGTGATTTGCATCTGTTTATTCACAACATCTTGATTTAAACCACTGGCTGATAAGAACATTGAAACAGAATTAAAGAAAGAATCTCTTATTTATTTCCTTGAAATTAATATTTTATGTAAATCACACAAAAAGGAATATTCTCCTAAATTATATTGTACTCTTTGAAAAAGAATTATAATCTATTTTCTTTCAAGAATATTAGTTATTGCAAAGTTGTCTTCTTTGAAGACAGAGGAACTGTTTATCTCTGTTGTGTGCTTGTAGAGATGAATTAATTTAAATATTCAGAAAAAGCTTTGCACATGTATGGGGAATGTACTAAGTTCTTTGTTGGTTTTCCATTTTTATGATCCAAATAAGCTATTTTTTTTTCAGCATCCTGATACATAATTGCATTTCCAAAACTAACTTATTTAAAAGCAATGAAATCAATAACAAAATTCTTTTCAATAGGATGAATGGCTTCCAACATGACAGATTAATCTTTTTGATAGTTTCTATGTCCTTTAATTCAGTAAAAGATAATGGTAGTTGCATTTTCTTATCAAATTAGTCCTTGAGCTAATACTTCATCACTTTTGAATATTTCAAATTTTAAAAGGGATAGGATTTTTTTTGTTTATGCAAGAGTATAAAAATCTTTTTTTGTAGAAGAAACATCTTAATTAACATAAATACAGCTTTAACCAAAGGTTTTCAAATACTCAAAGGCAAACAAGTGTTATCATTTCTTTTTACAGATCAGGGTATGGCTGTTGAAAGATTAAAGCCACAACCATTTGTTAACGAAGATTAATGTTTCCAAAGTATATCGAGAACTTCAGCTGGTGATGTTGCATAAACACTTGCATTACCATGAAAAAATTTTTCCTTCATCCTTAGAAGGGTGAGGAGGTCTGAAGACAGAGTCAAGAGGAGAGTCATGGAAGAGAAGAAGTTGCCTAGAAAAATTGGACAGTCTTCTGTCTATGGAGGTTTTGAAGATTTATCTGGGTAAAGCTCTGAGAAACCTGGTCTGACTTCACTCTAGCTGACATTGAGCAGGAGGTTGGACTAGAGATTTCCAGGGGTCTCTCCTAATCTAAAACATCTTGCGATTCTATAAAATTGCTTTTATTTTATTATTTGCCCTTATAGCTCAACAATAATTCCCATAGAAGACATCTCCAAGGTGAATAAAACAGTGTCTTTAAGGATGTTGTCAGAAGATCTTGCCCTTTTCCTGCAAGTAGTTATAAACAATTTCACCATCACGTACATACAGTTCTACAGCAGGTGTTATGCAGACATTGCAGGGAACATATGAAGGGAGCTGCTTTTTTGCCTCTACTCTTGCAGTTCCCTGAATACTAGTTTTGGTCAATAACCTTAAAATCGCTATTGTAGAGTTGTCTTCCAAGTATTTTTGTAAAGGTCTTTAAATGAAAAAGCTTAAAAACCATGGCTCTAGAGAACTCCAAGAAGAAATTAGTTTCTTTAGTGAAAAGATTCTTATAAGAAGACTTTCTTCAAAGTCAAATTCCACCTATCTCTGGAGACATGAAAGAAGGATGCTGAACTTTTTCCAAACAAGTCATATGGCCTTCTACAGAGGAAGATTTTCCAAACTGAGTTGACATTTTCAGTGTAGTCTCTCAACAAGCTTGTCCTGGGGAAACCAGGAATGATTCTGTGGCAATGGGTCAACAAATGTTATTTAACTTTTCAAATTAAAACCCTCATTCTGCAAACACAGACTCTTAATTATATTTCTTACAAGAAACCTTAAGTCGCAGTGTATTAGAGAGTTAACCTAGAAATGTGTTTCTATAGGATTCTGATTGAAGACACTACAGAATTATGGTAGTTTGGATAATTTTATCTCATACTTACTAAATATACACTGAGACAACTTTTAATTTTTTGTCAATGAAAACATCAAAGGTCATTCATAGCAGATTCTCTATGCTCGGATAGTTCTTTTCTCCCCTAGGAGCTTAAACATTATTTTGTATATTAATAACAGGGCTGGAAGGGATCTCAAGAGGTCATTTAATCTATCCTCTGTCCCAAGGCAAAATCAAACATATCAATCTTGACAGATTGTCTAGACTGTCTTTTTAAAAACTTCATAGAATCATAGAGTAATTTGAGTTGGAAGGGACCTTTAAAGGTCATCTAGTCCAACTCCACTACAATGAGCAGGGACATCTTCAACCAGATCAGGTTGCTCAGAGCCCAACCCAACCTTGAACGCTTCCAGGGTTGGAGCATCTACCACCACCTCTGGGCAATCTGTGCCAGTGTTTCACTATCCTCATTGTAAAAAAAAAAAAAATTCTTCCAAATAGGGAAATTTCAAAAATTCTGGTCTATCTATTCCAATACATCACCATCATTACCTTTAAAAGGTCCTTTTCTAGTAATTAATCTGAATTTTCCTTGTTGCAGGATAAACTCAACATTGCTTGTTCAATTGTCATTGATATAGAAAAAATATTGTTTCCTTCCTCTTATAGATTTTTAAAGAAAACATACTTGAAGACCGAGTTTAGAGGATAAAATCAGATTAGAAATGCAGCTATGAGTGGGCTGAGAGAACTGACTCATTCATCTTGAAAGAGAGAAAACTAAAGAGGCTTGAGAGAAATCATTAAATATGTAAGAACTCTTCTAGCGACCCATACCTTTTTAAGTAACATGCAGGAACTAAAACTAGACATACTGCTGTAGGTGAGGTCTTAACAACTAAAAGCAGAGTAAAAAAAAAAAAATTGTTTTCTGAGACCTGGTTATGCAACTGCTGATACATGTCAGAACACCTACTGACAACTTCTGATAACTCCTGTTAAATGTACTGCCTGTAAATACAGTTTATCATACCTTGTAATACTGTCTAAACATAATACCTTGAATATACACATGTTGGAGCGCATTCTGATTTTTTTTTTTTTCCAAAGAATATTTGCCAAGATTGTTTGGAAGTCTTTCTTGTGTTGACTGTAGGCCTCCAGACAGCAGGCATCTACTCACTTGCTTAATCTCCTGCGTTTACTGAAGAAGGCTGAGCAAAGACGTCTCAAGGCAGCTCAGAAGGTTCTCCCTAAATTCTCCTAGAAACTTTCGTTCTTAGATTCACCTTTTATTAATAAACTGGTAATGCAGGATGACTGTGAAATGCTTGTTACCTGGTTAGTTGCACGGCAGCTGCCCAGGAAGTTATTAGTCCATTGCTGACATGGGATTACTCCCTTCAAAGTTAACGGCTGTGAGTTCAGGAACTTGACTCATAAATGACCTAAGTAACATCTCTGAGGTAATGACCTAGTGTATAATTACCTTTTATGTTCCTTTCATGAATATATACAATCTAGGATGAAAGAAGACACGTATGGTAAATGATCACATTTCAAGTCCTCATTGTGTGAATTAGTATAGTGTTTCCAGAGAGGCATGTCAAGAGTTAAACTGTGAAGGAAAGCTAGAGAGAATTGTTTTGGTTTTGTTCTTTGTTTTTAGAAAGTTTTATAATTAGTGTTGGGGCACACTGGGCACTGAATTCATTTCATAGTATCACACATAAAGGCAAGCTGAATTCCTCTCAGTGCAAAAGCAACCTCAAGCTACCTTGACAACAAGATACCAATAACCCTGTAATTTCAATTGTTCACTCTTTTTTTATGTGTTCTGTTTCTCAGTGAAGTCTCATCTTCCCAGTCCAGTGCCATAGGCTAATAATCTGTAACAAAACTCACCCTCAAAAAATGTCAGATATAATGAAAAACACAACTTCACAGATGAGAAAGTTGGCCTCTGCTAAATCCTAAGCGCCTTAGCTCTCAGACTCTATAGGTTCTTC
The DNA here is from genome assembly GCA_033558105.1 of Coccyzus lansbergi. Taxonomy (NCBI): domain Eukaryota; kingdom Metazoa; phylum Chordata; class Aves; order Cuculiformes; family Coccyzidae; genus Coccyzus; species Coccyzus lansbergi. The sequence goes on along the minus strand of JAUMJK010000581.1, from coordinate 251,269 downwards.
TGTTTCATCCTCTAACTCTGAATTAGAAGGGTATGTGAAATTGAACTATTCCTGCTTCTTTCTACTGAACCACTCATTACCCATCAAATAACAGACTTCCAAAGAACAAAAACTCTCTTGCCAGCTGAGAGAAAAAATGTCCCTAGCAGATGAAAGCAAGACCTGACCACACATCTTAACAATCTACTAAATAATAATCTACTAGAAGCAGTAGATGCAGGTGTACAATTTCACTCTGCCAGCCCAGAGTTGGCCTTATAGGTTACTCAGTGATTCGTAACACTGAAGGGAGTAGAAGAGCCTATGGATCTCATTCCATAACATTCTGTGATGATATAAATTAACTCTAAGGTGGAAGACTCAAATGCAGCAAAGAAAGACAGTATGAGGCTTAGGATCCTCATGGACTGAGAAAGATGGCGCAATTATCAAGAGAAATTCAGAAAATAAGGTGCTCTCTCATCCTAAACAACATCTACTGTGTATGTTTTTGACAGTTGTTTTGACAAATTAGAAATATTTAAACAAATCTGAGACCAAATATATGTTAAATTAGGAAAAATGGGGCTAAGATAAGAGTTTTACATTTCTTTATTATCACTAGTAATAAATGACTATATTACTGTTCATTTAGTTCTCTATAGATAGACAGTGAATAATACCAATAATGTCCAGGTTAGAAATAATTACACAGGTTGTATTTGTGATCTGATGCTTTACCCTATTAAACAGAAAATGAAGCTAACACATCATGTCCTGTAAGCAGAGGTCAAAATGCTAGTTCTAACATAAGGACTGCCCTATTTTTGAAACAGCGCAGCTTTTGAGATGAACAAAGGTATTACCAATATACACGCAAACAAATATCTTTGCCATAAGGAGGTTTTCCAGTTTTCTTTGGTTTTAACAAACAGGTGTAATTCTTTGAAATTTGATCACTGGCACCCTAGGCATATATTTGCTTGAAAGTACCTCTATATGAAATCTTCAATCAGTATCTCATTGATTTAATCTATACCATAACACGGTGTGCCTGCTTTAATGAATAATATGCCACTGCTATGAACTTGGTGAGTTTCTATGTTACGTTTTCTATTTCAGCAGGTTGCTAAATGTCAAATGAATGCTTTATACTGACTTCAGACCTCACCAAAAGAAAAATAATCTCACCCACTATGTGGCAGAGATAACTCCACTGATGATCACTGTGGGACAGTGACTTTGGTGGTTTTTCAGATGCCACAGAGCATATAGCCAAGACCATCTTTTTCTACTCTGAATTAGAAATCCAGGCATGTCTCTTTAGAGCTTATTAGAACCTGAAATGCAAGAGTATTTTCCCCTTTATATTTTTTCTGTTGAATGAAATTTGGATAATTTCCATAAAAATCAATTCATTTAAAAAAGAAATAAAAATTAAGATTCTTAGCCTTTCTGTTTAAAAGGATATAGCCAAGACAATGTATGTGAAGTTGGGGGTGAAAGAGTGAAAGCTAAGTAAAAGGTAGTCCCAGCTGACTTAAGTTAATCAAATCAATTAAATGGCTAAAATCTTCCACTCATGACCCATGCTGTGAAGTTCGTGCTGTTACAGAGCAATTAAAGAACAATATTTGCAATAAATACTATTAAAATAAAATAGATTTGAGAAGGTAATTTTGGATTTGAATAGAGATTGATAAAATATTTTATTAATGAAGATCTGTGTCTTCCATGGCTACCTACAGAATTTGAGTCGTTATCACTCAAAAATGATCTAATATTTGCTCTTACTTAGACTCCTTGTTTGGAATATTTAGATTTGTGATTAACCACTGAATCCTAACCGTAATGGCCTGTTATCCACCACAAATGTAGAGAGGTTTCATTTTCATTTGTGTTAAATCAATTATTTTCAGTTTGCAATCTAAAAAAAAAAAAAAACCCACCCAAAAATTAGTTTGCTCTTGGCTTTCTCCCTGTCTAGTCTAAACATTGAAAATGTCAAGTTTGCTCACTAATTAAACATGTCTGTCTTAGACTCCACTTGTATCTTTCATCATAATGATGCAGAGTCCCAGGGAGACATTATACATTCATGTTTTCAAATATAGGATGTAAAAAAGTACAAATATAAATTTAATGCAGCAATCTCTTAATGAGCAAAGCAATTATGGCATGGAAGAAATGAAGGAATTAACCATGTAAAAAGTTTTCAGTATTTATGGGTCCAGGGCTTAAGGAATTAGCCGTGTAAAAAGTTTTCAGCATTTGTGGGTCCAGGGCTTCAGGGTCTGATTGAGACATTGTTTACAGAGGATCTGCGCAAAACAACTAGAGTGAAATGCGAGATATTAGTAGAAGTCGGGGAAAAATATATTTAAAAAGAGGAGGCTGAACTACAAGTTGGATTAAATTTATAACATAAATGATAAAATACTGGCGTTTAAAAACTGGGATTGAAGACTTGCAGGAAAAGATTTCTTGCAGTATTTTGGTTCTGCATCTGTTTAGAATGCAGGTTGGTTTTTTTAAAAAAAAACAACAAACCAAAACCAAAAACAAACAAGCAAGAACCACCACAACAACTAGTCCTAAAGATACACATTAGCAAAATTTACGGAAAAGAACTCTAGTTTTAAAAATGGCTCAAGCTTCCTGGTGCTTGGGTAGTCAGGTATCTCCTAGTTCATGGCAGCTGACACATTCAGGGCATAATTTCTCACCTTCCTGCTTTTTACCATTTTCTTTGAGGTCTCTGTGTGGCCACCGATTAGTACAATTAGCAAAGTGAATTTAAAAAATGCTCAGATGCAGCTGGGAGCACAGTAACAGGGCACAAAAATGACATATATTGTTAGCATTTTTCATAAAATAAGAAGGAAGAAGGCATGAAAGGAATAAAATATGTTCCAGAATAAATTCAAAAGGTCATCAGATGTGCAATATGAACAACTGGGGAAATTAAATGGAGAAGAAACACAAGTAATTTTTAAAACTACACCAGATAAAAATGATCATACTAGAGCATGCAGGGTTGTCAATGTTCTTCCCTTAACAGGACACTAGCTCTTCAGTACCAGATGGATGGTTGAACAGATCTATTCTATGGATACAGTTACTCTGTTTTGCAGAATTGGACTCTTTCCATTTAAATGTGTATCACAGGGAAAAGGCCATCTGTATGTCTTAATAAAGCAGGTCCTGCTGAGCACACTCCATGCAGAGACAAACCTACACAAGGAAGTAAAAACTCATAGCAGCCCAGAGTGCTATTCTATAGCCATTTACCAGGATATGGTTTGTGGACAAGACCTCCTGAGACCAATGAGTAACTTCCCTTTCTTCACCAAATACAAACTCTGGCATGAGCTCTGTCTGTTTGCTCTCAGTGTCAGAGACAGATTCAGCTGTGGAACATATGTTCAGTTACATTTCACAGCAAAACTGAAAATGCAGGTTTTGGAAAATCTAGTAAAACAAGCATTGCTGGCCAAACATGCTGTGCTAAATGTAAACTCAGCATTTCAATCGGAAACATGGCACAATGTTAAAAAACACATTTGGGGAAGGTACCAGACACACAACACATGAGTACTGTCATCTGGTATGACTGTAGTTTGCTTCATGGCAGCATCTCAGTATTGGAACTGTACTCCAGAATTCAGTACAGCACCAGAGAACTAGAAATTCAGCACAGCACCAGAAACATCAGTATCGTTGTCTTTTGATCTTTTAACCTCTTAAGAGAAACTCATTCATTCAGGAGCAGAGCTGCAGTACATAAGGGACTGATGCTCTTCCCCTCCACTCCCTTTTCTACTTGGTATCATCCAGCAGAGCCCAAAGCAGCAGGGAATGCCAAGAGGTTTTGATGAAAATAAAGTGTTGCTGAATTAGAAGGTAACATGTGGGTGAAAAAAGTGTACAGGGTTGTGTGGTTGTGGGAAGAAATTGAGAGAAAAGATAGAGTAAGATTGAGAGGAAGAAAAAGCGTTGCTTGGGCAAGGCTGTCCCCTTCCTGCAGCCTAATCCATTTTATGTTCTGCTATCATATCATCCACTTTGGAAAGGTTTATTCTTGACCCTTTCAGTGGGAGATGTTACTTCAGATTTTTGTGGATATGGTTTATTTCACCTGCACAATCAATATTATTTAACAGTGCTTCATGCTCTGCAAAGTATTTTTACTAACATCAATCACATGCTTTTTCTTCTCTCAGGATTTCTCTAGTTGCTGATTTAATAACCTTAGTTGGCAGTGCAAAATCTCCTATCAATAAGATTCTTATTCAGCCTTCTCTCCTGAGCTAATACTCTCCCTGTTGCCATCTTCTAATTCTGGCTTGCTCTCTTGATTTCACATGACCACATTCAAATAATATTTACTTAGTTTCTTTTCTTGGACTTCACTTCTGTCCTCAGTAATCATGAACACTTTATCTATGAACCATTTTCTTTCTTGATCCAATTCTTCACTGCTAACATTCTCAGCTATGCCCACGAGGGTTACCTTAGTAACTCCCCATTTAACACTGCAACCTCACCTCTCCTTTAGCTTTAACAGAGATAAAAAATGACTACTGACATCAGCTGTATTTGTTCAAGTAGTGATTACGTGACATTTCAGTAGAGCCAAGACTCTAATTTCTTATTTTTTTCAATTTAAAATAAAGATACATACAATCAGCTACCTGAGTCATGATTCTCTCCAGGATAAGTTGGGCAGCTGCCAATGAATACTCTCCATATTGACACCAACGCATAGTCAACTACTTTCTTGAACGGGACTTTGATGATCTACAGACAGCCTTCTTAAGAAGAAGGAAATAATGACATGCTACAGCTATACCATATTTTATTGCTATAATAGACCTGTAACTATTACACTAAACAACAAGTACGACGTGTCTGAGCTTTTAGCAACTGCTTGCGGGTTAGTTATTTTATGATATCTAACTCAGCTACTTCTGATGAACTGACCAGAGAGAATACTCAGATTGCTAGGAGAGCACTTTCAGTAGACTCAGAAGAGAAACCAGACACGTACTAAAGTTATCTTTCCTATTCCCAGTGTCACTGACCTAATTGGAAGCGATGTGACATCACTAGAGAAAAGCCAAATCCTACCTGAACAAGAATCTCCCCTTGTTTATTACATCTCAGGAAGACTCAATCCTGCAGGCACAAATGCAGAGGTGCAACTATGACTACATGAGGAGTACAAAAACATTAGAAGTGTTTCAAATCTGTATTTGCACAACTATAACTACAGCCTGTGAGGTCCTGTGCCTTTTCTAATGGATAAAGAGTAAAGCCATCAACAAACAAGGCCAGGGCAGCTATCTGCTTAAATATCAAACTTGTAAATTTTCAGTTATCACCCACTAATTATATCCATTTGCAGTAAATCTAGACTTGCTTCTCTAGCTTTTCTTCTCCATGTAATTTTCTTTACACAAATAGTGTCTCATGAATTTAGAATCCCAGGGATCATATCATGAAGTTTAGAATAATAAAAACTCCTGCAAAGCCATAATGAATGTGAAACTTCAGTTTTCTTAACTAAACATTTTCTTTACACAGATGTAGTATGATACCGTAAAGTTCCAGCTAAAGTGCAAGCATACATGATATATGTACCCCATTTAGAGTACCTGCAGAGCATTTATCAGCTACACTAGTAAAGTTAAGTAAATGTTATGGTTTGTATTTATGTAAAGAAATAAGATTTTTTTTTCTGGTGTTTTTATTCATCCCCAAGGAAGCATGAGAATGATATGGTTTGTTTTCCCCAGATTAGAAAGTGTTATAAAATAAGTACCTAGGATAATTTGAATAAACAATGCCTAAGGATTTATTATTCAGAAACAAGGGAAAGAAGTTGTTGGACTGGATTATCAAGAAGTTACCTTAAAAAAATTACAAACAATTAAACTATCAAGGGAAAAGATATGAATTATTGCATGGGGATTTAGAGGCATAGCCATATAATGCACTGCAAATTAAAGTAATTTATAAAGTACAACTGGAAACCATATATAAGAACAACTGCTTAATCAGCAAAGGTGAGTCAATTCCATTGGATAACTCACTCTGTGTTTATTGTTTGCTGTCATTAAAATATTCAAAAATATTAACATGCCCTGTAGACAGACACTAGCTCATTGTCACTGGAACACTTTCAGCTACTTGCTCAGCGGTGGTAAAAGACAACACAGCCAAAAGTCTCACTGCATGAATATACAAGTTCCCTTACCAATCTCTCCCTGTTCTTTGTCACTATTAAAAAGGTCAGTTATATATGGTAAAGATGGGAAGGAAGCTGTTTAAGATAGAGCAGTGATCTAACAGAGATCCGAGAGATAAAAATATGGGAGTTCAGTGTACAGTTTCAGAGAGGGAAAGGCTTTGAAAGAATCCAGGCTTTGCCTAATTTTTGTGGTATCACTATTAAATGCAAGTATGTGTGATAACAGTTATCTTGTAATACTGCCCTAAAATGTTATGTACTTATTTTCATTAGCAATCTCATTCCCTATTGCTGTATCTCTTAAACAAACATCCTATACAGTATTGCACAAGAGTGCTCATAATGGAAAACATAGCTACAAGTCCCAAATCCCAGTATTACTTAATTGTTACAGATTATAGGATTTAATACAAATGATAGTGTATTCTTACAATACAGTGGAGAGAAAAACAAAAAAGAAGTCATTCCATAGGCTCTAGGTTTACCATGCTATGAGATACATTCTCAGATTTCCCCTTACCTTTGCAGACTCCTCATGTTTTAAAAAGATTCTGAAAACCTAGAGAACTACTGAGAACATGAACTCTATTACACACAGATTTTTCTCCTGAAAACCTTATACAATATAATCAACACTTTTGAAGGCTTGAATACATGCTTTTCTCTCAATGGCAATACTCAGCATTGCAAGGGTAAGAAAAGTATACTAAATAGAGAGGGATACAATGGTTACCATGGCTAAGATCTGCAGTCTTTTTTATTGAATGGTAAATATCTAAATATGTGACATGTGAAAGTTGCTTAGAATCACTCAAAGCAGTATATTACATTTAAATGCTTTGAAATTATTTCATAAGCAAATTAGGTGTAAAGGGAAGTGTCACAGTTTCAGAACAGTCTATCCACATTTTTTTTTTCAAATATTTACACTCCTATGGAATATACAGACTCCAGCATTTCATAGCATTCTCCATAGAAGGCAAATTAGTCACAGGATACACCATTCAGCTTAAACATCAGGCCTTCCACTTCCTACAGTTAGGCAAAATGACTTGAGCTCATGCAATTGCCAACTTGCTAGGTACTTTTACATATTTATATCATATCAAACAAATTATTTTTGCTAAATGCTACATTTCCCTTATATTAGACAATATTTACGTTACAAAGTCTTTTAGAATATCTGCCTTCTGTCTATGTCTGAGAGTGTTTCTGCTACACCCTGCCTCTGCAGCCTAGATAGATTTGTGGAAAAGGATGGCTTGGCAAGTAAAGCAGGGAAAGGTACTTTTAAACCAGTCATGGGCATTTCTGTGTATTCTGAAGTATTTGAATTATATGTCCTTTCTGACAAAAAGGCTATTGCCTGCTGTGAAATAGATCAATGGGTGATACTGTGCAGTGATTGCTGTTTGTTTAAGAGAAATCTCCCTGACTGACCCATTACCTGGAATGCATAAAAAAAACCCCAAAAACAACAGAAGTAGTGTTTTTGTTCTTGTTTCACTTTCATTCATCTTATTTGATCAGGACTGAACAAAACTGACATCTCATCAAACTCAAAAGTGTATTTCTACAGTAGGTTCATCAGAGGGTGGCATTCAAAACACAGACATTGCAGGAACAAATGTATTTGCCAGCTCTGCCCATTGATGTAAACTTGACCTTTATCCTGTAGGTTTATTGACATTGTGCTGCCTTGTATCATATTGCATTACTATGTGGAAAGCCTGGAAGATCCTCTCCTATAAAACCACTTTTGATCTCGATCTCCAAATTTTTGCACCGACAGTAGACTTCACCAAAAGACAAAGAAAACCTTAATCTAACATAAAACAAGATGACTGAATTATATTTTTTAAAATGACCACATTGGTCCATCTTTCAGTTGTCCTAGTTTTTAGGGACACCATGCAAGGAGAATAGTATCAGTGAGTGGCATTTTCTTACAATCTCCTCGACCTCCTCCCAAACCCCATACACTGATAGTTCTGTTCCAGGGAAGAAGAATCTAACACAGTCTTGTAATTTGGATTTACAACTTCAAACTAGCCAGATAAATTTCATGTGCAAAAGATGATCTAGGCTACAGTAAGATGTTACTAAAACAATGATGTATTTGCCTCATTCTTATGAAGTAATTTTCAGCTTTGCTCCTACAGCCAGGAGACATGTAAGCCCTTTAATAAGCAGGGTATTCTAAAACTTCTTTGGATTGATATATACCCATTTTAACCATCATTAACAGCTCTGCGAGTAAATATTTTTTATTCTGTGTGGGGAAATCTTTATGAGAAGAAATAAAAATGCACAAAGCTAATTCCTATCATGCTGAAAAAACACATTTTCCCAACTAATTGGCTAAATAATGGTTTGCATTTCTTCAGTATGTTCTTTTCCTAAATCCCCTGGAAGCTTTCCAACAAGCCAGAACACTAAAGCACCATGCTGGTGAGCCCTATGTGAATCACATCTGTGTTGTTGCTTCCAGCCTTCTAGGCTTGAACATATTGAAACAGTCAATGCTTGGCAGTAAAGCAAATAGACTATTTTCCTTAAAGAAAGAAAAATCTATTGCTCCTGTGCTTGATTCTCAAATCCTAATATTTACCCTTGTCTAAATAATGCATAATTGACCCCTAACATAAACCATCTCAAGAATTCCCTCAAAACCATTGTTTGATTTCTTAAAATAGAAGGAAAGCAAATGAAAATCATTCTATCATTCCTGAAAAAAGACTTAAAAAAGAGCCTTTTCCAGTGGCAATTGGAAAAAAAAAAAAAAAACCAAAAAAAAAAACCAGCAAACACTACAAAATGAAATGCAAGCAGGAAGGTGCAGATTTGCGACACACAAAAAAGTCAGTTCCTCATTCACTAAGTCCCTATAAAATATAAACATAAATTTCATTTTATATAATTGAGAGGCTCTGTGTTTGTTAATCTTCATTAATATTGTCAGTGTCTTTAATTCTGCAGATATTATGGGAAACAAGGAAAAAAGTCACCTTCAGAACTAAGATCAATTAATAACATTTAACTAGTTTTCTGGGAAGGAAGTAAAAATGCCTGTTCCAGTAGGTCATGCAGAGCCCCATCTACCTGAAGTAAAATAGAATCTCTAGTATAAAGAAAGCAATATTTATTGGTCAATCTGCTGGAGTGTAGGGAGGCTCCAAAGGGATCTGAACAGGCTGGACTGCTGAGCTGAGTCCAATGGCATGAGGTTTAACACGGCCAAATGCCGGGTCCTGCACTTGCGGCACAACAACCCTATGCAGAGCTACAGACTAAGAGAAATCTGTCTAGAAAGCTGCCTGGAGGAGAAGGACCTGGCGGTGTTGGTTGACAGCAACTGAACATGAGCCAGCAGTGTGCCCAGGTGGCCAAGAAGACCAATGGCATCCTGGTTTGCATCAGAAACGGCGTGACCAGCAGGTCCAGGGAAGTTATTCTCCCTCTGTACTCGGCACTGGTGAGACTGCTCCTTGAGTGCTGTGTTCAGTTCTGGGCCCCTCATCACAAGAAGGATGTTGAGGCTCCGGAGCAAGCCCAGAGAAGGGGATTGTGCTGAGATCCAAGTGAAGACCATCTAAAATGATATTTACTTATACAAACTTAGAGTATCAGCTATGAAAGTCTTTTAACAATTGCCATTAATTTCATCAAAACAACTAATCAGCATTGAAAAGAGAAGACTTTTCCAGACAACTTTGGACAAGACTGATTTTTCCCCACCAGAATAACAATGCCTTCTGTATTAGGAGTATTTATAATTTACTAAGGATAAAGTAAGATGTGACAATGATATTGCTAATAATAACTTTAATCAGTCAGAAGTATACCAAGTATTTAAGACTGTTGTATTTGGTTGTCTGCTCCACTGCTTTTCTGGACATAACACATTTGAGGTATACTCTACAAACAGCCTAGCAACAACTTCTTGCTTTGGGATCAAGAGTCAAACGTTTGCAGATGCTATTTTATGTCCTGACTCAATTAACAGGGAAGGCTTGTGAGAAGCAGTTTTTCCCTGGTCCTGATAAATTGCTGGACTAAGCGCACTTTTTGTACTGGCTGCAGATGTTTACCTGACTCATAGATTCATGAAATCTGACAGAGATGACTTTGAGGTCTCTCTATATATACTTGATGTATGCAAATACAATTAATATATTAAATATGCGCCATGCTGGGGCAGTAATTACTAAATTGCTTTATGTTTCTAGATATAATGCCAATAATATTTATGTGACTGCCTCAGATTACATTTTCCTAAAATATTCTGTACTGTTATGTTCTTTTTCTCTAAAAAGGCAAAGCTCCACTGGTTTTCATTAACTCTTTCTTGGGATTGCTAGAGTTATGATCATCTATTCAGGGAACAGAGATACAATGAAAAAAGAAAACGGATCGATCTTAATGAAGGACAGTAAACTTGTTTATTGTTCCAGGCTGAAATATTTAGGAGTCAAAACGTTCCACCAAAAGACTGACCAATTCTTTTCTCTCAGATAAGAACAATCAAGACACTGTTTTTGCCAGGGCCAAGCCTAATTCCTCAGGTATAGGTGTTCACCATTGACCATACGCACACAAGCAGGTAACGGCATCAAAAAACATCAAAAAGACAAGGAATCTTTTTACCCTAAGAGTGTTTGCAATCTAGTATGATTTCATCCTCTTACCTTGACAAAACCAAGCTTTCTTTTACAATGGTAGGAAACAACTACACCCTTAACAAAGCAGTGTACGTATGCTGTAAATAACTGCACCACTTCTCATAGAGAACCATTTCAGTATATGCTGCTTGGGAATGAGTTGGACCTGGTCCCCTGGTGACACTGGGTCAAGCAGAAATAAGCAAGCAGATAAGAAGGTAGCAGGACAACATCTACATTTTGGATGACTTAAAATCTTCAATGACTACAAGTTAATTGAAAAGATCAAATCAATAAAAAAAATAAATCCACTTCAACTCAAGAATTAAGAGGAAAATATAATGTGCATTTTAGTTCCTCTTATATCTTGCAAAATACATTGCAGTACAGTTTAAGAAAGCAACTTTTTCTCTTGTGGACTATTTCTAAGCTGAGGGAATCAATAATAAGCATCCTTAGGCATCTGAAGGACACATATACCAGGAACAGAAAACAAAATTTAATGTGGCCCAAGGGGTAGGAATAATAGGATGACACAGAGCAAAGGCTGAACTTGGAAAGGAAATATTAATAGTTAAATGTATCTGACCATGGAATAATCTTCTAAGGGAGTTTGTTGAAATCCTGCAATCTAAGGTTCTTTAAATGGATTAAACACTTGGAAATCTGCTGAAAAGTAGTGTTCTGTATTGACAAGATAATAACGTAAATCATCTTTATTAATAACTCTTAATTCTATGAATTCTAGTTTTTATTTGCTGGGAATAATAGGGTTTTTTTTACATTTACTAGTTGTTGTATCATTTCCCTACTGCTTTCATCCTCTCTTCAATTTCATTCTGACACATTTCACTTCACTGGGAGAAATCTGGGTTAGATTTCAGGAGGAAGAGCTCAAAACTCAAGCTTAGCCTGTTCAGAAATTCATTCAATGCAACTGAATAGAATGAGTTGCTTATGCGAAATATTTCTTTCACTAAATATCCCATCCACCTTTCCTTAGCTAATTGGCATTGTCCTGCTATGCTGCACAGAGTTAAACTGAAGGAGGATATCACAGGAAAAAGAATCTGTAAATGAAGCTTATGACAAAGGTAGGATATATTTCTAAGAGTAAAACAACAAAGCTGCTCATCTGAAAACATCTGCTTTTGCCTCCAAATATTTACTCTTCTCTCTATGTCTTGCCCTAGAGGCTCATACACACCATTTCTAATGTTGTACTAAAACACTCTAAAGAAAATCATTGCTATCAACACTGCTTGTAAACAGCTAGTAATAGCTCAACAAATAAAAAGCCTGTCTCTGTTTTGCACAAATGCCTCTTACACTAGGATTACCATCAATATTATTAGTAAACTATTTCAAGGTCACAGAGAAAATGAACGAGTATCAAATATTCTGATAGTACTAATAACATCAGCTGTAATTAAATAAGTTTTCCAGAGGAAAATAAGGGGAAGCACGAAGAAGACATTCTTGTGATCTGAAGATTCTCTTCTTCCTTAGCCAGAGATTTTCTATATTTTAGCCAAATAATTCAAGTTTTTCACACTGGGGGACGTAGCCTTTTTTTATATTTACATAAGTTACATACTTGGGTATGCCCAAGCTGTATTTTACTGTTCTTTCAGTTCAATCTACAGTGACCCTTTCTAAAAATATACCTAAATTATGCAAATGTATGCAGATGCAGATTTTTGTCCAAGAGAAAAAAGATTAAACCTAATTAAAACGCAAAGTTCTGCATGACCAAATTTTAAAATAAAACCCTACATTCAACTGCATACATACCATAAACCTAAACCATTGCCACTAAACCACACAGCCACGTGTGCAAAGTACATATTTTTGTGGAAGCAGCCATGCAAAACGGTAGATGTAGATTTTGGGCACAGTTGTAATAGCTCTGCGTCTTTTTTTATTGCTTAATAGAGGCCCTAACACCCAAAGAGTTCTGGAAGAGAAGACATTCACAGCTAAGGGGAGCAGCATAAATTCATCAGGCTTATGGCTAAATTTAAGAAGGAACTAAGATTGTGCCTAATATTTACTTTGAAAGATACAAGTTCTCCAGATGAACGTGATTGTTGGGATTAAATAATAAGATACAGCAAGATAGAATTACTGTGAATATTTTCATATCTGAATTGACTGATTTTTACCAAGGAAAGTGTAAATGATACAGAATAAAATTTTTTTTTTTTGAAGGGTTAATGACAAAAATAGTAAAATATATTAGGAAAGATTTGCTATTTTATATATAAGTGGCTGAAATACTACAGAATGCAAAAGAATGAATAATTATATGTGGGAAGAACAAAAAAACAGGAAGATTCAGTGACCTATTTGCTCAAGTTCATATAGCAGGGAAGTACCAAAGAAAACAACATAAAGGTTTCTATATCCATGCGCAGGCAGCTGTGCATTATTTCTCTATTTCAAACCACTTTTAAATCAGAAAATTCCAATCTAAAAAGCTATGGAGTTCAGTCAAGCTAACACATCACATCTCTGGGATGCATTAGCTTTGGTTCGTACCATTCTGACACTGCTAGGCTGCTTCTCGCCTGGAAAGACCTTCCACTGAGTTCCATCACTGCTTTGAGATGTCACATGGCCCCACATTCAAAACTGGTGTCCCAGAGGGAGAAACCTGGAGGACTGTTGTAGCTGGGAGAACAAGTTCATCATGCGTAGGGATCAGCAGTAATTACATTAAGAAATATAAGGTCACTCAAGTACAGCGAAGTGTTCAGCACCTATCCTACAAAAGACAACTGGCTGATCAAGAATAGATTCTGTGAAAGAAGTTTGTTATTCTGCTTGGAAAGGGTTACTAATCGAGGGCCAGATACTCACTGTCCAGCTCACAAAAAAGCCCATGGTGACCCAAGACTCTGCTCAGCAAAAATTATTTATGATCGCTGCCCAGCACAGTGGAAAGTCCACTATATTAGCAATGGTGATGAGATAGGAATGCTTACACGTAGATACAGAAATTACTAATTAAAGACAGGAATTTTTAAACTACTTAGCTAATTTATCAGTACTTTGGGGTCTGGTGTAGAACATGTGTTTCTCCTGCTAAAGCACATAATAGTATTTAACAAAATAATATCAGAAAAGCTTATGGAGAACAACACGGCTTTGTTATTAAATCAGAGAGGATTATCCACTGCCATCATATTTGATTAAGTATCAACAAGGAAAAGCAGCTTTTTAGCACCCAGAAATAAAGATTTAAACAAATAGGAGCAACCACAATGGAACAAAAGTCCTACAAAATCCTTTATTCACTAATTCCAGGCAAGCAGATAAACCTAAATGGTGCAGGGGTCAAATAGGAAGAAAACAGAAATTTCTAGGAGCTGCATTACTCCAACAGCTTTCAGGCAAGGTGAATTCCAACTATCTTGCATATTTTATCAATATAACACTACAGAAAAGTAAGCGTTGGACTTGAAAAAGCAAAATATTTCCTGGAACTCTCTACTGTTAGATATAGTAAAAACCAGAATAGATAGTGAATGAAATTATCACAATCCAATCTGTGAAGCCCCTTGACAAATGTACAATCCAGCGAATACAATTCATTAAAACCTAATTATAAAATAATCAATAGTGCAATTTAGCCCAATGCAAAAATTACTGTAATGCACTGAACAGTTGAAAACTCAGGTCTTTATGAACAGGGTTTAATGACATTGTGTATTTCACCACAGAGCGCCTCTCTACAGCAATTAGCACAGGTTGCCTGACTTTACTCAAAAAGGATATTGCAATAAGTAGCTCTAGGAATAGCACATCTGTAAACACTGACTCTCAAGGATGTAATGAAAGGAAAAAAACTACTAACAATAGTCTATAAGCACGATTTAAAAGAAAAATCAACTACTCGCACTCCAAATCTGTACTCTCCAGAGTTCACTATTTTTAGTGCTGTTTTCAACATTAAATGGTCACATTCTGCTTTTAGTTTTACACCAGGAAATCCACTGATATCTCTTAACAATGACAGAAGTAGTATAGGCTAAACTGTAGTCACTATTTTTCAGGAAAATCAGACAATCGGTTCAGAGTAATAGTAATTAGGTTTTATTGGAATTACTTTCAAAATTAATGCTTAGAATGCTTTTGAAATATCGTAACTGTCCTAAAATGTAAAGAAAATACCACCATAGTGGGTTTTTTTTTAAAGAAATTAAATACTATGGAGTAGTATACAAGGATGATTTTCTATTACAGATTGCTCTAGAGTGCTCTGATACCATATTCTCTGTCACTTCTGTCTCTTGTCATGTCTGGACATATAATCTATATGTCCCTCTCTTGAGTTGAAAGAACTGATGGACCCTCTGAAGCCACATGACTATTTGTGTATATGAACACAGTTGTCAATGTTTGCCTAGGCTGGTATATCCTCTGGCCAGTCAACTTGATTTCAATTAAATGTGACTGCTCCGCCCACCCAAAACACAATAAGTAAGAACTACCAGCTGATCTCCATGCTTTACTTGGAGCTTTTAAGTAAAACATTTTGGAACTGCAGTGCCCCAGTACCTGGTTCATTCTGCAAATTTCCCTTCAGAAAAAAAAACCCTCACACCAGCAAGCACATATTTCAGTCCATGTCTGCAGTAGTGACTTGCTCCTGAAGAGGAAGAACACTGGGCGGTTCATTAACTTCATCACTTGAAATAAATGAGAAGAAATAATTTGTTGATTCCCCTAGCTCTTAAAGGTCAAAAGGGCACCACTGTCTGGGGCCAGATGCTGGCATCACATGGATCTACGTACAGCAAAGCCTCACCAGACAGTTCTGTGTCTCAACTATGGCGTTATCCTCCACTCAAAAACGTAAGAGCCATTTCTATTTTATAGATAAAAACATGAAACAAACTAATCTGAAGCTGATCTTCAAGGAGCAAGTGCCTGTTCTACCAACATACTTCAGTTCTGAGTTGGTTTAGAAAACAGCACAATGACCTCCCTCTAATGTTGTACTGCAAGAGTAGATTCCCTAAATATAAGGAATAAATAATCTGTGTAATTAGAGAGAGGAAAGAGGTTGAACTAGCATCTTAGAAGATTATAAGTCCCTGACAGATGAAAACCAAACTGAAACTAGCTTACACGTAGAGATGAAAAGAAGAATGGTCTAGGACTTGGGAGACATGGATTCAGTTTCAGAAAGCAGTTTTGATAACTCAAATGGCACAGAACACTGAAATTCATGGTAATGGTGTTTTAAAGTAACATTTCTACATGGCACAGCACACAGCACAGACAGTGCAGGATGCAATGTCTATCCCATAACGGCTCCTCAGGCAATACCAGGTGTTAAATCTACATTCACAGGCACTCTTGAGCCACATAGCAGCTCAGACATAGCCTCACGCCACCACAAATGGGCTGTTCTCAATTCTCATCTTAGCATGGTCTTCTCTAGTTGCAGTGTCTCTGTAGTCTGCTGGTTGTGTGCCTCAAACCGCTACAGATAATGAAGATTAATAATAATAATAGTACTACTTCTTTATATTGCAAAGATGTTGTGAGGAGCAATAAATAAACTGAAAGTTACGACATGCTTGAGTTATGCACACAGAGGCCACACAACCACCAAACAAAATGTAAGCAAAATGGTAATTGAAGTAAAGGAAGCAAATCACACCATTTTCTTAGCGCAATCTTCTCAGGGCCACATCAATAATTTTCATCTGCTTCACTTTATCTTCCAATAGCTCTTAATTTTTTCTGACAATCCCAAGGTTTTCCTCAGACAACTAAAGCTATTAATATCACACATCGCATCCTATTCTGTTTAATCTCTCAGTGGGAAAAAACCCCAAACAGACCAGAGGATGTGCCACCATCCCAGTGGTTAGGTTTAGCATGCAGAGATTTCACATACTCTGGCACACTCATGAAGTCATTCCAGGAGCTCCTGTATCAGATGTCTGACATTTATGTACATTTCAATTACATTTAACTAACCTAAGAGATCACACACACAGAAACCCTAAATAAAACCACAAATTGTCACCAATGCAACAACATTTTTACATAAGCTTTCGCTAGTTTGTCATAAGCAGGCTGCATTATCCAGTTAGAGCTAGGAGTTTAAATAGCCTCTAATAAGGAGCAATGAGGATCTAAAAATGATGTATGATGACGATGTGTTAAAAAGGTAACAAAACATTTCTGTACTAGCTATAATTGCAATGAAAATAGCATATAAACTAATAAACTACAACTTTTGGAAGAAGAGACTCACAAGGGCAGAGATAAAAACACACTATTAAAAGAGAACTCCATAATGCTGCTAATACTTCACAGAAGAAGGTCAAGTTTTTCAACAATTCCAGATAAGTATTTACCGAGTTCTCATAGCAACACACTGGCTACATCAGTACAAACAGTGTTAAGCTTTGAGCGAGATAACATTTACGTGGTACTCCATGACTACCCAAGGAAAATGATATAACAAGCTAAATTTGTTTTTGGTAGAGAAGTTAGAAAGGCTTTGCGTATACCTAGAGAAAAAAAATGAGTTAAGTAAAACATCTCCTCTTCACATAGTTCCATAGGCACCAAGATTTCTGTCTGGATTTAACAAATCCCTAGATGAAGGACTGATGTTGTCCATGAGCTAAAATTCTGGTCATACATGACAGCACAGTTTCTTTTCAATTATTCTCCTAAGATTTTGGGTGCCCTCATCGACTTTTTGCTACCTTGGGTGCCACCTGATGTGCAAACAGAAAAAAGACCTGCACTTTTCTTTCCAGTCTACAACAAAAATTTTTATCTTTTTCTAGAAAAAAAGCTGAAATTGAAAAGCATTTTAAGGAATCAGGTTGAAGCTTCTAGTTAATGCTTGGGAAATCTTATTCAGTACATATGAAAGCTCTTCAAAGTCTCTGTAATATCAGAGAACATGAAAACATACACCACAAAGGGGTCTAGAGATAGCAGCAGTGCTGCTGACAGCCTCCCCTGTGATTCACACAAAATAGAGCATGTGCTATGCTGGGCAGCAGAATGAGAAAGCCCCAATCTTATGTTGTCTTCAGGCACACACAGATATACATTTTCTCTCAGTTATATTTGTGTAGGGCCTTATTAGAAGTATTAATGACCTCCCACTTCCAAATATAATGCTTATTCAGACAAACTACATTAGATTTCAATATTGCAAGAATTATCAGAGAAAACAACGGATTTTAAGCCCAAATAACTGAAACTAAGTAGGCAGAATGCAAAGGAAAAGCTAATTAGATTTTTGGAGCCATTTATGTTGCTGAAGCATATAAATATAGTTATATACACTATATATTTATCATACATTTATACACACTCAAATCTAACACTCAAGTAGGGCTAAGACAATAACACTTAGAAAAACAAAATAATGTTTCCTCTGAGTGTATCCTTGGATGAAAAAAAACCCTCTTCAGTCTATCAGAAGGTTCTGCAAGGTTTTGGAATTTCAAGATTATATTGCAGAGATTGCAAACTTCTGTTTTAAGAGAAACAGAATTTATTATTTTTTAACAAAACATTAATAAAAAGCCTATTTAAGGACTATCTGATATTCTTAAATGAGTTATTATAGAATAAAAGTTAATAGTACAAGTAGGATTAGAGCCCAGAGCATATCCTTAAAGGATGATTCAAATGATGAGCCAGAAAACATAGCAGAAAAAATTGCTCATGTCGCCAAAGGGAGCTTGGTAAGAATATGCTTCTCCTGAGAAGTCTTTTAGAATATGACACAGGCCAAAAGGGACTTCAGCAGTGAATATTTTTTTGACTCAGAGAATATCTGGATGTGCCTGCACCGTTGAAACGGCCAAAACCAGCTCCTCTGCATCACTTCTTTGCTGTGATTAAGTTTTTCAGAATATGCAGCAGCTGGCAATTGGTCAGAAGCTGTCAGGGTATGTAAGTAGCAGTATGTAAGTCCACAAACTTCCATGGTACACACAGAATATTAGGCAATGGACGTTGGTAAATTCAAAGGGTAATATTGGAACCAGTTCTTCAACACAAAAGGTTGAAGATATTTTGTCCAGATTTAAATGATTTGTAAGCTTAGAACCTATAAGCACTTTCCTTCAACTCTCACTCAGCCAGCTTTTCACGCTCCCCCTTCCCGCTTTCTCTGTATTCCTTTTCTCCCTTTATTTTTGTGGACTCACTAGCTCTGCACATTTGTTCATGATCTGAAAACTCGTAAGAAAAGAGAAACTTATAATGCAGAGCATGCAAAATCTCAAAATTCTTCCAACTTGGACAGTCCATGCTCAGCAAGTGGGAAATTATGGATTACCTTCTTCAGCCCTGTTTATGCACCCTGCATATCTAAAGGGCTTTCTGCATTGTGCTTTTAATATACAGACAAAACTGAGTACAAAATAGGAGGCATAAAATGGTATCACAAGCACCTAAAATAAAAGACAGACTTGAGTATCTACACCAAATAGGTCACTAAACCTTCCAGAGACGTGCAATTTGAGAAAATGATTCAGAAAGGAATGAATCAAACAAGACAATCTAAGGTTTCTGGGGTTTTAGGAAAAAAAAAAAAAAAAAGGAAGAGAGAGATTTTAAAGAAAGTTTTGCAAACCAACAGAAAAGAACAGTTTAGCAACACAGAAAAGATGATGGTGGCTCTAAAGATAAATAGGAATACATGCTCTAAAGAGACTAAAATTTAAAGAAAGTTGGTTTTATTATGTTTGTATTAAATTTGTGGTGAATCTGTTTAGTGTCACATTGCAGAGTTATATGAAAACATTTCATATTACCTCCATATATAAGAAATGCTTGAAATGTTTTGGCATCTAAAGTAATAGTTGCAGTTTTAAAACAAACAATATACTTTGTGAGGAAAAGAAATATTGTAGAAAAAAACCTCAGAAGTAAATTATATGACACCTAGGGGAGTACAAAGAATACAGCTTATAACAGTGCCAGTTAATGCAATAAGTAGGAAACCACAAATATTATAATACAACATAAAGTACAGCACAGAGACTAAAATCCCAAATAGTCTTAATCACAGCTTCACAGAACTTCTCTGTAGCAGTGACGCAATATTTATATATTCCTATTTTGGCAGATTTATTTTTTTGTTAAAATGTAAAGATGCTTTCCAATTTGATTGCAAGTCAACTTAATTGAAACAAACAAAATTTTAATTAAACATGATTACTTCGGCTTTGCAAGCCACATATATTATATGTGGCAAAGTAACTATACAATAATCAAATCTCCTTCATATGAGGACAAAACGTATCTTCACAAAGGTCAGCTTCTGTCACAAGCATTTTAATTTGTTACCATTTGGAGAATGACCAACATCTCACTTGAAAAAAAAAAATTGTTAAGAACTACTGTTAACTGCATTTATCCCTTTTCTCATGCAAAAAATATTTTCTATATGTTAACCTATACATACATTTTGTATTGTTCACTGAATTAGCTTGAATTATTTAGCTCAGCTTTAAAGCAAGATCCCTCCTCTGACTCTGCAGGACTATTGTCTCACCCTGAACCACCTTCTGAATTAGCCATATTTTGACAAATTTATTTAAACTATAAAAGCTGAGGTAGTATGAAATAGGGGTGACTGTTCAGCCAAGCACCCAAGAACTGAAATGTTTAATTACTTAATATAATTTGGAACCAAAACATTATTGCTTTCAAAATCCTTACTAGATTAAGGGTAATTTTCTTTCTACTGGCTCCATTACCAATTATTCCATTGCTCTGCAAGCATTCTAGAAACACTTATGTTGTCTTAAATTTTCTGACAGGTAACTAGTTCATCTCTTTCATATATCTATTTACTGAAAAAAAGTTAACCTCAAACTGAAGAGCTGACTATTCCTAAAGTACCTATACTTTGCTAAATTAATCATTTGAAATGTAATGATTATTTAACAATAATACATTAATGCATTAGCTACTCCTCAAAAATTAAAATATGGGGAAGATTCCTCTATAAGTATGACACATAGGGAGCTTTTTTTTTTTTTTTTTGAACAGCAATCAGCTCTCTATAAAATTATTCTGCAACTAATCATTCTTCTGCCAGCAGCAAAATAAAACAGAGTCCCCTGAAGTAAGTTTATCTTGGTAAGGTTTCAGGATAACAGATTGTGACACAAACCTCCTCAGGTCCATACATTCATACTGTTATGCCTTTTTAAATAAACACTTCTGTTAAAATGTTTGCCCACTAACCACACAAAGAACAGTTTTATTGCAAGCACAAATTTTGGTTTTATATAGATGAAATGGATGACTATGTGGTAGATTCTTACAGTCCACAGTTTCTTGATATCACAAACAAGCCTCCAAAAACTTGTGCATCGCTGAAAGACATGGTTTTGTTTTTTTCATTTAAAATATATCTCACTGGATAGCTATATAGGTACTAATAGTTCTGGTGAATAATTTCCCACTTTTGAAAGAAAACAAAACTGTGAGCATGATTGTATCATAGGTTTAGACTCTATCTACAAGAAACTCATTACCTATAATTCTTTATCCATTGAAACGTGCTATCTCTGAAATCTATAAATAATACCACACGCAGTTGCAATATTATTTTCACACATGTGATGACAATGGAATGGTTGGACTCGATCTGGTGGGTCTCTTCCAACCTGGTTGTTCTATGATTCTATGACAGAAACTCATTGTTTTCACACTTTGAAGAACCCACCGACTGTCCAGATCCTGTGGCCTGCACTTCACTTTAGTCATGACTGATTCCTACTAGCAGTGATCACTAGAGGAATGACCACTGAAACAAATGTCTCTGAATGAACTGGAACACAGGTCCTGATGTTCAAATTCTTACAGAGATCTTTAAAAACTGTTTCCTCACCTATGGGTTGCTCAAAGACCATTCAGTTCAGCCTACCTCTACTTCTGCATGATGCTTGAACTGAAATGAATACCCAGAACAATTTTCACCTGGTTTGACTCTCTTCCTAGGCATTTATCTTCTAAGATAGTAAGTCCACCTATAATATCACATTTACAGGTCTTATTCCAAGATATACTTTTCTACTTCATAATAGGCATTTTCAAGTTTTTCTCTAAAAGGTCAGGCATCAGGAATACATGAGAGAACACATAGGAGGAGAATATGTTTCTCTTCTGAGAAAAAAGGCCAAAACATTGAGCTAGCAGCACTGATTCTAAGTGTGGGTCTGCTACCAGAGCACCTGAGCATTCAGAATAATGAAAGAATTGCTCAGTATTTTAACAGTGCTCACTTCTATCATCTGCACCTCAACTGAAGGATGTCTTTCTTTCCCTGAAACTCCTAAGACCTTTCTACTTCTCCATTCCCCACTGCATTACAAAGATGATGTAGCTCTAGACATTCTATGGCCTTGAATCAAGTAAAGCAGGACTTTCCGGTCAAGGAATTAATATGCTCTATTTATGTAGGGCTCAGGGCATGTGAAATCAACAGCTTTAATTTACTTTACAGTCAATGATGGTAAGAGGGATTTCAGATAATTCAGAGCAGCTAAATTTGATCTCTAAACCTGCATGGATGCTTAAAATCCTATTTCTAGAATCCAGAACTCTAGTATGAGTCTTAAAACATCTAAAGTAAAGCTAGAGAGCACAGAATGGGATCCTAGCAAGCATTTTAACAAAATCAGGAGATGCCCAGAGTTCATCAATGGGAAATGCCAAATAAAGTGAAGAAACATCTGCAATCCCAACCTTTCTCAGTATCTAGTACGTCTACCTGTCAAGACAAATCCAGAGTCCAGAATGCATTTTGAAGGCAAATGAACCTTTCCTTGACATACCATTTAAAACCTTGCTTCTTTTTCCTAGATAAAAGCTCTGTCGTATCTAGGATCATTACCGAGATAATTGTTGTAGATGTTCAGTTTTCTGAAGTTCTTAATTATTAGATGATAGAACCGAAAAGTAGGAACCAAACAAACCCAGAAAACAAAAGGGCAAAACAAAACAGAACAGAAAATGGCCTCACTATACATATTTAATGATCAGTAAATATATCCTGCACAAGGGCTTGGAGAGTTAAATTGAAAATGTGTGTATGATAAATGGATATAATACTGTCTTTGTAATGGTTTTCCTATTTAAATTTTGTGAGGATTTAATCAGTTGGGCACAGCTGTGCAGGATGCACCATAAACTACGTCGAAAAATATGTAGACATGTATATTTATCTGCTACAAATTAAGCTCACTTAGAGGTGGTCTTAATGGACCATGTAGCAATCATTACAAACATAAATTTTAAACTGTCTGTTTCCAGTGAATTTGCTTTGAAAAAAAATTAATGCTCATCCTTAGTGGAGCACAGTAATAAATGGAAATACCCGTAATCTGTTAAACACTAATAACCTAGTAATTATTCGTTATGAACCCCATGCTGTATAATGTATGTCTGTTACAATTTTATTAGTGATTCTTTACTTAACCTGCAAAGACATAATTTTTATTCCAACACACACCTTGTAATTATATGATATTTTAAGTGATTTGCCATTAAATTTACAGAATACTCTGTCCCTTTGGTTTATTGTAAAACATCTGTGCAGTTAAGGATTGTAAACCTTTATGACTTTTAGACTTTCTGCTTCTAAAAAAAGACATCAACACCCACCTGAGAGATCAAAAAGCTTTGGCTTTAATATAATGCAGTACATAAGTAACCTATGCATTATTTAACATGGGAAATTAATAACGTTGTAATCAAAATGAATCAGTGACCCATTTGAGACTGACTAGAGAGCTGCGGAACTTTTAAGTTCTCCTACAGAGATTGTCACTTGATCACCACTATGTTGTTTTGGTGCACCTATCTTGCACAATCACTGGTTTTCAGAGTTAAAAAGGGAGACCAACTCCATTCACTGAAGAGTCCTTTTCACCCAGATTCTGCAATATTGACCACAAAACAAATTTTCAAACCACTAAGGAGGAAATCCATGTTTTTCAGTAACTTCCACTGGGTTGCTTCTTTTCTGCCCTCCACTAGTCAAAAAACACATTTGCTCTAGGAAAGCAGATAAACCAATCAAGCTTCTTGAATAAACCACAGAGGAACTTAGAAATAGCAAACTATGCGCTCAAGCCAGCAATAGGGCAAGTTATTTTTGTGGAGAACTGACCTGTCTCAACCCCATTCATTGAAATTTTGGCATTCAGCACTCTAAAGATTAGATGAAGGGCACAGAAGAAATACATAATGTTTTATGACTTACTTCTATTTTATAGTGAGTAAACAAAGCCATATAACTAAAGTTATCTAATGCTTTTCTTCATAAAAATTTGTTTCCTTGTTCCTTTGCCCATTTAAGTGTTTAAAATGCAGTTTTCCAACATGCTCTGCTTTGTCTTTAATACATTCACCATATATTCCATCTGGCTTTAATCCAAACTGATGAGGACAGACTTTGACATTTCCTGCTATTGCCCTCTCAGAAGCAAGGAGCTGCTGGGTCTCCCGCACTCACAATATTCCCTCAGCCGACACTCCTAGCAGGAGAAGCAATCTGACCGTATCACAAGAGGTGGGGAGCTAGAAATGGCAATGTACGAGATATATTCCTGCAAAGTGAAGGTGGCAGGGGGGTGTGCGTATGAAGTACGATCATTTAAGCACATTTCAGTCAAAATAAAAATGAGAACAAGAAGAGAGACAACTACAAATGGAAACAAGATGGAGAAAACCCTGATTAAATGAGAGGCTAGTACATATGTTATACATATAATGAATACTTTAAGTTCAGTGGTTGATTCAGAGACACTGTCACATCAAATTCTCTATATTGCTCTGAAGGATCCTTTTGCTGAAATGTCAGCTGGTCATATCACCTAAAGGTAAAAAGAAATTGCCCTAAAATTATGCATAGCAATTCCATTGCTCCATGCTCTATAGCACAGTTTTCTAAGAATAGCTGTCTCAAAAAGGCAGATCTTCAGCGTGAGCCAGAGGCAATTGAATTTTACCCTGAAAGGGGCTTTAGGATTCGTGGAAACATTTAGGCACATTAAATATTCATGTATTTGATTTAGTAAAATTGAGGACAGTAAAGGCATCAACCAGAAGAGCTTAAATGTAAATATTTTTAACATTTGCTACTACAACTTGAGGCATAGGTACTCTGACAAAGTAAGTCACTAA
Source organism: Coccyzus lansbergi (assembly GCA_033558105.1). NCBI lineage: Eukaryota > Metazoa > Chordata > Aves > Cuculiformes > Coccyzidae > Coccyzus > Coccyzus lansbergi. Next base: position 226,174 of record JAUMJK010000581.1, on the reverse strand, counting down.
GGGAATTAATTCTTGGAAACACCTTTTATCTTCCTGTATTTAGTAGAGGTTTATGACTTTTTTTTCCATCCCAAAATGACAACATCCAGGAACCTAGCCTTCTAATAACAAGTGTGAGCAGTGCAATGAACCACTCTAGATCCAAAGCTCCTCAAGTTCAGTTTCCTGTGCCCTGCTCCTCCTTTCTTCGCAACTAACTCCAGAAAAGCAGCCAGTTACTTTTTCAGATCTAGTCCTACATCCCACCCTTTATCATTGGTGTAAGCAAATATGTAAAGAAAATAATTCCAATGAACAATGCTGGTTTGCTTTGTACACCATACAATTCTTCATATATGATTCATATAATAAATTAAAAGAAATATTGTTGTTATCATAATTCTTTAGAGTATAATAGTGTCTAGAACACCCAAAATTTATAGATAAAATGATACTCAGATACGATGAATCAGAAATTTAGGAATTCGTAGACATACAGAAAAAGAAAATGTCATTTATTATTAGTACCTAATAATTGCATATTACATATATAACAACACTCAAGTGCATGAAACGTGTACCATGTAAAGAGACATTAAAAAGAAATATACTGGATTTGCTTGGCTACACTACAGTTTACAGAGATAACAGAAAAATGCATATAAAATTTTGTTAATTAAATATAATAAGAGAAATATGATTATTTATTAAGCAGCCTTTCATCTGAAAGTTTTTATATATAAAATATATGTGCATGTATAGATGCATATATAGTAAATTTGAAACTGTTCTGAAAGAACATAAGTTTTAGATCGTGTTTACTTAGTAAAATACTACCAACCACCTTTAAAATTTAAAGGAAACAGCCTTTTGGAGTTGTTGCATCCAATTTAAATGTCGAAATGTCTTTGTCTTATCAGACCACAAGCTGTCCTAATGTGGCACTGATTGCATCTTATTGGATTGAGAGAGCACACAAAAAATCATACAGTCTGCAAAAAGATATAATAAAATTGCAGTTTTAGTGGTCAGAGCAGTCCACATCTATTCCGTTTTTATTTCTTTTAAGAGGTCAAATGATTTTCCAAAGAATCAGGCATATAACACAGTACTCCTAACTGGCTATCAAGGAGAAAGCAATAAGTATTTCCCCAAAGTGCATGACCGGTGAGCTAAAAATTGTTTTTAATTAATTAAATGTTTTTGAGACCTAGGACCAAACCACTATGTTCTCAACATGTATTAGAGTTAAAACAGTGGCAATGTTATGCTTGGAGGGAGAATGCTATCACTTTGCATTGTTACTCCTAACATTTCTTTCCTCATTTTAAGTTTCAAGACACACTCTCTACAGTGCTCATATTTCACCCATCACTTCACCCACAAATAGAACTGTGGAGCATTTTATACATGTATGCAATCCTCTTTTCTCTTCCTTTTAATCTGAGCCAAGCTGATATGACCACATTAACACTGTGATGAAACTATGCTCTACAACTCTTGAGAGGTTTTTATTCTGGATTTGCTGCTATCCTAAGTTTCTCCACAGCATCCAGCCATACAAGAACATTGGAAGAATGAGTTCTTACTTGCCTGCAAAAGACATGCAGACTAACTCATGCTCAAAACCAACCACATATCTATTGTTCAATTTCTGTAAAGAAACAGTTTTTTTACTATTATATTCAGCACATAAATTATAATAAAATATACACTATTTTCCCAGTGAAATGTAACATATTAGACTGTAAAAACTAGTTGTAACAGAATCAAGAACATTAGCCGGTATTTAATATTTGATATGAGCTGCATTCTAAACTAAAAGAACTGTTTGCTTTGAACAAGCAGAAAACCAAGTGAAGAACTATAGCCTTCCAAAAATAAAAGCCCTTTCACTACCTATAGAGTTTCCTGTAGAGTATTGTCTACAGTTTTATTGTGGTAGAGGAACAGAAAGAAAAACTATAGAGATATCATACAGTGCTAAATAAATACAAATGAAAATTATTCTCTCTCAGTTTTGTGTCATTCCATTCAAAGCCATCACCTAGCTACATAAAGGTGTTAGGACTACACTTTGTGAACAAATCCATACATTCCTGGGACAGCACTGAAGACAAAGAATTCTCTGGGGAATAAAAAGAAATAAATTAAGACTTACCTTTTGTAGTGCAGCAAAGGCAGCCTTCCTTCACCAAGGTACTGCAGTTCACCTGCCAACCTGCTCCCAGCTAACAACACTGGGCAAGTATAAGGACACTAGTCAGGCCTTCCTTTACTTTCCTTTTTTTTTTCCCCTTAAGGAAATTCTTACTAAAATATCTCCAAAATAAAGTTTGCTCTTGTATAAATATCCTCTTTACTCTACTTGACACAATCCCAACATGTTTGTTCAGTATCACTGTGCCTAATATACTCCAGATTGTATAGTCCTTGGGCCATACCATGCTGTATGTTTAAACATTCATTGATGCAAGGGAACATGATTCTTTGTTTGGGAGCATAAACAAGAATACAGTGAGATATAATTATTAATCAATTATTAATCAATTGAGTGAAGTTTTATAAGAAATAACACAGGACAGTATACAGTTGCATTGGATTTGTTCTCTAAACCACCTCTAGCTGGAATTGTTCTTCCATCTACTTCTTGATATCCCTAATCACAGCCCACAATACTTTAAAAGCTGTCAGAACAAAAAGGCATTTTCGTGTTTATGTTCTACAGAAGGCCATTAGGACTACCACATCTGTTCATGTTTCTGTAGTAAATCAAAGGAAAACATTTCTCTTCTCTTTCAAGAATTTTAATGTTTTCTAACTTTATGTTACACAATTTCTCATGACTTACATAATTCTCAACAATTTTTCTTGTTCTACTAATAATTTAAGATGAGTTTTATGAAAAATTTTCTAAAACCTAGTAAAGAATCAACATAATCTTCTGGCAAGCTGTTTGTAGCACAAGACAATGGGGTCAGCGCACCACCAGAGTGCAAAACACAATGACTCGTATAATTCCTCTTTCCCTACCATCTAGTTACTCAATTAGGTAATTCACAACTTGTGTACAGATCTATGAAAAGAAAGCCTATTCCAAAGAAATCAGCAAGTAACACAGACAGAATTCACCTAATCTCTTACAAATTATATTAAAACTAAATCACAAATGTACTACCAAACAATTAAAATTAGAAAATAGAAGCTCGTCAGAAGTTTGTGACCAGTCTCCAAGTGCACACAGGGCCCTGAGTACAGTCATACTCTACTTTAAAAAAAAAATCCATAAAAGAATTTGAACTAGAGTTCTTTGTAGGCACAGTTACCCCTGTTATTTTTTAATCAAATTGTAATAACACAGAGATGATGACTGTTGGAAGACTACAACTTTTAAGGAATACAATTTATAGAAGATTTTTTAAAATTTTGTAATAAAAAATACTCCATGTATAAGAATGTCAAATTCTGGTACACAATTTATCACTTACTGAAGAGTGAGCTGCAACAATAACTAAGATGGGCCACTTAGGCTACTAAAGATTATGAAACGATGCTGCTATGACTGAACTAAGAATCTGGTCATTTATATATAAATAGATACATATTTTACCCACTAACGTACAGAGTACATCTCAATAGTATCACCACATTCATACTTTAGTCAAGTCCTCCCACATCCACTGCAGTAATAAGTGACAAACTGTGTGCAGAATAAAGACAATAAATAACTCAACTGAGTGTAGTAACTTAGACTAGTTTTTAATGAATATCTTCACCAGGTGATGCGTTGTGCATATCACCTGATCTGTTTTTATCCGTAGGGAGGTTGTTATATATACTTGGCAGTGGCTTAATGTCAATAGCAATTTGGAAGTAACCAAGGTAATATCCTACTGCCAATGCCTCAGCTCTGGCAGAACTTCAAATCACAACAGAAAGAGGTATTTTTTTCAGCATCTTGGGCTTAGGATAAAAAGATAAACACCACATAGTAAGCCTTAGTCATACAAATATTAAAATCCCTCTTGTGTTTGTCACTCTTTTCAAGCACATGGTAGTATCACTACACAAATATCAGGAAGCCAATGGAGAATTGCTTCAAAATCTCAGGGTATGCTGTGACAGAACCAAGCATTCCTATTTCAAATAACTTCTTGGAACAACACAAACATACTTAGTAATAAACCTCATGGGGTTTTTGTATTTTAGAGATTAAAAATATATATTCTGTTCCTTTATTCTGTTTCAATTAAATTAGTTCCGTAATCTGTTTTTCTATTCTATTCGTTAAAAAAAAAAAATGGAGCAATAACCTGGTCACGCACAGAACACATAGCTGGAAACCATTTTGCTATGTGCTATGGAAGTTATTTTAATTTTCTCCCAATAACTAACATGCAATACTTCAGCCTCTAATATGAAGATAAAAATGCTAATTTATTATTAAAGATCAACATCTTTTTCATTTAATTGCATTTATTTGTGTTACAATCCATTCAGATCAAGACTTTGAGCTGAATTCAGGTAAGACCACAGACAAATCCTCTGAAGTAAACACAAAAATGCAGTTCACAGTGCATCTATTTTCGAGTTGTAAGCAAAAATTCTATCAAGGTCAAAAAATAAAGCAACGTCAGAGGCTATTTGTTTCAAATACATTCAGTAGAACAATTCTGAAGATTTTACCTTGGCTTTCTTCTAGCAGAGATTTTTTTTAATGCATTTCTTTTAGCTGACAGTGAGTACGAACAGATACATACTGCCCACAGGTACAGGATTTCATGGCCTACTGAACAGGCAATGACACAAGTAAATAATTAAAGTTTAGAATGTGCTCAAGTTTCTCACAGAACTGGAGATAAAGTCCTTGAAAATTTTATCTTTGTTGTGTCACAGAATCATTACGCAGCTTTACTCAGCTCTCTTCAATCCTCTGTGGCCTGTATCAGTTGCAAGTGAATAATATTCCCTCATCTAATCTCAAAACCAGGTAATTAATTACTTGCTATTAGCACAGTACATTGCAGATATCAAACACTAACAAGTTAGGGCATATAGTTTCCCTTTCCACAAACTCAGCTGATATCCCATTGAACAAATACATAGAATTTCAGGGTCCTATTGTTATATATACACACAGAGAGAGATAAGAAGAGGAGAGAAAAAATTATAAATAGTAGAGAAAACTATATGCTCCCCTTTTAAAAGTAAACAAATTAAGGAATTCTCATTTCTTTTGCTCAGTTCTGTCCAGTATATCCCAAGTTTGTTCTTCCCACATATTAAAGTTAAATTATTTAAACTGGAGGTTTTCAGTTTCTAATGTAAATAAGGTGGTAGAATGCATTTACAGCACAAATTGATCCATCTTTTTTACCTCATCATTGGGTTTTGCCTCCCTTTGTCTCCACAGCTGGACATATTTTTTTTGTTAGGGTCCGAAATATGAACCAAGACCCAAGAAGGAGCCCACTGCATTTATATAGTGCTTAAGACATGGCCCAAAAGAGACTTCTATGTGCTTGTAACAACTCCCTCTTCATTTTGGGTGCTTAAAAATATGTTTTTCTGAATTTAGTAATGAGTTTCTATTCCACTCCTGAGGTACAATACAAAAAATTATCATATGATCCACAAAAAACCTCCACATCATAAATAGCTTGTAGATGAAGGCTATACTCCGCTCGTTCTCTACCACATAAAGAGGAGAACGCCATGGAAAGCGCTTCCTATTGCTGCATGTGGGTGAGAATAAATACAAGATAGAGAGCGAGTGGCAGGCTAAGAGCAAGCCAGGATGACCAGCACTGGTTCTTTCCTCCAGCAGGACGTGGCCAGCTGGCACCAGGCCTTCGCACACCCCATGGCCTCTGCCTTGCACATGCTGCCATATGGCTCCGAGGGAGCATTTACAGCTCCTTTTTGCAGCGTAAGCAAGGACACCACCGAGCATGCTACGTCCAGCAACACTGAGCCAGTCTGTCCCACAGGATATTTTTGTAAAGCAATGTGATGTAGTTAGGAACCCCTTAGTCTACTGCTAGTAAAAGCAGAACCCTAACTATTCCCATTATTTATACTCTGTCACAAAGGTAGGCGATCATTCAATTTGGCTACAATATGCATTTCAGACCAGATGAGATCAGGATATCACCGCAAGGCAAAAATGTAACAAGCAGGAGCAGAGAAAAGCTGAGCAGATGATGTACAGTTTGGTGTAATGATTGAAACACAAAATGGAAAATAATTTCTGATTGTCAGAAATCTTTTCTTTACTCTGAAGTGAAACGGCTTTCTGTTTTCATTTTCCTCCACCTATAAATGGAATGACTTTTTAATTGAGAAATTAATTTTTATTTTTAAAATAAGCGTCTTTAAAACACTGTGAGAAACTTCCTGTATTTGTGAATTATATTTCCTTTCTCATTGCAGCTGAAATGGCTTGTCAAGCTCAGTCTGTAGTGACAGATAATTTCATCCCACTGAAAGATCATTCTTTGAAAAATTATTGTTGATAAAAATAATTTTTACACTTATACACATTATACCTCTAAGACAGCATTTCCAGATTATCTAAAGTAGGAATAAGCACTGTTTGGACTAGCGCTGTCAGAAGCAGGATGGATATTGGTTTCTCTTGCACAACAAATTTAGGAGAACCGCTCAGACAGTTAACTGAGATAATAGAACAACTGCATTCCAAACAATCATCTGAATATAGTACTTATGTCCCCAGATCTGCACCGGAACACAAGGTCTAGCAAACCTGATGGTAAGTAGTCTAAATGTATCAACACTCTTCCACTTAAGCACAAAATTGGCATATAACTGTTACTTGGAGAAGATCTCAATGTAGTTCTAACACATACACAGAAACCAAAATAACATCAGTGGGAAATGTGATAGATCAAAATCTCTATAGAGGAAGCCAGCAACTTAGGAACAGCAAAAAAAGCAAGGACTGGAGAGAAGTCACAGACTGGAAGGCAGATTTCCAAGACAGACTATAGAGATGCTTGTTTGCACAGTGACTCAGCCTACTGCTGGGTGCCACTTAACAAGTTACACCCACCCCGTATCATGCAAGCAAGTAGTGAGAAGATGCAAGCAATGGAAGTGATCCGTGGTGTTGGAAAAACTGAGCTTCAAACTCTCACAGTTAAAATGAAACCTAACCTGGAATAGATGATGGCAACCTTCTGAAATTGTTTGGACTTCATTTCTGAGCATCCTGTGACTGGACTTATGATAGTGTGAGCTTTGGGCAGCCTTTAAGAATATTTTGGGCAGGTAGGCTACTGCACAGAAGCCTATAACGGTATATCTGACACATTCCTATGGCATTTAAGTCTCATTAAATTCTGAACCTTGTGTCATCAGCCCCTGACTTAAAATAGTTTTGTGTGAGCCTTTTGTCTCTGCCTTTCTCTTTAAAAGAAGTTGGTTTCGTCAGTCCCTTTGGTCCTTTTATTCGTTTTAGCACATCAGTTCCTCAGTGACAACATACACTCAGATTACAGCCACAGTCCTTCACAGTCTGTCTCCCTTCATGTTTCCTTACAGGAGAGTGAGAAAAGCTGAACAGTTTATGAAGTCCTCTATAAACAAGTAATAGCAAATTATTTCAGGACACCTTTTTAAAAAACGATACTTTTTTCCACAATTAAAAGTAAATTCTTTGAAACTCAATGTTCAGCCCAGTTTTCCAATTAAAAAAAGCCCTTTTGATTGTAACAGTAATGTTTTCAACACAAGTAGTCTAGGAACTACCTCCACACTTAGTCTTTTCTTTACTGCAACTCTTGAAGACCACTAAAGAGCAACATAACACAACCTGGTATGTCTCAAGTTGCTGTGACATGCAATGCTTCTTGTCATAAATCGAGAGGCTCATCACAATAGCAGTGTTACATGCCGAAAGAAATTTCCATTTAATTTAAAGCAACTATTTGAGATGAATAAAACATGATCAAAATTCAGACACTTTTAGTGAAATCAAGCAATATCACATCACTGCTTCTGATTTCAATAACTGTTTGAACTAACGGGGAGGGGGAAGAGACTGTCTTATTACAGGTTGGCAGTAGAGATCTTATGAAAAATTTCTTCCCTGCTGTAAAGGCTATGACTGAAAAGGTACAATCCTTCATAAAATTAAGCATCTTCTTTTTATGCTAAAAATTGGAAAGTTTTTCCTGAATATTGATACGCTTCTGGCTTTTTTTGTAATCATATAACACCTGCAATGGATTAAATCTGTACTGTAACTGTAGCAGATTGTGTAAGAAATGTCAGTTCTCATCAGCCTGCATATAAATCTGCCTTTTTGGGGTAAGCAGGATAAAAGAACGACCACTGAACCGCTAGAAACTCAAAGCATATGTTGTTCATGCAAAAAGGACATTCAGCAACATGAATCTTTTCCACATCATCCTCTTTTTAGGACTAGAAGAGTGTTTTTTAGAAAGAAAAGGAAATATACAGAAATGCATTATCATCAAGTTACAGTACATTTTTATAATTGCTTGCTGACACAGCTGAATAGTCATAAAATATCATAAAGAGTAAATGAGCTGATAATGTAAAGCAGTAATTAGGATTTTGTGCATGCTTATGCTATTTACATATTCTAATGCTTTGATATTAGCATGTCAACTTTAACAGTATGTAAATGAATTCCCTTGTGTGAGATTTATCCTCCTCAGTATTAGACGCGTATTCATTCACAACAACTGTAGATGTTCTTCTTTGTCTTTTTAGAGAGACTTTCCAGGATCTTACACAAAATGTTTTCCCTGTAATCTCCTGTCCAACTTCATTAAAGAAAAATTCATAGCTCTAATGGATAGAACAGCAGTAGCCACTAGCTCAACATATCACTGTGCTATAAAAACATGTACACACAGAGGATCTTTGTGCCTGGGGGTTTTACAACCATCTAAATAAAGAAAGATTAATCAACTACCTAGTATTTCTGCCTGTTTTTCTGGATAGTGCTGAAAACACTAGAAATCTGATGTAACATACTTAAGCTGAGAAGCATGCTAACCTGTCATAACAGTGATGCCTCAAGAGAGCCATGGCACATCCCAAAGGTATTTAAAAGGATGCAGGAAAAAAGCCAAAAACCATAAATATGCTCTTAAATATGAGAATAAATATGCTTTTTTAAAAAAAAAATATTTTCCCCTCACTTCATTGGATACCTCATCAATCTTATTTTTCTGTTGACTCTATATATATATATACACAGAAAGTTTTCACCCTTCAAACAAACACCGTTTAATTAGAAACGAACATCTGGAAAACAAAGGTGTGGTGTGAATGCAAAAAAAAAATACAATCTAACATCAGTTATTGCTTTATGGTGCGCTGTAATTTAGTTCTGGGTGTACTGCAGAACCTTGCATAATACAGCTATAGTTGCCTGGCAACAAACAGGGACCATATCAGGAAGCAGCAAAGGTGTGAATGAATAAACAGAAGTGACAAGGACATGTGAAAATGCCCTGTAAAACCATGTTCAGTGGTAGAATGTCTGACCAGGCTTCCACAACATTTCCAAGGGGAATGTTGGATCAAATTCCGCTCACCATTAAAATAGGATTAAAGTGTGTGCCTATGAACTGGACCTACTTAAACACACAATATATAAAATGAGGAGAAGAGGCAAATCAGCAAATGAATTCTCATCAGCTTGGATGTTGAGTAGGAGTACAGATTAAATGTCCAAGACTACCTGGATAGATGAGGTAGAATTGATTAAAACTCCAGACTCAGTTCTAGGTGTTCCTCAGGCACCATTTTGGTGTTAAACTGGAAACGAAACACTCGCACACTGAATTTGAAAGATTTTGGTCATTCTTCTTGCTTCTTTCCATTCAGAAACTCCTATGCTGAGATACTGATTTTCTACTTTCTGCTTTATTTCTTCATTTGCAAGATTATTTTATCATAACCAACAGTCACTTAAGCATATCAGGTTGATGACGCACAACTGCACTTCACACTGAAATGCTAACACTGCTTGGGAGTATTTTAGCCTTTTTACTGCACTACCATATTTTCTTATTAAAGCAATCCCTTTTTATTATGAATTCATGATTGGATGACAATAGTTAGATATGAAAAAAGCCTAAAGATCTAAACAATGCTGATACCTCTGAAAATGTCCTGAAAAGGAACACATTTCATAGTAAAAAAATATAATTATAGGAATACTCATGGCCAGACCCTTAGTCTCGCATATATCACAGAAGCTCATGACCCATCAGGACTAAGCTGCTTCATAACAAGTAAAGGTCCTACTCTCTTTTACAAAACAATACTGAAATATCCAGCTAATTCAAAGTCTTTCCTTTTCTATAAGTGAGCAAAACTCTCAGACAATCTGATCAAGCAGAGATTGATTAGTCAGAATTACACTGACATAATGTCAGGGCAGAAAGTTGCATGAGGTCATCTTCCTAAACAGATGGTCTAGAGATATTGGTTTTAACTAGCACATGGTTGAGTAAATAATATTTAAGTTTTCTTTGAGAGCCTGGGGAGTGAACCAGATAGAGTTGAGTCAAATACCTGTGCCTCCTGCCCACATCATCTGCTACTCCTAGGGTTTTCATTTCCTGCACTGTTTGTGCTTTATCACACGGCTCACTGGTCAGGCAGTCTGTGCCCTTGGTTCAAAAAGCTTTTATTGGAAAATTGAGAGAGATGTGCACTTAGTTTCAATTTGCAATTTCGTTATATATGTAGTTTACTCCTTACAGGCAAAATCAGTCAACAGAGACAGGAATTTGTGGCTGAATTGCTTCTTTTCAGTTAGTGTAACAAATTTTGCATGTAGTAATAAATTACTGTAATAGGATAAAAATCTACATTATCTGCAGTCATATGAACAATTTGGGTTTTGTTCAGATTAAAAACCCATTTGAACCCACTGAGTTAATTCTCATGATCATCCAACGCAAACATCTGTAAGGACGTGTGTTTATGGTCTCAAAAGAACTATCATGACCCTTATATTGTGTGTATAATATTTTTGTTTAGAATAAATTAAAAATGGTTCATAATAAAGTTTATATTTACTAAGACTTTATAATTCTTCAAACAGCAACATATCTTGTCACAAGCAGCATCAACAAAACAGACTTCTTCCAATAACATCAGACTAGTGCTTGCTCTATCACACTCGCTTTTCATGGAAACAATTCTGGGAATGAAATACTTAAACAATCATTTGGTAATTGAAATAGTGCACTACAAATTAAAACAAAGCATAGGAATCAAACCACAGGTAACTGTTTACAGCCAAGTAACTTAACACATGCATTTAAGATAATCAGGACTACAAACTATTTTCTAGTTTGCTGAATTATGTAATATCTTAGTATCCTAAAATGACCCCCAAATACTCCTGATCCATGACTACAGATTATTATTCTTGGTAAACAGTAAAATAAAGTACAGAAGTATAATTAAAATATTATAGAATAATTAATGAGAAAAAAACATGAAGCATACTCAAACAGACAATGACTTATTATAGTAATTATTTGAAATGAACTGTCTGCATTATCCATACGGAAGGAGCAATCAGATGTGCAGGTCATCTGATTATTCATTTACACTTGTTAAAAACTTGCTGTTCCCTTCAGCTTTACTCTAAAAACTGCTGACTGCTAGCAGAGCTTCCACATTTCTATTTTTAAAAACGCGTACAGAATTTTCATTCCTCACTCATCACTAATCCCTTACTGATGTTTATAACAAAGGCTGAAAAAGAAAACCATAAAAAGAAAGAGAATACAATTGGCATTCTGATTTGTCTCATTAAAGCCAAACTGAGCTAAAGAAGACAGTACTCTACTAACCAGGCCCCTTCCCCCCCGACCCCGAAAAAAGACAAATATATACAAGGCTGGCAGTAAGGCATGTAGACTGCTTTAAATTAGAAATGGGTCTGTATCAAAGAATCCAAACCCCATTCTCTAAGAAGCCTTCTGTAAAGCAGGCAACTGTGCAAAAAAAAAAAAAAAAAAAAAAAATAGGAAGGGAAACAGGTACTGTTTCATATATCAGTTAAAGACATAAGATTCAACTGAAAAACACACTTTTAAACCTGAATTTTCATCTTATCTTCCTCACAACTGTTCAGGATACTTAGATCTGGGCTGACTTAAATTTATCACAGAAACATCCAGCTTCCTCCAATTTTTTTACAAATTTTTTTCTTTATAAAAATGACAAATGGACGTACCATTGTGGTAACTGCAATCAAAAACTTCTGCTTTACTAAACCCTCTTACAAATACAGCCACCCATCAAGCTATGTAGTTTGTAATGCCCTGTTTTCACTTGAGGCACCAGAAACTGTAGGGCCATTACTAATATTATTGCAGACAAGTGTTTTTCTCATGTTTTTATGACTGTAATGCTATTCCTATTTGACTTCACTGACACTACTCATGGCAGAATTGCTTATGACATAATTATGGAAATACATAGCTTATTATTGCATAATAGCCTTACAAATCTCACGCATGCATCATTATGCAAATCTGAATAGTGAAGCAAATGCTGTTGATGTCAATATGTCCATACCAGAATAAGCTAACAAAATGAAATATAGTCCAATTAGCAGCATGGTGGGCAATCTTAAGCAAAAGGAGATACCCAAGAGAAAGAGGAATACTTAAAAGTTACAGCAAAAACCTGAAGTAACTCCAGGAAAAAGTAAAGATTTCTATTCAGTTGATCTCAAGACACTATAACTCCAGAAATGATGGATGGTATACATTCTCTAAAGCTATATGTCACCTAATGTAATCTCTCTAAAAGTTAAGAACCTGATCTAAGCTAGTTTTGTAGTTACTGCTAAAATTAACAGAGAGGGAGATAAGAGTGAAGTAGAAAGAGAAAGATCTCCACAGTCAGCTACACCACCTGTCTTAGGCATTTATATTTAGGTGGTGTTAGCTACCCTCTGAAAGTGCTTATCTCTATCCAGTGACTACAAAGAGAATTTGTAATTCATATAAATAATAAACAAACTTCCAAAATGTGTCAAGACTAAATCCCAGCCTAAATATTACACATATATATATATGAAAAACCCATATCCTAACAGAAATGACCAGGTATCTCCTTGGTCAGGCAATACAAATCTACTCTCTACGCAATAAATATAAGGAAGATGGGGCAATCTCATGTAGATTCTAATGGACCACATGAACTCAAGGAGCAGAGTGGATTCCTAGCTAAATGGACACCTCTCTGGAAGGAAATTGAGCTTGGAAAGCTTGATATTCAAATTTCAACACAGAAAGAACACGGGTGATACCTCTGAGCTGTAAGGATGCCTGTCGTTAAGCTACTAATTTTGGCCACTTTCAGCCTCTCTCTCTCTGGCTTCAGAATACACTGGGAATCTCAGAGCACACAAAAATATATTAGCATTCAAAAAAAGGATCTTGTTTTTGTGTTTGCTACATGGTATGAATAATTAATAGCATATAAAAGCTTGAAGAAAATTACATTAAGCAGGAACTATGCACTTTTAATCCACAAGGAAACAGATAAATATAGCATAAAACCAGGCTAACATTTTACTTGGGAAAAAAATATCAAAGTACTCTTTAAAAGCTAAAATTTGCAGCCACTGTCAGCCATGTGATCTACATTTTCACCCATGGAATTACACAAATGCAATCAGTATCTGAAGTTTTGACCAAACACTTTCTAATCGGAAACAGAATGAATTTTTATTTGAAGTGAGTGGTGTGAAAAGTTATTTAATTTAGAACCTATTTTTAGCCTGTTTTCTCTTCATTCTGCATGGGAACATAGAACTTACAGTGATCCTTGACCAAGCACTGTTCCCTTGAAGGCCCTGTGAGTCAGGAGATACCATCAGTATAACGATGCCCTGCCAGGTCTTGTATTTCTACACATGCCAAAGTGAAAGAAGACGAGGGAGGCAACAAGAGGAGGAGTGAAAGAAATCAAGGAACACACGGTTAAACTTTAACTTACACAATTTGGAGCAAATTACAGCTATTCCTCATCTTCCTTAAGTGGGCTACACAATTATTTGCTCTGTCATTTTAACAGGATAGTTATATAAAACTTTTTAAAGCTATTTACACAAGGCAAAAAGCAAAGCACAAGCTAAAGGTACTTCCAAGACTAACAATTCTGCATTAAAAAAATTGTTTAGAGATGATTTTGCTGACTATACTCGGAACAGCTCACTGACACCACACATCCATGCACATCCTTTGCTCTTCTGGAAAAGAATAAAGTGCAGTATTTAGCTTAGATCCTGCTCTTTATCCACTGACATGACATACAAGTATTGCACAATGTCCACAACACAACAGTTTCAATTTCAGTGCTATCTTTCACATGTCTATCTCTTCTAGTGACAGAGGTTGAGAAATTTAATCTACTCCTTGTCACAATTTCAACTGTAATCTCTCTTTCCAACATCTCCTGCACTTCCTCAGCAGACAGGGGCTTGATTATGATGACCAATATTTTTGGTTAAACATCTTTCATAAATATAAATGCTTTCTTTCAGCATTAAGTGAGATGTATCTATTTTGGTAGCCATTTGGTTAAGCAGCAGCCAGATTAGTTAAGCTAACATGCAGTTCAACTCATTCTATTTTCTATTCACCTGTTACCTTTTGGCTCAAGCAATAGAACTTAAGTTAGCAACTTTCCTATGTATCTTGATATAGTCTTATTCATTAGGGGCGGGGGGATCAGTCCCTCTAAGTTCACTTGCAACCACATGTAATTTGAAGAAAAATTCTGTTGAGGATCCCAAAATAATTATTTTTTGACTCTTTGCCAGTTGGCATGATTGCTGCATTAAGAAAACTCTTTACTTACAAACCACATTTTTTATTGTTCAAAATTGCTTTAACACTGAAAAACTGCACCAGACTGTTTTCTACAAATGGTTGATTCTGTCAACACCAACAAATAAGAGCAATGCCAAAGCTCAAGAACAGGAAAGTCTTAATCAGTATATTTCCTATCGCTCCTGTAAAGCAATTTAGATGATTCAGACAACACTAGCATTTCACCACTGCTGAAGCTCATGGAATTGTGCTGGCTTTAAAAAATTTTGGCAGGGAACTTTGGCAGAGTTAACTTTCATCATCTGCTAGAAGGTGGGAAGGTTATTTGGTGTTTATTTCTCGACATTCTTTTTCCATTTGTTTCTTGCAGCTTTTAGAAACTATACCATACACCTCCACACAATGCATCCAATACGATTCTTTGTCTAAAATTCCTTAGTAGTGGGGTTTATTAGGCAAAAGTACTTTAATATAATCTGTCACCCAGATGGGTTTTATTTCTAGGAGAAATGGCTCTCAAATATGAGGTCAGCCTCCCTTTACACAGGGTAGCTTCATTATAAACCAAGTGTTGAAAATCTGATGTTTTCCTCTTTGTACCCTACCACCTGTTCAAAAATATTTGTGTGTAACCTGGAAGGAGCATATTGTTAAATGTTCTACTACATTTCCTTCCACTCCTTTGTGGAAAATGGGGATAGGGGCAAAACATACAATGATAAAATAATAAAAAAAAGAACAAACAGAAGAAATCACTACCTGATCTCCCCTTTCTTCACTAGCACTATTTTTTTTTTCCCTTCAAGTAGTAAACTAAATGCGGTAGTTTTCAAGCAAACCTGTATATGAAATTTTTTTCAGCATAATATACAGTGTCAGTTCTGGGGCTCAGGGCTAACCATTCTCCACTGCACCCAGGACACAAAGCTGAAGAGCATCTTCAATATTATTCCTGCTAATGAGTATTAAAATCTCCCAGATGCTGGTCCTTTCAGAGGACAGATAACTTCAGGCACAAAGGAAGAACAGAAGGGTGCTTCTCTTATATACTGTGGCTTAGGCTTTACTTCAGAGATTATCTAAGCTTATTATAGGACTGGTTGGCAAGAAATAAGGATGCGCTTGCAAATGTACCTGAAACCACTTCACTCTGTCTTTCATAGGAACAGTTGATATGAAAATTTTCATGAAAAGGCATGGTATTAAGGGATTTTAGGGTTTGGTTTTGGGGTGTTTTTTTTTCAATTTACCCAATTTTTGTGGAGCCTAAAGCTTTTCCCACTAAAACTGCTTACCACCCAGGCCTTTCCATCACAAGTATAATGTATAATGAAACATGGCATAATTAAGAGAAAGGAGAAAGCTTTTTTTAAAAGGCACTATCAGAGGGGAAAAAAACCATGTTTTATTCTTACCACTGGGACTGTACTTCAACAGAATTTAGTATCACTACTGCCACAGAAGTACAGACTGCTAGAATAAACTTTAACCCCTTTCCTACTTACAGATATTATGAGTATTTGAAACACATAAATAGAATAACATTTTCTGGCCCCATTCCTCCCTGTTCCAGGAAAAAACGGTTTGTGCATATCATCAAAAAGAAATTTAAATCATAAGACAAAGTGAACGAGGAAAGATCTACAACTCTAATAAGGAGGGAGATTTGCCTCTGACCAGTACAAATCGCAATATCTTCAGTGAGGCTACTGTCAGACTACAGAGCGAGTAACATTTGTGGGAAGAAGGAAAATAAAATCTTATCTGGAATATTATCTATAATGTCAATTGTGACCTGTGTTTGAAAAGTTGAACTCAAGCTGGAAGAATAACAGAAAGGGCATTAGACTGAGAAAATGCACAGAGAGCTTGAAAGAGAATAATAAGAGAACTCTGCTCATGCAGTCTAACAAAATAAAGGCAAAGGGAAATACGATGGCTCTCTCTATGCAAGAGGGGAGATAAGTATCACTGAGTAAAGGCACTCTTTCACCTAATGAACAATTGCCCCATAAGACCAAATGTCAGCAAACAGAATACGAATAAATTCAAGCCAAAAAATACAAAAAAGGCTTTTCAATAATCAAAGCAGCGAGGAAGCCAATTACAGTGATGCCATATTCGTGCTTTCTGTTCCACTCATCACATGTTGCCGGGAATTACTCTGTTCCTTAGGTAAGGCCCTGCACAAATGACAGAAATTAAATTCTAAAGGGCTAACTTTGTACAGACCAGCTCCTGAACTTCTGGATAATGCTAGATCCAACTTTTCATTCTTGCCCCATCCTAGAACTCCTGTCCCTTCCTGTCTTCTCTCCTGGGTAGCAGATATTTCCACTTTGCTAACAGCAGCTCTGCTGCTGCCTGTCAAGTGCAACCACTACAGTAATCTTGCCTAACTCCATCTAGAAGCCTTCAATTGTCTTTAAAACACACATCCTAGCACTCTCAATTCAGCAACACTACAGAGAGATGGAAAACCTGCCTCTTCATAAAGTCAAGTATGAACAAGCAGAGTTTATTTGCACAGGCTCCACTCTAACACAGCACCTTGCCTGAGAACCACAGCTTGACAGCCTTATCTTCACTCAAAAACATAACATCAGAGCTTTGCTGCAAGAACATTCCAGTTTAATTACAATTTCAACCTGAAAAATTCTGTCTGAAAGAAGATGACAGACGGGAGTTCTTTTTTGATTTTGAGGTGTTTGAATGGTGTAATAGCAAGTCTTTGACAGATAAAAAATATCACTAAGAAAAATCTACTTTCATTTATGGAAAACTGCTTCTCATTTATCCTAATACGTTTCTATAAATCTCTTTCCATGTAAAATTGGATTATAACTATCTTCTTCCTCTCTGTCTCTGTTGCTGGGCATAACTGCTGCTGGCCTCTGATGAAAACCTGCAGATATAGAAGTCTGTAAATGCATCAAAAGAAAATAGGGCAAAAAAAATGCATTGTATATAATCAGGAATTATTGGGTAATATTAAGAGCAGTAGCAGCTACTGTGTTTAGCAGCAAAACCCCAGCAATTCTGAAATCTAATAATCCATTGCAAAGTCCCCCAAAAGAAATTATGGAAATTCCATCACTGCAAATCTGAAACTAAACTTTGCTTAATGCAGAAAACATCACTATTTTGGGAGTAAATTAGCAAGTTCACTACAGTGTATCTTTCATCCTAAACAGGCTAAGACTGGATCTTCTCCTATGAAAACCACAGCACCATTCTACACCAGGATGAATGGAGAATCTTTTGAAACAAGACACTTATGTAGAAGAAAGTATACTTTCGACATAGAATGTAAGAGTGTTTGCAAGGCCCTTTGTGAGATAGATGGGACCTTATTTAGGTATATTGAACCTATATCCAATACTTAAATGATTATCCTGACTACCACACTGCTCTTTCCCTCCCAATCCTTGGAACCCCAAATGAAGTTTAAGTGTTGCCATTTATTTCAGTGAAATGCTGATGACTTATAACCCAGCATTCCATTTTTAACACGGAATTTTGCACTTCGTAGCCATTCAGTCATTTTCTTTACGGTGTTGTATGAGAACAGTTTAGATTATTAAACGCTGACTGCCTTCTTCCCTCATCTCCTGCTACTAAAAAAAGACATACATCTTAAATGTTAATTATACATTGCAGACAGCCTAAATGGCTCAAGGGACTGAAATCCGAATCCAGCTTTTCACCGTCCAGTCATCAGTTCAAACCTGACTCAGATTAGCAGTGGCTGGAAGCTTCTACAATTCAACCACTGTTTAGATGACCTACATGAAAGATGATATATCCAAGCTTGTGTGGAAAAGAAAACACATCTTAAAAGTCATGCTCAGAATTGACATTAATTGGGTTCCATGCTACTAGACCCTAAGAGAACAGCAGGTCTGGAAACTGAACTGTCTGATCTCACTCTGCAATCACCTCCACACAAAGAGCAGGAAAAAATGAGGAAGAAACAGAAGAGCAAATATTTTATAATTTCATGGCTTCTCCTGTTCCTCTATTTCAACAGAAAAGTTCATCTTGTAGGGCCCTTAATTGTGCATGAATATATTCAGTTCCCAAACTGAAGGTCAGCATAGTAATAGGCCACAGATAATTATTCTGTGCTTGATAACTGCCTTTTTGTGTGTAAAGTATAGGAAACTAAGATAATCTTTATGAGACTTCTTCAAGGAAAAACAATCCAATACTAAAATCAGAAATACTTCATGCTCAGTACATTGAAATTTGATATTGGGTGATGTCAAAACTTTAATTTTCTCTACTAATGAGCTTTCTAAAAATTAGATTATTCATCTCTAAATTCATATTAACTGCCCCAGGTTAACTTACAGAGGTGTCAGAATGTAAAATAACTAGAAACCTTTTCTTGGTCTTATGTCAAAATTTAAATGCTCCATGGATAAAAAAAAAATAGAATCTAGACATTTTCTTTTACTAGTAGTAATAAAAGCAAGCAGCATTCTTTTGTATTTGAAATTGTACCTTTAAACAGTGTGAAGAGCTCAAATATATGTCTTATGGATTTCCTCCACCTCCTGAGGGTAGGGAAGATATCAACTGGTCTACAAATGGAAAAGTTCACACCCCTGCGAACTCCAGACATAGCCAAGGAGAGGAGATAGCTGGTGAAGCAGAAGTGTTTCACCCTCGTTTATAAATTCTCAGCTTGACTGGGACTTCTCTAACTTGTGCCAAGACCAGAGAAACCATAATTTCAGAATAAAGTAAATCATTTCTTCAAGGGAACCTCTTACCCTTGTTTTTTGTAAATCCTATTTTTGCAAGAGAAAAGTCATGAGTCTTTTTTCCTGGGATGAAAGAAATGCTAGATCTGATGATGTGTGTATGCACTCCTGGGACTGATATAATACAAGACAGTAAGATTTCTTTGTAGAATCTCACACTCAGAAGTATAGCCCCAGCACGCATACAAAACATACATTATCTGCAGCCTCTTTCTCTTATATGGCATATTAAATTATGAAATTTTGTGAAATAGTTCCTATAGTACTTAGAGACACTGTCCAAACTAAAATATCTTTGATGATGTTATTAGGATTTATGTTTTCAAACTATCAAAGTTGCATAGCCTATGCTATAAGAGTTAACTGCCCACAAAACATTACTTCTAGTTCTGGTAGATGTACTGGAAATGGTAGAATGGGAAGCAAAAGCTAACCCCGGGTAATCCCATAAAGTAGGCGAACAAGTAACTGAAAAGGAGGATATTAACACAACACCATCTTCCCCTGAACAGCAGGAAACTCTACTCCAGAAGCTACTCAGTCACACACACTCCACAGAAGATGCATGTCATACCCAAGTGTGACATGACTGCCTTTTACTGCAGGTTCAGACAGTCAGAACTCTGCCTGCATAAGAAGTTAAGACCCTGACCCTTTGGCCTATTGCAGATTCAGAAAAAGGGGGGGTAGGGGAATGGTTACATTTTCTGCTAGAAGTGGAAAAGATTTTGTTCAGTTAATTCGTAGTTCTAGTGTAGACATTTAAATACCATGCAAAATATCATGGTAACGTCAGAATTGTAAGTGTTTGCCAAATTTGTAATTGACTTCAAGTTTGGAAGCTTTGTTGTTGCTTTTAAATCCAGCAAACACCAGCTGGCAAAGAAATTGCATGCCTTAGAGCTTCTTCAACAAACAAAGCTGTTCAAGGCTTGATATTTTTAAACCCTGCAAGGCTCTCAGGTACTAGAAATAAAAACAACAGGAGCTACGTGGGTTGGTTAGTAGAGGGATTTACAACCTAGCAATTAGCAAAAACTTCCCAATATTTCAATATGTGGAACCTAAGTAGAATCTAGGTGGTTCATGAAAATTAAATTTAATACAGAAACACTCAGTGTGGAAAAGCCTGCTTCAACACTTGTGCTTAAATCCTTCTATGAGTTTGGCAGGCCTCATTAAAGAGGAAAACAGTTTGACATGCTATTTTAAAGCAAGCAGCGCTTTTAAAATCAGTGCTATCGACACAGTGTGGCACCTGACATAGGATAGAGCCCAGATTCTCTTTCTGAACTTCTCTAACTTGGTTCCATAGACTGCTCTTAGTTTTATCCACTTTTTTTCCAACTGATTTCTAACCCTGGAGCTAAGTAGTCATGCATCTCAAATCAATATGCATGCTTCTAACTTAAATATCTTCTGATACATTCATAAAAACTATTTGCTCTTCACAAATTTGCAATATCTTTATATGACACAAACCCTAGTAATTTTTGACGAATTATCACAAAGTACATTTGCAATGTTTGATCTTACCCAGCTTTGATCTCCTCAGCAGCTGCTTTTATGATGACATTGTACCTACGCCAAAGGATTAACCACTAAAATACTGATCTATCTGTTAGTAAAATTTAACATTGTAAAAATATAAATGAATCATGGAATCATTAGGTTGGAAGAGATCCACCAGATCATCGAGTCCAACTATATGAGTGGTAGTACATATTAAACAACAGGAGCTATAATACTAATACTGTAATGATAGAAAAATCCCCATTTCCCAATAAAATTTACCTAGACAGCAAAGAAAATCTTACCCAGCTGTACCAATTATCAGATTTAACTGGCTGTTTTCTGTCTTCTATCTGCCTGCATTTCCCATTCTACAAGCCATTTCATGCAGAAACTTAATTTTACTATATCTATAGCACATTTTACTGTCCCTCAATATCATCATTGTGATTCACATCCTTTCAAGTTTATTCACATTTTAGCACTTTGTGTATACTAGCAATGGGAAGAATTAAAGAAGAATGAGCCAAGACATTGTAACTGATCAGAATTGATGGACACAAACTGAAACACACAAAATTCTACTTAGGAAAAAAAAGGAGGTAGCTCTCCAGAGGCCCCTCCCAACTTCAAGCACTCTATGATTCTACTAGTATGTGATTCTATAATTCTAGGAATAAATTAATAATTACAGCAGCTTCACACAGATTTAACTTGAGGCCATTTACTGATGCTTCCATATAGTACTTTCACGCTTGAAAAGGAAACGTGAAATTAAGGTAGTCTGTAGTCATGCACATGGCAAGCGCAAATGCAACTGTTGTTCTGACTCCAAGACCTAAATTTGAAAACAAAAACTAGAAGAGCAACAGCAGCAATCAGTAGCACAGATATTTCTACCTAGGCAAGAGAATTTGGAGTAAGAGTATTTACATTTCAGATTGTTGCACATTGGCTTTTATATGTGTTATTATTGGGATGCATTTTTGTAAATGGAATTGACTAACCTTCTCCCCAAAGTCCAGGGAAAAGTAAAATTCTAGAGGCAACAATCTAAAAAAACCCAAAACATTCCAGCACTGAGGTATCTTGATCAGATCTTGTATCTGTTTGAGATGTACTGTCTGTTTGGTGACAGAGATTATGCTTTTTGTTTTTCTGTCAGACTCTTTTCTGACAAACGCTCTTTCTAAACTGCAGATCATTCCTGTCTTATCTCCCATCTCTCTTCTCCAGATTGACCTGAAATCTATAGAAGGTGACAAGAAAAAGTTTGGCAAAGAACACAGCACTAATAGAGCAGGCTGATAAACTTTGATCATCCATTTAAATGGAGCACCAAGGAACAAAGATATGGCTACTTCTCAAGACAAAGCAATTTTTCAAGAGTGAATTCCAAGCAGGTGGTAACTAAGCAACAGCTCACCTGTACAGGGACTTTGATCACTTGACAAAGCAGATCAGAGTAACGCAAGGGAAAGAGAACTGGAGATTACAAGGGGAAAAAAGGGCCTTTTCTTGGCCTAACAGAGAGAAAGATGGAAAATAGACCAAGAGATGCTGCAAAAAGTAGATTGATGATTTGGAGAAGAGAGCAGCTGAAGAAAGGAGCTCCTGAACATTTAGTAACCACGCTTTATACTTTGAACAGCTTCTTTTAATTCAATACCTCTGTTGCTTCACCCAGTGTTGACAGAAATACATGGAGAAATGCCTCTTCCTAATTCAAGGCTTGAAATACTTCTTTTTTGCCCTTGGCCCATGCAGAAAGAGACCTTGCAAGTGAGGAAGAAGGTGGATATGTAGAACTTCAGAGGAGCTGCAGGGACAAGTGGTAGCAAACCTCGGGCGACAGTTGCTAAGCCTAAAATGGAATCTCTTTTAAGATGTAGTGAATAGGGAACATAGAGAGTATAGAGAAGTGAAACTAACTCGGGGATTAGGAAAAGAATTTATTAGAAGATTAGATGTAGAAATTAATTAATAGATAGGAGCCAAGAGGTATATGGAGAGAATGGTAACTATAGCAGTCACTGTCACAAACACTGAAGACAGGCATTAAAGAAAAAACAGATGGCAGACCAAAAGAATAATAATCATTCTCAAATATCTTGTGATTCCATTGATTATAAAGTTTGATTTTACCTCTTGAGGCTGGCAATACTATAAGTATTTCTCATCATATTATTACTCCTCTATCTGCATATTGCAGAACTGTTCTGATGCTGGCTCTCATATGAATTAAAACTACATTTGCCTTCAAAGGGAGATGAAAATCCAGCTGGAGACAAAGTTAGGGTCTGGATTTGTAGCTTTTTTTTTTTTGTGGGAGAATCTGTACTGGCCTTGCAGGCAGGAAATGAAAAAGTTATAGAATCATGAGGTCAGTAGTCAGATTGGCATTTCTTTTTGTGAGGAACCTTGCTATCTTTTCTAGCACTTCAAGTCTCTACACTCCTGAGGGAAAAGAGAGAAGAACATTTTAATTAAAAATGAACATCCACAAAACTTTATAAGCCATTTTTGCAATTTCATTATTCCAGCTAAAGAAGAAAGATACTAAAATATTATTAACATCCCTTAAAATATTTATTAAGGGAGATTTAAATTAGCTGTTTCAGTCCAGCACTATTGGAATGATTCCACTTATTGGTATATCCAAGGTAAGGACTAAAATAATATTAGAATAACAGTGAGAGCATTGAGGATGTGACTGAGCTTTACAGATTCTGATGAAGACTTTATTTTCCTCAATAATTGGTAATAATTAAACTACAGAGTTTCTCCTTATTAGGTGCATAGTCCACTCAAGATGCTGGGGACCCTGAACTGCTGCTTTTTTCTCTGAGACTTAAGAACTGCTGCAAATGACAATGATACAGCATAAAATGTCATACGTGTGGAGAGCACAATTAAAAATTTTCTCCCTGTATTTGCTTGAAGACTGACAGCTCAGCCATCAGGGCAGCCAGGTTTATGCAGCTTTCTGTAAGCTCATTGACAGTTTTCCCTGTGAAACTCTTCCTGACTCTCTTCATCAGGTAAAATCCTTCTGAACTTCTGTCAGATAGCTCTTTCAAGAGCAAACAGGATGGGGAGTCCCACCATGAGCAGCTATGAAGTCTCATTAAAAAAAGTCTTTCACACTCTGTTGTCCTTGTTCTGTATTGTAATGATGCTTTGCCATAAAGTGCAAAGAAACCTTATTCTAATGAACAGAGGAGAACCACTGCTACACTGAGGCATGATTAATGAGCTGAAGTCGTTCATGAAATCATTTTACATGTCTGGCTGGTGACCTTTGAATTTGAAGTATTTTATTGCATGTAAAGTATAATAGTAGAAATTATTTGGTTAGCATACAACATATTCATGGTTTAACAAAGGGATTTGGAATGGGTTATGGTCCAAGGGAAAAGGCATTCCTGACTAAAAATGACATTACTTATTCACCCTCTCACCTTTTTCATCCTTCTCCAATTCAAATGCAACTGAGGGCCCAATTCTGTGTCATCTCACCCAGAGTTATAAGCACTTGCTCGAAAGCTAACATCTGACAGAATTCCCTTTCCTTGGCAAAGCCAAGGGAACTAGAGAGCATACAACAGCTAAGGGAGGACCTGACCATGTTCGTATTGCCAAATAACACAATAAAAATTAAGATTTTTTTAATTATTATTATTATTTAGAGAACTAAACTCAGTTGATTAGGTTGTTTCAGATGGCCCAGGGCTTTGAAAGCCCCAGCCTATGCTCCTGTGACCCACATTGTCAGAAGCAGACAGCAATTCCTTTGGCTCATGAGGGTCAGAGACAGTAGAGGTTGAAGCTCAGACTAGCAAGTGACTCACACAGGAAGAACTGGAATTGCTTACACTTTGTCCAGACACAGTCAGGACTGCCCCAGTTTCACTAAGATATCTGGGGACCATAACCCTCATAAGTCTACACAAAGCAAATAAATCACAAACCGCTAAGATTCTACTTGGCCACTTTCATCTATACCACAAAGTATCTGCTTTTGTGAGACTGAACATAGGAGGAAATAGGGTTCAGGAGTCTTTGTTCGTGCTCCAGAAATCTTCCTGCCTGCCAGTTCCTTCTTATGGCCCCGCTTCTCAGCATGTGGGGTGTACCTAGTGGCTACAGAAAGCATAATGAGGTACAAAATATTTCCCACGGGGAGTCACACGCCCTGGTGAGGCTCAAAAGTATTTCTGATTGACTGAGTGAGGTGCCAGCTGGTAACAGGAACACCTCTTCTCTCACAGCAGAATGACAGGCCCACCCACCAGCGCTGAGAAGACCTCCGGTACTATTTACTGTACAGTTTTGAATATAAAGGAAATGAACAAAGCTGCCAGCAGGCAGTATGTGAAGGACACAACGAGAAGGGATTGATTAGCTACTTTGTTCAAACTGTAATGATCAAAATGACAAATGATCAAAGGCAGCAAAGGACATTAGATGTGGCACTGCAAGAATTCATCTATGCTCCTATACGCCGCTGCTTCCAGTGTGAAGTAAAAACAGAAATTCTACCTGCTCTGGCATCCACAAGGAGGAAGGAGATGACAGAAGCTAAAAATATGGTTAACCTAGTCTAAAAGTAAGATACTGCCCTAATACTGAACACAGAGGAATTAAATGCCTTTGTTAGTGTTTTCTGATTCTACTATGTTTTCATTCATAAATAAGAAAGAATATTTAATGGACCTCAACCCTTAGTAGTCAGCTGGGAATCTTCCTGTCATCCTCTAGCTAAGAGTTCTCTTTGCTTCTAGACAGTGCGAATTTGCACTGGACAAAATGGTTTGGGTATGAAAGTGAAGACTATCTGGCACTTTTTAGTCTCAAAACCAGGTAGAACAGCCAAATAACATGAAGAGAAACTAATGAAGTTTCTCCATGCTTTTTAGATTTTCACTTCGTTTAGACTTAGTATTAGCTTATACACTCACATCTTTTCTTGTTATGGGTAAATGGACGAAGAGAAACCCAATTTCTTCTCCTTTCCCTCTAAAAAATAACAACAAGATCTTGCAATCTCCCTTTAAAGTTTTCCATCTGCTTTTGTTCAAATGTGGATTATAGACCTTCCTTTAAACTCCAATTCATATTATTGTCACAGTATCACGAAGAGTTTAAACTGCAATAAGGCAATAACACCTTTAAAAGAAGCATTTTCTGTCTCCTCTCTCTCTAACCTCCATCTGTACCTTCTTCCCTTCTGTTCTGCCAGAGTAAGTATTTGCCCAACTAGTTGGCAAACCAGATCAGCAAACCTGACTGTATCAACACCAATTCATACATTTTTTTTGCCAAATTAATTTTAAGCCAATTTGTCCCCACTTGTTTTCCATTCTTGTGCCAGCATAAGCACGCAAGGAATGAGCTGACAGGATCAGGACAGGTGGAGAACACTTATTTAAGTAGCAGAATTGGCTTAAAGTGGTAGCTAAACAATGGCCCCTGACACAATTGTAGCCACACCAGACAGTCCATCAACAACCCAAGAAACTGTTTCCCAATAAATTCTAGCAGGGGTGACATCCTCACATAGAAAATTTGAATATTTGACAAATCCCTATTTTCAAATATACTCATTTTCGCAGAACAAGTGATAGGGCAACATTTTCAAAGGCCATCGCTGGGAATTATTTTCAATACCCGATGCACAGCTGCACATGCACTTTAGGCTGCTTATGGTGCCAGAGAGCCTTGACTGCTCAGCGACTAGTAACAAGTATACTTATTTTCCAGAGAGCCCCTCAGTAGCTGCCAGGCTGGTGATCTCTTGGTGGTCTGTGAACAGTGATACAGTAGAGTAAGGCAACACAATTAGTCCAAGATGCCAGCATGACAGCTGTAGATTTTGAGAATTCAGTTGTGGGACACTACGCTAGGGAATTCTTTTATTTCCATTGTATGGAACAGTATAGTTTAAGTTGTCTAATGAGAGCAGAAGAGCTAAGTGGGATTTTTGCATTTTGCTTAATGAGGTGTGCAGAAAACTGCTAATGGATTTAATCTGCATAAAATTCTAGCATACATATTCCCATGCACCCACACACACTCACTCCAGAACTTGATTTGTAATGCTGAAATTCATTTGTTACCATACCAGAATTAAGAATACTTAATGAACTGTAATGTATAGTTAATTATCACATTCATAACTTAGACCTTGTCTACGTTGAGGCCGAGTCGGGGAAAAGAGATAACTCCTTGTTACAGACACACCAAAGCAGTTAGTGCAACAAACACAGAGTAAGTGTCGGTACTTGAATATGAAGCCTGGAACAATGGTATAAACCCTGCTACATAACCAAGGTATGCATTTCCAAGGGAAGATTAATTTTATATAGGTGTAAAACACCTTTAATGGATAATACCTTTTCCTCTAGGGTTACATACAAATATAACCAGAGTAAAGTACTGAAAAACCTCTAGCAAATCTGGAATAAAAAAAAACCAAACATGTAAAGCAATTCCCTAGTTACCAAGGAGGGTCTGTTCTATTGCCCAATTCAATGAATTTTCCATAGAATGGTGGGAAAACAAAAAGCAAGAAATACTTTCCTCAGCAAAGGGAACATAGGCAATGCATGGATTAGCATGACATGAATTTCCTTTCTGGAGGGGAAAAAACAGGAAAGGAGAGATACCAGTAGGACACTTCAGCTGTAGAAGCACAAACCTATCCTTGGAATGGTGTGAAACAAGACATTTTTCTCTCAAGTTTCCCATATCTCTTGCTAGTGGCAATTAATAACGGATTTATTTCTGAACTACAGCAAATCTTCCTACACCATGCAATTTTCCCATCACCCCAGACAGTATGCAAATCTCTCTTGGATCCTAGCATTACCTGTACTCCATCTTTTACTACTTCTTCCCTAGGAATTTGTGTGTCAAGTTTACTTAAATTTATTGTATAGATTGCTTTTCAAGGAAAACATCCCAGAAATGCATTATGATGACAAATGACTACATTAAGTATAATAGTAGATCACAACATTTGTACTTGAGGCTTATTTCTTAAAAAACTTAGGTAGACTATTAACATGCCCACGATTCACTACCATTCAACATCTTTATTCACATTTAGCTTGTAAAACCTACCATACCTAAGAAAATTACTTCAGATAGCGACTAAGACAATAAGAGCAGATTTAAATGGTGATATTATTATCTCAGCTGACAATAAGCATTTCTTTTCCGAGCTACCTATTATCTATTCAGATTACTGAAATAAGACCATCTGGCTACTTGCAAAAAAGGTTACGTTCATCACCTCTGTTGACCCTGGCCTTTGCAGGGAAGAGCATGGAGGCTTGATATTCCAGATATGTCAGGCTTGTGGGGCTAAACAGTTGCAGTCTTTCTACTCTACATAGTCAGGGGACAATTTATTCCTGTCAACCAGCACATTTCAGGTCTTGAGTTAATTGAACGTCCTTCATCAATGAAGTTATTCCATAATAAAGGGGAGCAGGAATTGCAACTGAAATACGCATTCAGAATGACTCTATAGACACTGTTGTTTTGAAGGCATAAGGCACCTTCAAAGTCAGAGCCGTGGGGAGATAACAGTTTCTTATTTTTACAGAAAAACAGAATATTCATGCTGTACTTTGAATATTGACTGGCACCTAAATGCAAGACAAAATTCACCTCTACATTTGCACTGTGACAAGCTTTAGACAATCCTAGGGAGATTCAGTAAGACTACATCCCCCTACACATACATAACCATAGGTAACCATTTGCAGGTATAGAGCATTCGAAGCATCAATTCAGGCTGTCTTCTGATGCTTCTTGAAACTCTTTCCTCCCCCAATACCCCCTCAAGTCCATGTAATAAGCTACAAGCAACAATTCAGTCTCTCGTTCTCTCTTGCTGCTCCCCAAACTCTGCTTTAATTTAAGTCATTAAATATATTTTAAATTAAGACACAAAAAATATCTCAAAAATACATGAAGAAAATTGTTTTGAACTAATTGGATGAACCATGGGGAAATTCTTTTGTAAGTTCTATTACACCAGATTTCAGTATAAAGCAAAGAACTGAATCTGCAAACATTATCTCTTTTATCCATGAATCTGAATAAGATCATACTAGTGACAAAATTACTAGTGTGTTTATATGTATCCACAACTTTCTTCCTTTACTTCAGTGGAGTTTCCGTGCACATCCACAGTAGAATCCTACAGAGATGTCTTAAAACTCCAAAGAAAAAAAAATGTCTAGTACTCTTTTTGCTTCTGGATTTTTAAAGAATTTTTTTACTTTAGTGCTGCAATACATAAATTAATAATTAATCTATTCATATTATCCTTGGTCCCCAAACACCACTGTGAAATTTTTGACAGTGGTTTAAATACAGGATTTTTGAAAAGGCAATACAGATTTATTAAATTAGTTTACACCTATCCTTAGTCCATATTTCAAATGTAAAAGCAAAGTAATACATGACGATTGCTCTCTGGTTTCCATAACCTAGTCCATTTCTAGCAAACACTTACGTGGCCTAATTTGGAACAATACAGCAGTTTTGTAAAGCAATTCTTTCATAAGTGCTGTTAATTACACTCTTTGTCATTTATAAGAGTACAAATTGTTTACAAAGCTTTTGGATAAAGTTCCTAGAAACAGTATTTGCAAACACATCCTTTGTGGTGAGTAATATTAATAGCTTTTTTCCCATGTAACAAGTGGGTAATACAGATATGATAAAAAATACCTTCTAATTATGAGCTACATTTGTGAGGTTGCAAATTCCCTCTGACTACAAACATTCAAAAAAATCTCTCAATTCCAAACCATTACTTTTAAATAGAAAAGAGGTCCATGCATAACTGATATCTGTGTGAAGGAATAGTATGAAGAATTTTTTTAAATAATATTTTGTGTTCTGTTAATTTTCATTATTAAATGCCATTTTAGGGGGTTTTGGAGTCCAGCTGTAAAAACTGGTTTCCATTGAATTAGAAGAGAGTCTTCTCAAAGTAGCAGGAACGTAAATTTGAAGGATTCCTGCTTGTAATTCTTTGAGTAAGTCATTGCTATAATAAGTTAGAAGGAAAAAAAGTGAGGCTATGTGGTTGTTTTGGGGGGGATTGTTAACTTAAGAACTTCAGAAAGAAAACAATTAGGTCACAGCTAGACACACTACAGTACAGTGATGTTAGGCAATTTTTATGTAAGTAGGTTAAATGTTTCTATATATTCAGCAGCTTCTTTACTGACCATTTACAATCGAGATGATTTCCAGGTGCTTACACTGGAATAATTGCAGAGTTGCAACATTATTGGTATCCAGAGAGGATACACAAACACCTATTACACTCTCACAAAGAAGCAAACTTACATTTAGTAACATTTAAGACAAATACCTGACCCAAATACAGACATAACTGTGAGGCATGGTCAGGACACAACAGGCAGAGCACAGCAAATCTATTGGAAATGTTTATTAAATTTTTACTTTGGCCTATCTGTTATGTCACACCGTGTTATGTCACTCAGATTTCATTGTATCACTTCATGCCTGTAAAATTATAATGGTTCCTGACTGGCAAAACACAATTTAGTATAAAATTTGATTGTATCTTACCTATTTGGGGGTTTTGAAAAGCACAGCAGATCATATGTCCTTTAATGTATCGTAACGTTCTCCACAGAGCTGTTATCAACTTGCTGTTCAACTGAAAAAGAAAACATAAATTAACGCACATAATTGTGCAATAAATTTATACAAGTAAAAATTATAAAGTTTGTGTAACAGATCAGCTGTCTATGTTTATAAAAGTGACAGAGTATCAAATGATGATTGAAATAAGATACTGAACGCTGTCTGCTTTATGACTCAAGCATTAAAGCATACAGGATGGGTATAACATGTTCCCCTAAGCCACTGAAGCCATTCTCTCACACAGCTCCATCAAAGTTGGGTGCTCCATCTACACTGGGGCTGCTAGCCCATGTGAACCTTGACTTGAGCCAGCAACGTGTGCTTGCAGTCCAGAAACCAACCATGTCCTGGACTGCATCAAAAGCAGCATGGGCAGCAGGGCCAGGAAGGGGATTCCACCTCTCCATTCCTCTCTTATGAGACCTCATCTGGAGTGTTGTATCCAGTTCTGGAGTCATCAACATGAGAAGGATTTGGAGTGGCTGCAACGAGCCCAGAGGAGGCTACAAAGATGATCTGAGGGCTGGAGCACCTCCCATACAAGGACAGACTGAGAGCTGGGGTGGTTCAGCCTGAAGAAGAGAAGGCTCTGAGGAGATCTTATAATGACCTTCCAGTACCTGAAAGGGGCTACAAGAAAGCTGGGTAGGGGCTGCTCACAAAGGTCTGTAGTAATAGGAGAGGGGTAGATTTAGATGAGACATAAGAATTTCTTCACAACGAGAGTGGTGAGACACTGGCCCAGGTTGACCAGGGAAGCTGTGGCTGCCCCATCCCTGGAGGTGTTCAAGGCCAGGTTGGATGGGCCTTGAGCAGGCTGGTGTGGTGGGAGGTGTCCCTGCACAGGGCAGGGGGATTAGAGCTGGATGGACTTCACGGTCCCTTCCAACTGAAACTATTCTATGATACATTCTGACACTACTGTGTCATAGTAAAGTTACTAACACAGACTTAGAAATTGTTTCCCCGTTTAATGAGCTCATTTTTATGATTAAGCATTAAACAGCAACATTGACATCCACAGGATAACCCGCTTGCTACATCTCCCTTCGAAAAGTAGAAATATTCAATATTTACCCATGAGCTGAAAATAAACTCTTGAGGAAAAAAAAAGTAAGTGGCAAGTGTCATCAAATTTGGCATCCAAAATATTTCTCAGCTTTCCTAGTAGACAATTCCTGTCACACCATAACAAAGAAAGTGAAATATATCCCTTTTCCTGTCTTTGAATATCTCGCTGCTAGGAATATTTTCCCTCTGCTTCTAGCACTGAATAATATTTTATGTTATAGGTAGAGCAAATGAAGCAGCCTACTTTAAAAATAAAAATATTACACAATAGGAGCAAGTGTGAGTGATTCTGATAAAGAAAAAATTAAATTAATTTTTAAGTACCCAGAATGAATTATAGGCAATCTTATTTTCAAATTAAGTCTCTTACTACCTACAAATACTTTAATAAACACTGTATCATAACACTTATTCTTCCTTCTTAAGCTTACACATCTATTTCATTTACATGCAATTTTTAAATGCATTTTATTTAATACAACATCTACCTCTGTACTACAAATTGCTTTTATTTGTCATGAATTCTAATGCTCATTTATTATTCTGCTTTGAAATATCCAGTCACTCTTGACTTTCTTTTCTCTCAGGCTTTGATATATTGCAATAATTTCCCCAGGCGGCAATCAGTGTTGATAAGAGAGTTTGAAACTCAATTCACAAATAGCATATTTATGCGCAAGAGAACTAGAACTTGTTTCCACTGCATATCAAAGCAAACAAAGGAATACTGCTTCCAATCGAAATGAATTTATACAGCAAGACAGACACCAGATTTCAAAAACGGTGTGGATTTACAGCATTTAGGGATGTATTTTACTTCTGGAGATAAAGATATATACACACAAATAACAGCAGTACACATTGATATCGACACTGAAGAACCTTCTGCTCTGTAGTGGCTTTATCTTAGTTAAGGGCTAAGTTCCACCCAGCCACTTGCACAGTCCCTCAACAGGATGAGGTGTGGAGAAAATTCAAGAACTAAAATTAATTTGTTAAAATGAATGAAAATTACTAATTAAGAGATTAAAATAGATTCAGTTGGCAAGAAGCAAAGACAAACATCCACACACTTCCATTCCTCCCGGCTCTCCCAAGGTCAATTCCACCCTTTCACCCCAACTCCTCTGCTCCCAGGTTGGGACAGGAGCCACAGGCAATCACCTCTCAGTCACATATACATCAACCAAGATTCCCAAGACACCTCACAGAGGCACTACTTCCTTAGCAAAAAAAAGAAAAAAACAAACCAAAACACCCCACCAAAAATGCAAACTGAAGTTGCATTTATATTTTTCTCAGTACAATTTATTGTGGAAAGAAGTATTGCATCCTGTGCCTGTGCTCTGTATTTCAGCACTGTTTCATATGCAATCTAAACCAATTTGTCCTAGCTACTTCCTTCCAAACTAACAGACGAAAACAGTAATACATTAAATTACAGAGTTTTGCTGGTGTTTCCAAGAAACTCCTGGGATGCGTATGCTGGAAAGCAGACTACTAGTCAGATTAAAACGATGGGTAACATCGGACACTTTCAACACAGTCTGCCTAATCCTCACTGTGATTGCCCGAATACTTGAATCGTTCTGGAGAATTTATGGCAAATATATTATAGAAAGGCTTCCAAAGGCAAAATAAAAACATTTTGGGTAGGAACAGTGGAGCAGCCTGGCTGCCTACTCTGGACCATGCTCTTGTTGTTTTCAGTGTCTGTTTCGTAGGTGATGCAGCCAGTGTCCTGATGAGATGAGAAAGCTGTTGTGCCACAGGTGACTTTCTGAGCTACTGGAAAGCATTTAGAGTAGCTCACACAATAGAGGGATCTCAGCCATAAAGATGACTTTGGATTCACTCTTTTTTCTCTTGCTTTGTCCCTGCCACTTTCACATAGGTATATTTCAATTTGTATTAACGACTGGAGACCCAAAAGCTACTGGTATTGACAAGTACTAGTGGCTGTTCTTTAATTAGAGTCTCATACTATAAACATGTCTGTACTGACACGTCACTTCAGAGGGATATGTTTCTGCTGACTTTTTAGACCTGTGAACAGCAGCAAAACAGTCCTGTCAAATAAGCTATACAATTTTCCCACTTTCTTACTCACTGCAAACTTGATAATCCTTTCCAGTCACTTTAGCGGGAAGCTAAAAGTCAAAAGTGCAAAGGAAGGGACGTGTGTTTTATACTCTGCTTACTTTTTTTTTTAAATTAAAAATGAAAATTTAAGATTAGAAAAATTATGTAGAATCAGGACATTTTAAGAATGTTAACTATGCTACCATATGCAGAGACTCAAAACTCAGTACTAGGTTAATTCCACATATGCATCTCCCAACAGAGGCATTTCACACACTGGCCAGTTTGGGAGATGAGGTCAACATTCTTACGAGCCAGGTAAATGCCAGTGGAACCTTTCACAGGCACATCAGACAGGAACACACACCAATAGCAATCACACTTATAAACCTCACTCAATTACAGGCTTTTCAGCTCAGGAAGAAAAATATGCCTGCCCTAAAGAAATGCATTTAAGCTTTCTCATTTCTGAGTGGTGAGAGAATGATGTCAGCCATCCATTATTGATCTCCTCAGGAAAGAAAGCATAAAACAAAGCACCTCTGAAGATACTTGTGCAACAAAAGTTGTGCTGACTTGCCACCTTATTTAACAATATCTCTATTTTGTTTAAGGAAAAAAAAGTCATCTTTTAGGAGTACAGAAACACACACTAAAAATACAGCTTCATTTGAATAGCACCTCTAGGTTACCAGCCATTAAAAGGTAAATTCCTTACATTAAGTATTGTATAGTTAATGTGAAAACTTAATTTCCCCAAAAAAATGAACATAAATGTATAGGTTTTCTGTACATATAGAAAGTTAGCACATACAGTATCAATAAGCTCTTTGCAAATCTGCACCACACTTAAAAGACTACCCAAATCAGATTTGGGAAATCTTATGTATTGTCTTAAGAAAAAAAACCCTATCGTTTTCTAATTTTTTTTTATTGGCACACCACTCCAAATCTTCACACTATGACCCCTTTCTGTGAATCTCAGCAGTTTTCAAACTATGCTATGAAAGTATTCAGGACATTTTGGGAAAAAAAAAAAATGTAAGGCCCCTTCAACTTTTTATACAGGACCAGTGACACAGAACAGGCACTCACCCCTTCTCCAGTCTCCTGGGACACAAAAAAATGCACTTCCCAAGTAGGCTAGGAACAGCATAAGACATTAAAATATATCTAAAAAACCCTTAAATGCAGCTTTCTTGCCCATTATAGAAAAAAAAAAACGGTATAAATGTTATTACAACATACCTGCCTGGAAATCCTCCTGTCTCTGTCCTTCCAACTCTTAATTTTTACTTCTGTTAAATAAAAGGCCCCACAGATCAGAAAAAACCTTAACATTTCCTATCAGTTACTAACACCTGCTAAATCTCTGGTGAAATCTCTTATAGCAATGAAAGATCTTCTGGCTGAGGCTGCTCTATCAGTAGAAAACATCCTCCCTTCCAAACTTCTTCAAATACCTCAGTTTGAAACTGCTGACTCATCTTTCTGATGGGCTTCACCTGCAAATAATAAGAACAAATGCACAACACCTGTCTCAGAGCTGGGTCCTTGTTGGGGTTTGGGTGAGTTCATCAGGCATGCACTGACCGAGCTGCAGGTCGGTTGAGTTTTGGGGGTAGGGATGACACAAATGTTGTCTATCTTTGATAAATTATGGTATTCGGAACACTAGGAGCTTTCTTTTTTTTTGTTCTTTTTAAAGAGATAAATTCTATTACAAGGTATGGGATATTTGGGGGTACCCTTAGCAGTGATTGCTCTTTTTCAAGGGAGCAGACTACCTATGCACTTGTAAAATATAGTGAAGCAAGGGTAAGGTCAACACAGCACATCTTTCCAATAGAGATTTCTAGAATATGTCAGCAAAACAGAGCAGAAAATTAAATTACCTTTATGCACAAGTAGCAAAATATGTACACTGGCAACCTTTTGACTTAATTCTAAAAGACTGTCCTTTCCAATATATACATTATTTTCTTAATGGTAAATTATATACAAAAATGCATATTTTTTTGGTCTCAGAATTAGGTAATTATGATTTTTTTTTAACTTGCCTCTGAACATTGAAAGAAAAATAAAGGGGAGAAAAAATCTACCAGAGAAGAAATAATCTAGATATATTAGGTGTTAAATAAGTCACAGTTTGAATAGAATATTTTTCAGCAGCAAGAAAGGAATAGTATTTAGCAAGAAAGTCATATCAGAGAATGACTAACTCTGAGAAAATATTGTTATGTGCTTAAAAATAGCTAGTTAGAATGTGTCATTAAGATATCCACTGTAAGCTAGCTGGTGCCTATCAGCAAAATCATGAGTGCTTCTGCCTGAGGACATGGAGATTTTACCTTAAAAGCAGGGTGGGGTGAAAACCTTCCTATCTGTGATCAAATTGGATGCCACCTGAATATTAAATATGAACATTTCAAGGAATCGGCAGCTAGCATAGGAGGATCACTAAAAGTTCCCATTACTTCGAAACTGAGAACTTCATCCATGTTACTGTAGACATGAGGTGAGAGGATTGGTTTTCTTCTTTTATTCAGTGCTAAAGAGGTCTCATTTCACCATCAGAGACCAAGACACCACTTTAATTTGTACTGTTATGAGAGCAGACTCCTGGGCTACTACGTGGACCTAGAGTCACCAAAGGAGCAGCCCTGGTAGCTGAGGCAAGAGCCGTGGCTTTCTTTGCCAACAGTACTTTTGAGGCTTGCCAAAGTCACTTGGCTCCCTTAAACCCCCCAAGCTGGGCAACATTGAACTTAGCTCTGATTATGGACACCAAAATGCAGAATTTGCAGAGATGTGTGTTGTCTACGAGGTAGCCAAGTTATTCCTGCAAACAAACTGCATTTGAGGAATAATAAGACTGTGCATGCAGCCAAAAGATTCTTGCCTTTGATCAGTCCATGGAGTTGTTCCAAACCTCTCAGATTTTCAAGCAACAGCATTTGTACATTCTCTCATGGTACCCACAAGGCCCTTATGAGGAACGGCTGAGAGAGCTGGGGGTGTTTAGCCTGGAGAAGAGGAGGCTGAGGGGAGACCTCATTGCTCTCTATAACTACCTGAGGGGAGGTTGTAGAGAGGAGGGAGCTGGCCTCTTCTCCCAAGTGACAGGGGACAGGACAAGAGGGAATGGCCTCAAGCTCCGCCAGGGGAGATTTAGGCTGGACATTAGAAAGAAATTTTTCACAGAAAGGGTCATCGGGCACTGGAACAGGCTGCCCAGGGGAGGAGGAAGGGGGGAGAGGGGTTGATTCACCTTACCTGGAGGTGTTTAAGGCACAGGTGGACGAGGTGCTAAGGGGCATGGTTTAGCATTTGATAGGAATGATTGGACTCGATGATCCGGTGGGTCTCTTCCAACCTGGTTATTCTATGATTCTAAGGCTTGAAGAGCTCCTCTTAAACATTTTCTTCCAATCCTTGTATAAAATTCTCCTTTGCTGTCACGTGAATGAGGATACTGAGATTAGCCTGATTTCACATTTTACCTGTTGTGCACCTGCAAATGCAAAGAAGTAACTGCAGGCACGACCATATGCAGATGTAAACACCCAATTTGCATGTGTACCTCTGACATTGCACTCATGCAAATCAGGATCAAAACAGAAATACCCTTTTGAAAGCACAGGGTGAAAAACTCAATAAATAAGAAAAACAGAGAATCTGGGAATCTGAACTCATATTTGACTTAAACTTGCAAATAAAAGAGAATGAGTACAATAAATTTGATGAATCAAAATGCAAAACCTCATTCTACCTTTATATACTCTACCAAAAATATTCCTACTAAAGTAATTGTAATTACTAATCTAAATTAATGGCAGTTAATAACTTATTAGTTATTAATAAGTGCAGCTAGAGTAGTCTTACATTTTTACAGAAGCACTTATCTCTTGTGAATTAAGCTATCCTGTAGGCTAGTAAAATGTGAGAAATATTACAATCATCACACTTGCTACTGATAGTCTGGAAGCTTGAAATTAAGGGCAAAATCCAGAGCTCATTGGACTCAATGAATTACAGGGCTCGCAAACAGCAAGTTGTTTTTTTCTTCTTTTTCTAAAATTCTCTGCTTTAAAAGATATGAAATGAAGAGTCTTTTTAACATCCTAAATAATCTTGAACTTAACATTATTAAGTAAACCTTTGAAAAACAGAACTTATTTACTAAATTTTGATTGAATGGGTCAATAAACCCAGCAATGAAATATAGCAAAATGATTCATTTATTAACAGTCACCTACTTAAAATTCTCTAGCTGGCAAAATCATCGGCTTCCTACCATCTATCCTGCATTGAAAGAACCAAGAACCATAGAATCAAAGAGCTTATTAAAGAATTATTTACAGTTTCAGCCACAAACAAGAATCTACACACAATAAAGTTTAATATTCAGTTTTAAAGTTTACTCAGTTTTGATTTAAGGATAGGGAGGAGATGGTGAAGTCAAGTATCTGTAATTTGTGATAGAAATGAAGGAATCAAACAAGTCTATCATGGTTAAAACATGAGGACGAACCAGGAATGTGTTTCCCTTTAATCTGACTGACATTGGAACTAGTGCAGCCGAGTCACTCTTGCATTGGTGGGAATTTGCTGCTAAGCGTTTCTCTGGCAGGAGCAGGTCTCTGTGGAGTAAGAATCATAAAATGTCCAAAAAAAATTTTATTAATGTAAAGGCCTCAAAAATTCTCCAAGACTGAATAATGCCTCCCTGGAAATCTGAGCTCTGATTAAGTGTAAACAAGTCTAAAGGATTAAAGCAATTACTGCCTTTCTTCAATCTCCACTAAATATCAAAACAGAAGCTGCATAGGAAAGTTTGTTGTATTCAGTGTCTGTTACAGTGCTGAATATTTCAAAAGGCTTTCTGGATATGAAATTGCTGGTTGACAAGAAGCTCAACATGAGCCGACAACATGCACTCACAGCCCAGAAACCAACCGTGTCCTGGGCTGCATCGAAAGCAGCATGGGCAGCAGGGACAGGGAGGGGATTCTGCCCCTCTGTTCCTCACCTGTGAGACCTCATCTGGAGTGTTGTGTCCAGTTCTGAAATCCTCAACAGAAGGAGGATTTGGAGCTGTTGTAACAGGCCCAGAGGAGGCTCCAAGGATAATCCAAGGGCTGGAGCACCTCCCATACAAGGACAGGCTGAGAGAGTTGGGGTTGTTCACCCTGGAGAAGAGAAGGCTCCAAGGAGACCTTATAGTGACCTTCCAGTGCCTGAAGGGGCTCCAGGAAAGCTGGGGAGGGGCTGCTCACAAAGGCAACTAGGGGCAATGGGTATAAACTGGAGAGGGGCAGATTTAGACTAGACATAAGGAGGAATTTCTTCACAACAAGAGTGGTGAGACACTTGCACGGGTTGCCAAAGGAAGCTGTGGCTGCCCCATCCCTGGAGGTGTTCAAGTCCAGGATGGATGGGCCTTGGGCAGCCTGGTCTGGGGGAAGATGTCCCTGCCCGTGGTAGGGGGGTGGAACTGAATGAGCTTTAAAGTCCCTTCCAACCCAAACTATTCTATTATTGATAAGTTTGAAAACCAAAGAGGAACTCAACAATGCTCTGATTAAAAAAAAAAAGAAAAAACTCACTAAA
Organism: Coccyzus lansbergi; assembly: GCA_033558105.1. NCBI lineage: Eukaryota > Metazoa > Chordata > Aves > Cuculiformes > Coccyzidae > Coccyzus > Coccyzus lansbergi. The sequence continues at coordinate 186,579 of JAUMJK010000581.1, read as the reverse complement.
ACCCTCCTTACTATAATCAGCCATATTTAATTTTTTTATTTACAGTTCTGCAGCAGACTACAAGGAAACACTGAAGAATCTCCTTAAATTTCCCTTCTCAGAACCATTCAGCAATCCCAGCCAAAAGAACTACCAAAGATTACCAAAGAATTCCTCTGCATTAGCAAGAAACAGGACAACATGCTCTTTTTTTAAAAAAAGAGGTAAATTGTTCCTGTTTGTAACTTATGTGGCACTGAAAGGACCGGTTCAGGACAACAGCCTATAAGCGCTATTGTGGTAAAGTAAAAAAAATCTGGTCCAATCACATCTTGTATCATCTGTGTTGACACAACCAATTTCTTTTTTCCAGTCTCTTGGGAAGATAGCTTCACAGCTTTTCTACCAAATCAAGCCTGCAGTTTCCCTAGTATCCTTTCCTTGGTCATTGGTAACCAGGGAAACCAGATACTGTTGTAACTCAGGGATGAAAAACCACAGACAATATTCCTTAAACTCAAAACTATATGGGAAGTCCTTATCCCTTTCTTCTCTAGGCAATGAAGTGGCAACAGAAATAGCAGCAGCAGATCCCCATCTTTACTCATTCAGTCCTTTGAACTATGTAAATCCGTATTTTCTGCACGCTTCTCTCCCAGATTTCTAAGCGCAATACTATTTTTAGAATCATTACATGTTCAGGTTATTATAAATTAGACCTGAGTGCTCTTAAAGGTCTAATTGCAATTTTTTTTCTTTCTTTAAATGTATGAAGGTTTTCCAGATCAAAGTACGTGGATGATCTTTTTGACTGGAAGAAAAAAATCCTCCCCAAACCCTGCCTAATTTTCTTGAGCCACAAAATAATCAAAGTCCAAAACCTTAGTTGGTATTTATGTGTCAAGGGTGACTTTCTGTGGAGTCTGTGATGTCTAATAAATGATGATTTTATTGTCTTCCCTGACTAAGGATACAAAGACTGTTCTTTATAGCTCCAATATCTAACACTCATTTTCATGAAATGTGGAGGTGCGTAATCTCCAAGACTTCTATCCTCTGATAAATTTGTTTAAAATTGGTCAACAAGTTAGTATGAGCCTGGATAGTCCAAAGTCACAATACAGTCCAAAAGAAGAGATACCAACTTGATTTTAAAAGGTCGTTTTTGGTGTCAATTCATTTTCTTCAAAAAACATCTCTAGCAGGCAGTAGGTCTGAGATATCACTGAGTAAAATCAGTTCTATTGGCAAAATTTACTGCTGAATTTTAGTTACATCATGTCTTGCATCACAACTTCACCTAATCCACTGGATGGACAGGCAATAGCATAATATGTAAATCACAGTATTTCAACAGCCACAGAAATCTGAACCTTTTATATCTATGTCCCCAAATGTGCTTGATTCCCACGAATAAATGCTTCCCATGAAGAAAGAAGATTGTCATTAAATGGAGTTTGAATTATAAAACAATTTCGGATTTGGTTGAAAATTTCAGGGTTATATAGCCACCAGTTTTAAGCAATTAACGTAAATAGAATTTGTTAAACAACCTGTTTGCCTCTGTTTTTCTGTGTTAAATGTGTGCCCACATAGCATCTTCAGTGCTTACAAGCTTACCACCTTCCAGGCACTGAAACTAAACCCTAAAAAAAGTCACTCTTAACACTGAGACATAAGAAGGGCGTCCATCAGGAAATATATGCTGTATGTTGTTAAGATACTGAAGTATTCTGTAGCACATATAGCATTTCATTCGAAAAAGAGAAGCCATTTCTTTCCAGTGACTTCATCAAAATCTTTACCTGGCTTAATGTGAAAGGCTCCTTGAAATAGCTCCTGCCTGTAGTGAATTGGCATATGATGAATATAGATGGAAAAACTGCATGATCTCGTTCAACATCAAGCAGTCAGTTGAACAAGTTCTCCTACCTGCTTTAGAAGAACAGTAGCAGAGCACTGAGCCATTCCATATAATTTACCTCCCCATGGAATATAATTTCTTTCAAATGGCTTCCTGTAAACACTAAGAAAAAAATGGTTTAGTATCTATTCCTCAGGCCTACTTTCCATTTAACATGAATGTGCTTTAAAACAGTACAAAGAAGTACAAAGAAGTCTTATGTTGCATTAGATATTAGTATTAAAAGGAACAATATCCAGTTCTTACATGCCTCTATCTCCATTCTGATTCAAGAAATCAATGATACAACTCAAAAGGGTTTCTCTATGCAGAAATTAACGATTATATAAATATCCAATTTTGTGCAATTGGCTATCTGGGAAATACACCAAAATTTCACAAATTCACTTGGGATTGAGGGAAACAATATTTTGACATCCTTTCTTTCAGTCACAATTTGCTTGGGATCTTAGGCTGAAATTTTCCCAGTAATCCAAGTGATACGTATTGCAAATACATACATTAAGGAACAACTTTCACAGAGTTCAGAAAAGTACATTTATGTAAAGTGAAATTTAGGTCAACTAGTATTCTGTACTTATTTTACCATAATTTGAATAAAGTTTCTCTCCTTTGGAACTCTTTCTCTCCTTCTGCCTGTTACTTGGCAAAGTTACAAAGCTGCAAACAGAGAAGAATTTTTAGTTTTTTTAAATAATAAAACCAGAATAATTTAATATGCTAGATCATTTACAAACACCCTGGAATCCATGATAAAAGTTGTGTTTCATTTTTATTCTGAGCTAACTGCTTTCCACTGAAATCTGACAAGAGGCATTTCTTACACTGCCATTGGTTTCAGTGTAAGTTAAAAACTGATTTTGCAGGGTAAGAGATAAATACAGTCACAGCTTCTGAGACTTGGATGTCTGTCCACTAAAATCTAACCTGAGAAAAGAAATGGGTTTTATGAGGACACAGAACTTAAATAATTTCCTGTAGCAGATAGATGAACTTAAAAAGGGAGAAAAATCTGATACAAATAGTGCATCAGAAAAGCAACACAAAATACAGTTTATCTTAGGCAAGTACCGGTTTTGTATGCCCCTTTGTCCAAGTGGTTTTCTAAAGGCAAAGTTTATTTCAAGTTGTTCATTTGCTAAGCTTTATTTTAGAGGAATTGTTTCTAAATCCCAGGTACTGAGGATTAATACTAACTTCTTATCCTTTGCCACAACTTTGTTTCCACATTTCAAACCACAGCAAACGTTATGGTTTAGACAGCAAAACAAGAAATATTATCCTAGAGCTCTACAATTAAAAGAAAGCAAGAGCCCACCTGGCTGTTAGGTGGTAGTTTAATGGACTCCTCTTGGTGTTATCTGATTATCTGAGGACAGCAAGACAAACAGCAGAATACTTACATACTCAGAAATTCTCTTCTAATTTCAGGATAAATTTGAAAAATACTTTTTTGCCAATAAGCAACTTAAAGTCTGACAAACCTCTGTGACTGACAAAAGTAAGACTTGCTAAAGAAGATCTGACCTTCCACTCGCTTGTGTGATGGACAGATCTGTGACACCTGAATAAAAGGCAAGAGCTCCTTTTCTTTAGCTCTAAGAACAGTTCTAAATGAACGTAAAAAGACTTGGCCACAGCCTTTGGCAGCATCAGTATAGTCTGCTTGTCAGCACCACTGGTGTGGTTTAACAGCGATCAGAAGGTGAGATGCCAATGTCAGCACTCGCTAGTGAGTCTAATAGACAGAAATTCAGAAACTGCTGTGCAAAAGGGCATCTCAGTAAAGGTACAATTCTTTTTTTTTTTTTTAATGAACTATTTGGCATAAAACTGAAGAGGATTGCAGAAGTGGAATATATTAAAAGAGTCTGTTCATGAGCTGCTACACGTACAGCTTGGGAAATAAAGGAAAAGACACATGGCCTCCAGGACCACTACTTGCTCAGCCAGTCAAGATGACTTATTACACCTGCATACAGGAGAGGAGCAAAACAGAAAGTAAAATTACTTCATTGATTTTTGTTCTAGTGTATGTAAATACCCTTATTGTCAGATCTGCCCTTTCAAAGAGAAAAAAAAATTCTGTTCAATTTGCTAGTTGATTTTTTAAAAAACAAAACACAACTGATTTTCATATTTTGCTATTTCCTCACTGAGGACTCAGCAAACAGTAGCAAGAATAATAGAAAATAGATTTAGTTTGTAATCTATCAAATGGGTTATTTCAAATAGCTTTGAAACTTTCTTAATAAATTTTCTTGTTTCAATCCAATATGGTGATCCAGGAAAATAAGTTCTGTTGAGAGACTTCAAGTTTTTCAAGTATTTATTTTACACTTCTGCTTGTCACAAATGTTAATAAAGACTTAATTTTTCGGAGTATATTCTAAGTAAACAATGCTCTAAACTTTATACATCATATTTATCTCAATTATAAAACCAATATTGTTTTGATATTGAAATAATCTATACGCCAGTAATTTGAGGTAAGGAAACACAATCCATAAGCCTATGGATCATTCTGAAGACACTTCATTTTTAAACCAAAATCAGTCAGAATTTGTAAATGGTTGGGAATATGTATGTGGACAGTCACTCAAGGGCAGAAGCAATAATGAAATTGTCAGTCATCTTAACAAGCTTAAACAAATATTGATTTTGTGTGTAGATTCATAAACAGAATTATATGCACACATTTAGAAATGTTAGCAAAATTATGATCTATTGTACTTTTCTCACTAAATACAAAATGCCAAACCCAATCTAAATAATTCTAAGGAAACTGTTTACTTGGCAAATCCATCTGCAAAAGATCTGGAATGAAATCAAAGATTCCTTGATAGGACATGGTATACTTGAACTAACAGATCAAACAGAAACACCAACTACAATTTAAAGATAAAAAGAATTATATAAATATACAAAGAGAAAGAGTACGTCACCCTTACATTAAATACAAAAGAATTAAGTAAATGTCATAAATAGTAGATTCTGGTTTAAATATCCAGAAATAAATACATCTGCTAAAAAAGATACTAAGTTTTTGTTTCTTTGGTTGAATTCTAGCAGAATAGCAGATTCCTACCACACATTATTAATGCAATCAAAGTAATTGTTAAATCATAGTGGTAAGTTTACTGTATAAAACAGACTATGACAGTAACATTCAGAGGAAGCTATTTCTCCTAAAAGGCTAGGAGAAAAAACTGCTGAGGCACTGTGACAAAACCAGATTTTTTTCTTGTGACAATTTTCAGGTTTTTTTCTTTGAATGTTGTTAATGCTACTATTTGTAGGAGTCCCTAAATCTCAGTTTAACTGCTGTTATTGATTCTTGAGATCTGACATACAGGTCTAACGGTTTTTGCCAGCTCCTTAAGTGTCTTTTATATAAAACATTAAGGACATTGATGTATTTGTTTTCTCTTTTGGAGAAGTACAGATAACTCATTCTATACATCACCTTCATTGATTGGTTTATTTCTAAAGATATGTGACAATTTACCTGCAGGAGACTTGTTCCTAACTCATTAAGAGCGATCAGTAAACCCTGTGGTGTTCGTTAAAAAGAATCTTCTGTACATAGCAGCAAAAAAATATTCCCTTCAACAATGGTTCAGCCACTGTAAGGTCAAAGAAATAGATAACAAATACATTGAATGTAATCCTTACTGTATCTTCTTATTCTGAGTGCATCCTGGAGGCATAAGGGTTTCATTCATGCATGTTGTTCAGATTCACTCTGACCCTCTTGCCTAGTTTTTAATAATATTTTGTGGGAGCTCATAAATTCTGAAATTTAGACGATTTCTGGTGAAGTAATGAGCCAAAATATGACAAAACATCAATCAAAGAAGCTTGTGACTTCTGACCCTTTCTGGGCTTGGTTTTATGACTTTCATATCTTTGAAGTTATGAAAAGGAGACAAGATATGACAGGTGCTGCGCGTGGAGAAACCACTTAGTCAATTTAATTCCAGCCACCTGTGAGTAACAGCACAGACCTAGTTCAGCAAATTTGAAAGTGTTCAGTTCCTGATCTTTCCTTTCACAGCAGTAACACATAAACAGCACAATAGCTTGAGGGGGTGTGCAGCCAACTTTCTTCCAGTCCATTGATGAAGTGAAGGATTTAAGTAAAAATGCAACAACATCACGTTTCCACCGTGCAATATATCAAACAAAAATCACAGGCAGCTTTCAGGAAATCTATAAATGCAATGAAAATGTGGTTGTGTGAATGTGTACTACAGCTAGTTGCCTCTCTATGATGAGTGAAGTAAAAGAAAATGAATCCTCATATAGATCATAGGTCATGACCTCATATAGGGTACTTTGGCAAAATTAGAACTGTTAACACCCTGCTAGTTGTTCCAGAATAGGAATACAGATGCAAAGTGATGGTTATTCTCAACTTTTGATCTTGTTAGGCTTAGGTGTCAAGAAATTACACCTGTACAGGGCTTTTTAAGGGAGCATGGATATGTGAGCAGCCCAAAGGAAAGAGCAAATTCCTCTTTTTTAATCATATGGCTTTAGTTTTATCAAGCAGGAGATTTTGGGTTCGTCTTTGAACAAGCCATGTTGGATCTTACTGAAGTCAGTAACTGAATGAGTGCCTTAGGGGAAATAAGGCTGTCATACTGTCACGCTGAGGTGAGGGGCTAGGGGAAAAGGCTTGGAGAAGAGTCCTTTGTGTGCAGGAACAAAGTTACTCGAGTTACAAATAAGCTGTAAGAAAAGAGGAAAAGGCAAGTGGAGCAGCCTGCTTGAAGGCTAAACTGTTGCTGTAGGAGTGGTTTAATTCCGTGTAAAACCTCACACACTGAATTACAGAGAATAGACAATGAGGTGTTAGTACTTTTTTCACATTTTAAATATGCAAACTTAATGGAGCAAAGATAACATCAAAAGTCTATAAATTTCAGAAACTAAAGCTCTGAGACTTTGTTTGTTACATTAGGTGAGGGGAAAGCCAGAAGGCAGGAAAAAAGAGGAGGAAAGTGTGTGTCTTTTTGTGCCAATTTTCTCTCCTGCCTGAGGCTGCCACTTTGGTAATAACCTGAGTTTCTAACACCTTATATTACACAGGAGGCTCAAGACTCTGAAAAGATATGTACAATAAAAAGCTGAGAAATGTGTAGAGAGTAACAATATCTGTTAAATCTTTAGGCACAACTCTGATAAATCTAGGCTTTCTGATAGGAGTTAGTTGGAATGCATTATTCAGAGATGGACAAATGACATCTAATTCTTTTAGGGGGTGGGGATGATGTGCCTTTGGAAGGAACAAGTCCTGCCCTGCGAGCAGACATTTGGAGCACTGACCCACATTTTAACTCTCTCAACAGATGAGAAGTTTTTCAACCCATTGTGAAACATTTGCTCATCTTTGTTAAAATCATGCATAGAACGAAGACATACAGGCAGGATCTTAGGAATTTAGGTGTTACAAGAATAGCATTTATATTTCTTCTTCTAAATAATTATCACAGGGACAGCTTACCATAAAAGTCAGTAAAATAAAAACATTCCCCGGAGTTTCAGTTACGTGTCAGTATTTTTTTATGGCACTGTACACGCCCAGAACAAAAGTACCTCTGCACTTACCTAGCTCACTGACAAATCTATTAACATAGTAGATGCTCTCCTTGCATTGAACATCAGAGGTCTTTTACTCTTAATGAGTAGAATCTTTTCTCTTTCTGATACTGAGCTTCCTGGAAGATACAGAGATCAAAGCACAATGAGAATGAGATGGAGAACAAGACCCAGGAGTTCTAATCCATTTATATCATCCTGTTTTTCAATCTTTTGAGCAAATCCCCCTAAAAAGATCACAACCCAGAGTGCAAGTTAATTCTGAACTGTGATTTTACAAAGCTGGAAGATGGGAGTTTCATATACAGCATAACAAGAGGATGGGTGTAAAGTCTACTCCTTATTGAACAAAGCAAAGAGAAAAAAAATAGAAAGTAATATTTGAGACAGAAAACTTTGCTCCTTGGTGTCATTGCAAATGTATACTCTGGGAAAACATAATTCTCCTGAGAACTTCCAAAACATTTTGCAAAGCATTCATTTGGATAATAAAAGGAATTTAAAAACTGCAATTAATCTTATTCTGATAAGATGTGTCTATATAATGTATATGGCAAGTTACGCATTATCTGCCATTACTACACCACATTTGAGCTTGTTGTATTTCCATCTTCAACCCTAATTTTCTATATGGATATTTTGTATGTTTGTTTACCTATAGACACAAGGAGACAGAATACTGTACAAGCTATTTGTTGCTGGTAAGCAAGTTATGTATCTTCTAACACAGAATATGGTAGTGATTAACTTAGGAAATGACATTATGAAAACCACAATGCAACTGTATGAGAGCCCATGAAGAACACTAACACTTCAAATGTTGATTCCTTGAGACATGATGATATAGCAAGTAACCTTCTCTTTCACACTACAAGCAACATGAAAGGTCAATATGCTTTTCTGCAGTGCTTCAAATGTTTATCTCCAATGTTTTCATATTTCCTCAGTCCACAAGCACTGATCTCAAACAGTTTTCAGTGCACTTATCTGCAAAAGCTAACAGGGCTTAGGATACACCTATTTATACAAAATCATAATGCTGAAAACTACAAAAAAAAAAATCCAATCCCAGTTTTCTGTAGTAATTTCATATTTGTGAAATTCTTGTAAACTTTAGAGCAATACAGAGTAGTTTACATAACTAGAAAATATGGTCCTCCACAGTGCTTCCATACACAATTTAGTGTGAAATATATAGTTGAGAACACGTAAGATTTTGACCCTATAGGTATAAGTTCAGTGGTGAACTTTCTGTTCAGTGATGTGACAAGACTGAATTGGTTTTGCTAAATCACAAAATCTTCGAATTGCAACCTGATGCATATGGATCAGCCAGGATAAAAAGTGATTCCTGTTCTCAGTGCACATTCATAGGTAAAGTTGAAGGTAATTTCCCATACATAATCTAAAATATAATATGTGGCCATATTTTTTCAGCTGAAATGCAAAAGAAGTGGGAAAAGAACAGAGGCAGGGAGAGAATATCAATACTGCAGAGGTCAAGCACTAGAACAGCAAGGAAGAATTTATAATGATTATTTTTTAAACATTCTAATGCTAAGTTTTTTTCCCCTTCTCAAGGTATTTGAGGTGAGTACACAAGGATACAGAGCTTGTGCTTAGGCATCTATATTTTCTTCTAGGTCAAATTAAGCTAATGTAATAAAGTAATGGAAAACTACTGATGGATCTTGGCTGAAGACATGGGTGTCAAACTTTCTTTAGATAACAGAAACGCCACTTGACAGAGAAAGGTATTTGTTAGTGACTTTCCATCTACTACAAAGCACCTTGAGTCGTCTTGGCACAGTGACTTGCCATATGGAGTGATGTGTGACCTGTGTTAATTTTGTTTCTATCAAGACATTTTGTTCAACTTCCACAGAGATGTTGTGATGGAAATTATTTGCTACATATGGCATCGGGGATACATGAAAATTTGCAGGCTTCTTAAGATGTTTAGAACTGACCGTGATTCTACGTCAGACTTCCAAACATTCTATACCATTATTAGTCTCTGATATGGGGGGGGGGGGGGGGGGGAAGAGTAGCATTGTGGTAATAGTAAGAATATTGTTTAATTTCCTAGTAATGAGGCAATTAACTTGCCCTTCTAAACTTTTTTTCTAATGGAAAATATTTTAATATTCCCTTGCAACTGTTATATTAAGTCTTAGTAACAGTAAATTTCTTTGAAGAAGACTGTTTCATAGCATCATAGAATCACCAGGTTGGAAAAGACCCACCAGATCATCGAGTCCAACCATTCCTATCAACCACTAAACCATGTCCCTCAGCACCTCCCTTAAACACTTTCACTAGTGCCTACTTTTCAGTTAGTCCAAAGACCCCTTGTTTTAAAAAAAATCTTTACAAAATAATTTAACAGTACTACTAATAAAAGCCTTAGCATGCAACAAGATATTTTTAAAGACTAATAAATATAAAACTAAACTGAGAAGAAAAGGAAAATATGTATATTTTACAGCAGTTTCTAAAACAAATTATAGAGCATTTCCTGCTGTTATTTGCTTCAGTGGAAGTCCAGGGTCAACACCTGACAAAGCAGAAAATGAATTGAAGTGAGATGTTCAAATGACTATAACAATTTTGGTTTTGATTGGCTTTGTATTAATTCTTTTTCTATTCCACTGGGGTGGCTATGGGAATACTAAGGGAATTTTTTGAAGATGAGTTTCTGAAACAGCCTTATTAGTACTGAAGATGTGCAATTTGTATAGAACCCATTTTGACTTAAATCTCAGCTAATATACACAACATAAAGGCAGAAGAAATAGAGGTGAAGTTTTTGCACACATAAACTTGCTAGTAGTGAAGTCAACAGAATAGTAGGCATCATTTCCAACCATTTTTATACATCAGCTAATCCCATTTGTTTTGAAAATATGCCCCACATGACACTATCTTATCTGTCACTGAGTGGCTACATCTTCATATGTACAATGATATAAGGAATATGTCCAATTACAGAGTAAAGAGGAAGCTGAAGAAGGGAAGCAGCATGGTTTGAGTCTCACCACACACAATAACCTGCATCTGGCATGTTTAAGCATCTAGCAGACTTCTTTTTGTAAATCCAGAATGAAAATATTCTGTTTATTTAGGCAACCTAGAAGAAAAAAATGCCACACACTGAAATAATTTTAAAATGGCAGCTAAAACACCATTCCCCATCCCCACCTTTTCACAAGTATTTCTATCTATAGAAATATCCATTAAAATACGAGTTGGGTTTTTTTTCCCCAGAGCAATGTAACTTTATCCAACACCCCCAGGTTACTATCAGAAGTCTGCTTCAGCAATAACCCTCTGTACAGTGTTTATTTCTTTTGAGGAAGAAACAGAACTAGGGCTACAGAAACATTTTCAACATTTTGATTAAACAAACTAATAAAGAATCTCCTCCCAGACCTAGGATCCTTGGAATCAATAGTTTCTGAAAAGTAGTTGTTTCTCCCTTTCCATATTAAAAACATACCAACAGAGAGATCAAAAAAATTTTGTTTACTAAATGTTTTTAAAGCCATTTTTTTAATCACTTTCTTCTGAAGGACACCTGACATAATAAAGCTGTAATAATCAGTTTCATTTGTCTTTGCAGTTTCACTTGAATTTAAAACATGGAATCATGCACAGGGTTACATACACAATTACATGTGTTTAATACAAACATCACTTCCTTTCCATCATAAAGCTTTTTACCTGCCATTACAGATTCTACATTACTTTGCACCATGTGGTATCACTTGCTCCACTGCAAAACGACTGCAATGACCACTGTTATGGTTGGCGTAAATTCAAGCCCTTTAAGCTCTGGAGTAAGTAAATAAACAGAGTAACAGAAAATTTAGCACAGTGTGGGTTACTGACAAGCCACAGTAAGTTCCTAGCAAGTCTCAAGCTTCTTAAACAAAAGAAAGAATCTGGTACCTCCCGAGGCCAGTGCAATCTCTCAATTTATACTGTGTTGTACTGGAACAGACTCTAAGTAAGTCACAGAGATAAGTGTTAAATCTACTGCTTTAAAACACTGCATTCTCTCAGTTGGAGAGGTTCATTAAGTCACTCTGACATACAGCACTGGAAACTCTTCACATGCTGAGAACATTCCCCTAGAAATCAACAACAATAAAGAAACCCTAGCCTGATCGTAAAGCTTTTATTTTGAAACTTCAGCGAGGAATTGAGATTTAATCTCATCCAAATTGAATCAAGTGCCTTAAATTAGCAATACAAATACAGTATTTCCGAGCTCTCATGAATCTAAGTGACAGGTGAAGAAAGACCTCCAGCTCAGACACAGAGTACTTGATCAAGACAGAAGTGAACACAGCTCACTCATATTTAAAACATTCTTTCATATATTTTTTAATAAAACAACTGATACAAATTCAAAACTAACTTCATAAATCAAACATTATTCAATGTATGAGGCTTCAAGGTTTCCCCTGTTATGGCTGTGAGCATGCCTGTCTCCAAGACAAGGGTTTTGCACTTGAATGCTTGAGGTTTTATGAAAGGTTTATTGGATTTCATAGTCCCTTTAGGGGAAACCCTTTAAATGTCTTTGCAATTATAAGTCTAATAACAATTTCAGCTCTTGGACAGAGCCTTGACTTGACAAAGATAAGGAACTGGAAGTTGCTCAGTCAATACAAAGCTATTAATCTCTGTCACCCCGCTGTCATTGTGGCTCAGGGAAACAATGTAGTTTCTTGACCTACGTGAAGTCGTGTAGTGATTTTATTCAGGATGTCAGCATTCATCAGTACAGATTTTGTCACACCCTGACTCACTTGAAGAGCTTCCAGTTCTTTATCTTGACTGCATTGACACCCTTCAGATGCCAGCAGTTTGTTTCAGACTGCTTATTATTATTATTTAGCACTTACTCATGTGTAAAAGCCTCCAAGAATAAAGTTTTGAGTTGGAATACAGGCAGTTTCTTTACTGCCTCCTATGACTTCTGAGAAGGATAAAGTTGCCAAATGCTATGTGTGCTTGAATATTCAAAGGAAGGTTGATTTAGTTCACCTTCAGGAAAATTAGATTATTATTTTTCTGCAATGTTACGTTTTTTACTGCCATCCTTCTCTAATCTTGAAACATAGTGTGAGAAAGCTGATCAAGGTCCTAGCAACTTATCCAGTTAACGTTATCATTCGTGAGCTAAAAATGCACAACTAGTGTGGGTTTGTCTTAAATCAGCCAAATTTTAGCTTTCATTAATGGTTAGTCTACCCATGCTATGTGATAAGATACAATACAAGTTACCAAGTGAACCTGTTCTGCAGTCTTTGTGAGCAATGAAAAGACTCCTTGCTTTCTTCCAGAAGACTTTGGAGCAGGCTACAGTGTTATAGTTTAATGGATGTATACCAGTAATGTTCACATATATTAAGACTTCATTAAATATCACATACAAACAGCAAGCTGGTGTAAAACAAGCAATATAACCAGTTCATACAGAAAGATACCTCCACTCAAATCTTTAATAAATATTTGCTAAAGGAATTACCGAGTAATGAAAATGTGCACCGTGGCAAAAGCTAATTAATTCATGAGTAAAATAACATATAAGTGATGATTAGATGGGTCATACTAACTGCCAAACACCAATTTACAATATTATACCAAACAATATATAAAAACAGTAGCATAACCTAGGAGATACCAGTAATCTCCTTAACAAAATACTTAAGAGCATTCTTGTACTACAGTAAAGGTAGAGAAACCACTGGCTTCAAAGTTATTCTAGAATTCTCTGAATAAATAACATGTTCAAAGTGAAATTACATTCTATGAAACCTACAGTGTTGATCATTTTAGATTGCATAATAAATATAGATGATACTGTAAAATTGCAAAGACTTGGGGGGAGGGGGTTGGTTTGTTTTTTTCAGTGAGTGATTTGAATGCAAGGAAATACAAAAGCAAACTAACTTGATCTCTAAATAAGCCACTATCTAAGCCCACGCTTCGGTCAGCAAAATGTAGCAGTGGTAATAAGCCTCAACTATTTAATGGCTATCTAGAATTGTTAGGACAAATATTTCCATCAAAAATGAGTAGACATCTATGCATTCATACCTGAACCTTTATGGTGTTTAGGTAAATTTGTCCTACTAATCTTGCATTCTTCTTCCTTCTTGCCCTTGCATTTGTCTCTATTATCCATCTGTTTCACTGAACAGGTTCCAGAGTAAGTTATAGAATAACTTTCAAACCTTCCTGCTGAAATTGGCTGTGACCAGCCTATGGGTCTCACACTTGCTGAGCCAACCCCCTCTTCTAGATGTAGTCCTTCCATTGTACAAGACTAACAGAGTGAATCCTGGTTCAGCAAAGCTGACACAAATAAGGGCAAGAGTAGGCAGCCACAAACATAAGCAAGAATTAGCTTCAAATGAAACTTTTGGCTGTTTGTGCTCTGCAGGCTTCATGGTATGAAGGTTTTTAAGATGTTTTATAATGTAGATTCAACTGGTTGAGGAAAGTAGTACCAATACTTTCTCTTTTTATAAGGGAAATCCCTAAAAAACAAGCTTCTTGGAAGACATTCATTAAAAAGTCTTCTAGTGACTGCAGAAACTGAAGTGAATGAGGAAACTGAATTAATGTATCATTTGTCGTCTTCTAGATTTAATCCTGTCAAGGCATGAATCTATGCTCATTGAAGTCTATAAAGTTGTTCCCAGTAACAGAGGTTTAGCACCTACAGTTATGGTTGGAATTGCTATTTTTCTCCTACTTTCTTCTACATTGATACATTCTACAATCAAACTAGTTGCAAGTATCTTTCAGTGTATTTTCCTTCTGAAGTATCACTCTCCCTCCTTCAATCTCTCTGTTGTCTCTATCTGTTTCTCTTCAGCTCCATTAATCATTTTCTCTGGTATTACAACCATTACTAAGAAGAAACATTATACTACTCCTTAGCTCATGACATACCTTACAAATTGTGTATTTGCTTCAAATTCTCACAACTCCTTTAGGCAAAGACCTTCTCACTATTGTCTGCAAATATATAATATATGCAAGTATTTATGCATGCACATCATAAATAACCCTCAGGTACTCAGGGCTGTTAGTACACAGTAACAAAAGCAACAGCACCACTATTATCAATCCGAGGCTATTATCAATCCGAGAACCAATGATTGTATCATTCTTTCTGTTCTCTTAACACTATTTAATCAATACCTTCTTATCAAAACAAGCCAGTACTTTTCATCCTTCTGGACCAGTGCCAGCACTACACTGCAGTTTGACCAAATGTTTTGCAAAATGTACTCTCTCTTACACCCTAATACACAGCCACTATCATTTTTTAATTTTTCAGTGCAAGCTAGATGGGGCTGGCAGAAGAGCACAAGCTGATTTTAGGCTGTAATATTTTGGTACAATAGGTGAACTCATTATTACAAATGCAGCATTTCTTTCTTTTTCTTTGTTTCCCCATTCTTGAGTTCCATGTGGTAGTTTCTGTAGTATAATTTTAATGCGTTTGTGTTTTGGGGGTGTTTTTATTTTAAATCTCAGTAGTTAAACAGTCACTGCACATGAGTATATGTACAAGTCAGCTCACACAGACAGAGAAAGGAAAAAGTGATTTAAGACTGACTTTTACAGATAAGGCAATAACTTTGTCACACAAGCAGTACAGAGCATGCCAGCAACTAATCTCAGATGAACAGAATCCCACTCCTGTGCTTTAAATAAGTCTCTTGTTCTCTAGCTTAATAAAATCACAAATGCAAAATGAAATTGTATTTCTTAATATCTATCAGAATTTGGGGAAATAATATTCATCTTATAAATTATGAAAAGCATGCCGTCTCACTGAAAGCAAAATTAAACATGCAGATTTCATAGGATTTTCCATTTATTGTGTAGCAAAAGCTCAATGGAGTCAACTTATTGATATTATTTTTGTCATTATTTCTGGTAGGTTAAAGTCTGTAAACGTCAGTTTAAAGGTAATTATGACTATTGTGCTAGGCAGACTCCCAACAAACATGCAGCGCTTTGTTCCTTCCCCCAGTGAGAGTGTAATTATTGCTTCTTACAAACTGCGGTACCTAAGGGGAGAGTAAGGAAGTAACGTGTGCTTTTTCACAAATCAGGGTCTAGCTAGAGCTAGAGATCTGTCCTGCCAGTACAGACTGAAGACCAATTTCTTGTCTGTGTCAGGTAAAGAGATGTCTTTATAACAATCTTGGTGATATAAAAACTTCAACACAAAATCCCCCCTCTCATTTCTAAATATAGATATCGGTGAAAGCTTTAGAGGGAACTGTCAGCCCTTTTAAAAGCCCTGTCTGCAGTGTCAGAATGTTCTTGCTTTCCAGAACAAGTTATTTACCTGTCCTGTAGTTTATTTTATCCAAGTCTTATGGACAGTAAGAACCTAATTGCATTTAGATTAGGTCAATAGCAATTACTAATCAGTATTTAATATTTCACTGATGAAATTGTGTTAGATATTGCTTTTACAAAGAGAGATTTGCATACTAGGAAAAAAGGCCTTAAGGGAAGCAGTAACTTAGCAATGTATAGTCGCAGCAGGAGCATGAAGAATTCTACCACGTTTACGTTTTGAGCTTCTAGATTTTCACAGCTCTCCAATGGAAGTGTATTTGGGTTTATTTACTCACAAATCTTGGTATGTTACTACACAGATTTGATCTCATTCCGAGATAAAGCATTCCAGAGTGAAAAATTATTATGCATTAACCATCCTTATATAGATGTTGAAAGCATTTTCTTTTTATCTTACGTCTCATTATTCACCTTACTGCAGATGTGTGGGTGTAATAACCATAAAGTGATCCTAATGCCCTATTGTATATGATTATTGAAACAAAACATGACTGCTCAGATTCAGTTTACTACTTGACCACTGTGGATGTGGAAGTTGTTGCTATGAACAGCAATGTATTTTTGCATTTATGCATGGGAAATTCCAATACTCCCGAGTCCTGTATCATAGGAATTAAATACAAGGTTTTGAAAATCGGTAAGCATGGCCAGGTAAGAAAATAGAGTTCTTTCTTTCAAACAGAAGTTACCTACACAGCACCTCTACACACAAAATCATAATGAGGCCCCTAGGTTTGCTTTACAAACACCACCCACAAAGCCAGGAACTGACAGCATGAGCCATTACATATTTTATTGTAAGAAGCACACATTTAAACCACACACATTACTACAAATTCTACTAAAGACTAACTACAACTCTCAACATGACTTATTGCCCCAAAAGAAATGTCTGTTCTACAAGATGACTTAAGTCTCACTTTAATGAATTCATAGTATGTTACAGTTCTTGCCTCCTCTAGTGTATATTTTTCCTAGGGTTAATTTACAATTATTAACTAGAGTATACATAAGAATAGGAAGACAGAAGTTTACAAGAGTACATCAGTGTAAATGCTGAATGTAAATGAGAAGAGAGGTATGCTAGCTAATGCTAACAGTCATTAAAAAAAAGACTGTGGAAAAAAGTTGCTGTTAATGGAAAAATGAAAACATTCTCCCTGGTAGATATAGTCACTTTTATTTATCAGTTATTTCCTTTGTCAATTCTTTGCTCACACATTTTCAGCTATTTGAGTAATTACTAATTACTTATTTCCACTTGATTTTCTTCAAGAACTCTTACAAATTGTGCCTCACCCATCCAAGATGTTCTTATTTATGAAATGTAGCACTTGCATGTGGTACATTTCAAAAATACCTGTCAATTAAGAAAAGCCGAAGTGCCAGTGACAAATTTCAGCTAGAGGCAAACTTAGAGTAGCTTCTATGAAAAATGTATAAATAAACAAACCCCCCCATAACCCTACATAAAGAAATCAAAGAACTAGCAGTATAAAAATTTCCTGCAGACAACCTAAATCTGTTTAGAGTGAAAAACAAGGCTTTCCCATGTATATTATTGAATCTGTTATGAAAGTTCCAATAATTCCAGCCTCTGAACTATTACAAGCATTAAAAACTATACTGAATTTCCATAAGAAAAGCAATTAGCGCACTTCTTTCCTATGTGTTAAGGCACTTACTGTAAATAATTGAATCTAGCTGATTCACGAAATGTGTTCAGTTACAATTTGTTGTTCTAACGTAGATGAGTCTTTCAGTGATGGTTCAAACACAGTAATGGGAGTAATATAAGTAACAGGTATGAAAACAACCATCAGAAGCAATGCTGCAAGCAGTAAAGGGACTGTCAAAGTCAAGTGAGGAGTAAAAACTGGTTCTGAAAGGAGTAATGTTCTAACTAGCTCCAATCCAGATAGCTCAGCTGGGGCCACAGTTATACAGGAAGAAGGCAGAATCATTGAAAGACAGGAACATCTCAGACAGAAACCTACATTTGATAGGTTCATTCGTTTCAGTGTTGTAATTAGCTAGCTCTAAGTTAGCTTAGTTATGTTTACAGTCACACATCTCAATTGCCTGAAAGTGGTACTCAAAGATGTATTAAAATTTAAGCAGTGGGACAGTATTTCTCACTGGAAACATTGATTAAAGTTGTACCAGCAGACAATCTGGCAGTCAGTACTCACTTTACCCCTTGAAAGTCAGTAGGACAAAGTTCTAACCCCCTACCTGGGAAATGCTTCCAAGAAAGTGAGTGCTAATTAACAATAATACAGCATCTCCCTGCTTTAATGTTTGTTCAACTTACTTTCATCTTTTCAATGTTTATGTTACAATCACAGAAGTTAAACATAAAACACTAGGAGAAACATTCAAATATAACTCCTTTTTTCCTACAGCTTGTTGAAGAAGCACAGCCCTGAAGTTCTCCATGGGAAATTTGATACGTGTAGCACAGCAGCAGATGCCAGGGAGCAGTCAGGGAACAAGCAATGCTAAGGAGCTCAGTTCATTGTGGCAGTGAGACAGTGAGCTATAATTTAAAGGGTCAAAAGCCTTCTGTTATTTTCTTACAGGGCTTTTCTCTTTTGATGACTCTGCTAACAATCCCTGTTCTATTTATTCATTGAAATTTATGTTTATCTTCCATGGGAGATGCTCATCTATCTGCCAACCTATGTCAGCTGAATTATAAACCTGTCAGTGACACAGTATTTTAGTAGTAACCCACACTGGCTGTAAAAAACGAATGCAAATATTCAGACAATTACTTACATGCAATGAAAGCAGCACTTTCTAACATATAATGCCATCAAATAAAATAGTGACACTACTCATCTTTTAAACAATGGATTTATGTTGTCTACTTTGAATCATAATAAGTTTTTTTAAAGGCTTTATTTCATCTACTACCTTAAGAAAATTACAGGTAAGTATAGATCTGTCCAGAATGTGGGTAAACATGCAACTGTCAAAACAGCTGCCTTAGGCATTTTGCAAGACTGTTCTGAAATAAAACACAGTTAGCTGAATTTGACCATACAAAAGTTTCCTTCCCTAGTCCATAGGTGTTAACACACTGGAAATTGCCATGTCATTGTATGGCGAGTTATTTGCATATTCAACTACATAAGAAAAGCTTTACCATAAAGCATTAATTCCACTGCATTTCGTCTTCATGGGTGAGGTTATTTACTTGACAGAATTAATTCAACTCAGTACCAATACTAAGCAAGGTGAGGAGGGCTAGGAGTATGGGTGGAACTAGAGATTCCTTACACAGCCACAGTGAAGAAAATTCTCTCAGAAACTAATACCTTGACTTTAATCCTGCACTCATAGCCAGAAATGTCCCAACATTTATGATCTAATGCAACCTAAGGTGTGCAGCAGACTTATTGGGACTGTACATTTACCAATGCATTTCATTCTTTGTTAAACCATTAAATGCATGTTGCTCATGCTACCATTTAAAAAGGAGTAGTGGAGGTTGCAAGAAGTTACCTGGTGTATTTTCTTACCCCAAGGTTTTATGGAAGTGTGCCTCTTGCCAGTCCACTGCGTGCGCACTCACAGCAAACAATTAGCACCCAAATCTTTAACTATAAAATTATTCACAGCATATTAAATCTAGAAACCAGCAATTATAATATGTGCTCCTTTTATAGATAAGCTTAATTAGCATGGCTATTGTAAATTAGCTATATTTCAGGAGTTACAAAGACAAACGGATCCCATCCTTTAGTCTATGTATATACAAGGATTATGAAGGATTTGATTCATAATAGCTAGTCTAATTATATGTACACACTTTGGATATTCTATCACATAAGCTCAAGTTTCCATTCAAGAACTGTATATAATGTCTAAGTTTATGAAATCATACCTCTTTTTGCCATTAAATATTATAAAGGAAATATAAAACTTTACTGCGTTTAAAAAATCAAGATTAAAGAAATACATAGGTTTAACATTAACTAGCATACTATCAAAAATGAAGATTTAACATATTTTCTTCCACTTAAGATATTTCATTCTCCTACTTCAAGTCTGGGTTTTAATTGAAAAAAAAAAAATAAATAGAAAGTTTTTCCAGTTGAAAGTTTTCTCTCAAATTTCCTCCCTTACCCTTAAAAGCAAATAGTTTTCAAATCCTTTTATTTGACATTTCCTGGGGGAAGGAGGTTGTTATTGATAAGCCAGCTATTTCCTGATCTCAAGTTTTCATTTAAAAGCTTTAAAAAACTGTGGCCCTTATTGCAATTAAACTTTTTAAAAAACCTACAGATTTTCCAATAAATGACATTTGCATTGCCAACAAGCAGCTTTAGAAAGGCACTTTAAATTTTACCATGAATAAGTGAACACATTTTCTAGTGGCACTTTTGCTGCTGTTATCCTGATCTCAGTAATTGGAAGGTAAGAGTATCTGAAATTAATAAAAGCCAAACAAAAACTTGGGTAGAAAGTAGATAAGGATATCCATAATCTCCCTATCTGAAAATAGATGAAAACATAACTTCTCTGACATAATCTCCTGGAATATTATTTATCTCTGTCCTCATAAAAGTTTCTCTGTAGTTTTAGGCATCCCCATGTGACGGAAAGAATGTCAAATGAAGAATGGTAGAGCGCATTTCACTCACAAAAACAAATTTGAGGAAAGTTCTCTATGAGATTTCCCACATTCTTGGGTTTAGATATTTATACTTCAGAGAAAGAAGCTCTGTTACATCTACAGAGCTGCAGACAAAGTTTCAAAAGAACTGAGCATGCTGAGGGGCAAAGTCTTTTAAACCCCTGGTTGTAGGTGTCACAATGGAAACTGAGCTGGTGAGTACATTTGAAAACCTGGCCCTGAAATACATACCCTAAATGGAGTTAAGAGCTTTTAAAATTCTCCAGGTACAAATGCTTGAACGCTAGGCTTTGGACTCTTCAAGATTTATTTTTATTTAATAGACGCTTTTTAGAGTTTCTGAGCATCTACAGCTCATGTTCAAGTGATCACTGGATTCTCAGCAGGTATGAATGACAAGCCTATACTTATTTCTATATATTGTGATTAATAATTACTTAAATTATGAAGTTTGCTTTTACATCCCTTTCTCAGTCACATTCTTTGACAATGCAGCTTCAAACCAGTTTCTGTTCCTTGTGATCGTTTTAGATGTTAAACATTAGCCAAATTAATTCAACATACTCATTATAGAAATGTTCTAAGCGACACAGTATGCTCCAGAAAAGCTTTTGACAATACAGACAGCCAAGGGACTGAAAGGTGATAGACTTTTGCCATTTCTGAGCGATGTGGCTGCCAGATCTCATGGACTTAAGGAGGTTTGACCTTGCACAGACAGTAATCTGTCTTCATGAAAACTGTCACACACATACACCTTAATTTCACAGAGGAAGAACTGGAACTGCAAAGCAAGAGAACCTTGGACATCCCTAAAGAGAATAAAAATGCGTAAAGCTTTCACGGCCTCACCGTCAGCTAAAATTAACTCTGAAACACCGATGTGGATGTACTCTGATGCAAAAAAAAAATTGCCACAAGCAACAGCAATTACCATCTTCCATGGCCACCACAACTGCAAATGAAAGTTTCTTTCTCTTAACAGAGCTAAAAAGCCACTAACTCTTCATTAGAACAGAACCATTTTTCGTCTGCAAGGACAAAAGAAGTTGCCACATCAAATATGGTTTGAAAGGATAAGAAAGTATTCAGCATAACAAAACATGCATTTTTAAGGAAGGTCAGTATCATTTAATGCCACTGTTCTATGTCGAGCAAATCTGCTCATTTCTCCATCACCCTCACAGAAAATATAAACAGCCATTAGGAGCCAGGAGGGCTAAGGGAAATGCAACATTTTAATTGCTTTGCCTTGGAAAGCTTGCAGAAGCTGGTCTTGCACAATACATATGCTGACAGCTCAAAGAGAGATTCATCTGTGGAATTTTAAGTTGCTTTAAAAAGCATGCACATGAACTTGGCAGAAAATACACACTGAAGAACTCATATTAGCTTATTAAATGATATAAATGAAGGAAGGAGGCATTCAAAGCTGATTTGCTTTGTCCAGCTGGGATCCTTTTCGGTTGACAGGAGTAGCCTGTTATTAAGTGAAAGAATTCAGGAGGAATATAAAGGAATGCAAGGAGAATCATCATTGCTCTGTACAGAAAATAAATGTACTTACTGCCAGAATCTTTAATTTTCTAACAATTTGAGAGCAAAAAGTAAGCACCATGTTGGAAATTTAGGTATTTTTAATTTGAGGAAATGTAAATCTGATCATTTATTATCCTGCTACAAGCAGTAATCTTAATACTAGAGTCTGACCAACTGCCTTAAAACTGTGTGCACAGTACCTCACACAATACAGGGATCACTGATTGGACTTTAAGCAATTAATACAAATCAATACTAACTGCCAAGTTTCTATTTTAACAATTTTGAAATATAGAGGTGATTTCTATTCATATAACAGTGTTTGTAAAACCTTAAGTTATACACAGTTATAAATAGTTCTATAATCTTGATAAACATGTAAACAGCTAACGGTTAAAATCAAAATAAAACTTGTCATGTACACTGAAAACAATGGACTTCACAGTCTAACCTAAACCAATATTTTAATCAGACCTCAATTTTGCCAAGCTTCAATAATTTACAGCAACTCATGTTATTTTAAAAGATCTTCCTGCTGAAATAAATGGTTCACATGAAATATTTTGGTTTTAGTTTGAATTCAATAAGAAGCATAAGTCACATAAACTTGAAAAAGAGAAAAAGCTAGGAGGAAGCTGATTTATAGGTTGTTGCTTTGGAGAGGATTTTTTTTTTAAAAGCATTCATTATTTCAAACCAACTTCTGATATTTACACATCAAAACCATGCAATACTTATTCTTAAGGGTTTATTCTACATCGCAGCATACTGACGGAAGGATATGACCAGGCTATCAATAAAATCAAGAAAAAGGTTTGCATTTAATTACTTGCATCCTAAATGGAATCTAAACCCTATTGATCTGGGCAGGGGTGTGGGGGAGGGTCATCATTCTCTTATTCATTGCACATTTGCTATCAGCTATCATTCCTTTGGTTTTAGGAAAATTATTTGCCAATACTGTAAACATACAGGATTTCTCATATCATTACAGCTAGATACATAATAAAAGTTAAAGACTTTAAACTTAAGGAGGCCTTCTAATATGAGAAGGAATTACTCCTATTTCATAAAATGAGAATTAAATAATAGGACTGAAGTTGTAGTGAGAAAACATGGCTAGAGGAATATTCACTTTTGTGAGATAGTAGGGGCGGAACCCTGAGCATAACAAGCATTTAGCTCAGAAATATTGCATACAACCCGCATGAAGCAACTGAATTATTTACCTGACATTAGAAACCAAACTAGGAATAGCGCTGAGATTATCAGAGTCCCCGGACTATGTTTTAATCACAGATCATTCTCCCTTTGATAAATGCTGATGTCTTTTTCATGGAGGTGGTTACAGAAGATAAATCATTATTATAAAAACTAAGAATTTATGAGCATCCAAAGCCCATCTCCACAAACATTTGTGTTTACACACTACCCACTCTTCACTAAGTACAACTAATTACCTCAGTATGCAGCAGCACTAGGTATTCAGTTATACTCCAGTCAAATATACTTCAGTGTTCTGCTGCACTAAATATCTGCTTATTTGTTCCACCTCCACAAATTAGGAAGGAAACTACATGCTACTATAACTACTTCTTTGGAAAAAGCAGCCGTGTTCCTACCACATTTCCAAAAGAAGCAAGTGAAATGTTTAAAGAATGATTAAAGAAAATCAATTCCAGATTAAGCAGTTTCAACCCACAGCTGCAAATTCCATCCTTGCCAGTCAGAGATGCCCACATCTTTATTAATTTTCTATTTACAACCATGGGCTCTTTTAGAAGATGTGATATGGCCTAAGTGAAAGAAAAATGTTTGATTGCCTATACAATGCTCACTCTCTAATAACTTTTGTTTTCTATTTGGTAAAAAAAACCTGAAGCTACATTAGATAGAAGACTGTTGCACACGTTATATTCACAGATACTTCTAGCCCACCACTATGAAAAACACAGCGAATGCAACAACTAATCATGCATGAACATTCTTGGTTAAACTTGAAAACAAGGACAGTACCAAATTTTTACCACATCCTTTAAGTCTTTCAGGTCTGAGACAAACTTCATACCTGGTGAATCATAGAATCATAGAACAACGAGGTTGGAAGGGACCCATCAGATCATCTAGTCCAATGGAAATGAAATATATTTCAGTGAAATGAAATATATTTGAGTGAACACTGGGTTAGTCCATTGGAACATCCCACTAGTTTACTAGCTTGTAACTGGCTTGTTAGCTCAGTGACTCAGGGGGAACGGTGCCATCTACTGAATTAACTGTACCCTTAAAAACACAACCTGACAAAACCATCTCTCATAACATGGTTATTGTACCTGAATGAGTTGTTGCCGGTTAATTTAGTAGAAAATTGTTGTAGTACAGACACTTTAAATGTCTTGGCACGTACTGTCTTTCTCTTGATAGCAGTGCATTTCAATGGCTAATTCACAAAACAAAAGAAATAAGGTTATTCCTTTCAGATGTTTGCAATGATACTTTAAAGAGCCTCCACTGCACACAGAGTACTTGGAACAGCCCAGAGGAGAACCTACCATTGGTTGCTAAATTTTAAAAGAAAATAGAAGCCTGGAACACTCAAGCAATGAGACAAGACAGGAAAAAAAACAAAACTGCATTTACTGTTTCTGAAAATATCCAAGAAAATCCAAAATCCAGCAGCATAAGCACATGGCAATCAAAGAAACATTGACAGATTACCATGGGTTCACACCACCACCAAAATATCTAGCATGCAAAATTAATATATCTTAAAGAATTGAAAAATATTAGTGGCATGGAAAGAATTTTTGGTGATAGTGAAAGAACAGATTGTGGTAAACAAGATGACATTTAACCACATGACTCTCTTGAGTAATCACTCAAAAAACTAAGCCCTTCTAGGCTTTCCTATGAAAATTCAACTAATTTCCTCCAGGAATGAGAAGGGCATAAAGATTCACCATCAAAATAGATACTGTGCTTCAAGATGATAGGTGGAAATGGAGAAAGTGCTGATAAGCTATTACAGACTTTGCAAAACAAAGTAATATTGATAGTTCAAGTGATACTTATGCATATAAATGAAATACATACAAATGTTTTATCATCAGTCGTGTCAGGAGGTAATTCAAAGAATTGACTGCTATAAAAATTGCCAAGTGACTAAGGAAATGTGCACATTACTGAATCTTTCACTTGGTTAAGCAACTAATATGATCAGAGGCTATTCTATGGTTAGTCACTGAAAATAAAACAATGAAGTAAATATTTTCTAAATTTATAAACAACTAAGTAAAGCCTACTAATCAGAAAATCAGATCCAGAAATATCCTCCTCGTATTTTTAGATTTGACAGTACACAATACAAATAAACAGATTGTTCTTATAAATCACAAGCACTGTAAAAGACCCCAAAGTATCTCAAGAAATTTTACTTTCAATAAAATTATCTGTAGATTTTCACATATTAAAAAAAATCAGACACTAAAAGAAATAATATAGAAATGCATTGACATTTTAGTTCTGCAAGATTGCTATCCCTTATTTCTTATTCAGTTCCCAATAGAATTTCTGACTATAAAAAAAACAAAACCCAAACTTTCTGAATTGCTAGCTAACAATAAAACAGGTATTTTCCTAAAGATTAGAAACTGTGCTATTGATAACAGTTTTGAAATACTTCATTGCTATATATTGCAATTAGTTAAAATTCTTGCCAGGCTAGATTTTTCCTTTTAGATAATGCATAAACTCCTATAGGTATGTTTTCAGCTGATTTGAAATGAATAAATGTTAAAAATATATTCAATTCTTTACAAATGTACCACATGATTGTTAAATTGTTTTTGTAAGTTTATATACATTTCAATGATTTTTTTAAAAAAGATATCATGAAGCACACATCTTTTGAGAGAATGGTCTCATTCTACTCTAAGAGCTCCACAGATTTTCAAGTCATCTTGTCAAACAGCAGAAACCTTATTATATATGATCTATCAGCCCAGTCATAGAGCATGAGTAGCCAGCTGAAAACAGTTTCAAACCATACTCGCTGAAGTCAATGGAAAAAGTATCTGCAGGATTTTGTAACTGAAATGTATAGGAGCCTTTCCAGTGACTTTAATGAGTGTTGAATCAGCCCCATCACCTGCAACAGAAGCTATAGTCACTGTGAACAATACACGAGCTATCCTTAGCCTTCAATGTATTTGCATGAATCTTTTGTTGAATAACTTGAATAAAGAACATAATAAATCAAAATTGGAATCTATTCACAGTTAAATGGCAAGCAGGAAAAGAGATTTAGTGAGTTAAATTATTCACCATGCTCCAGTGAGAACATATTTCAGAGATTCATGCTCCCGAGTGAACTCATGCTCTGCCACAGCCTAGCTAAATTTAGCATGAATAAGCATCTCTGGACAAACAACAGCCAAATAAAATAAGTGCCTTAATACATGCACTCAACACCTGTTATTTCGCAGAAAAACACAACTACACATCCATGGTTCTCATTTAATTAATATATCCAGTGTGTACAAAGCTCTTCTGTACTGGACACTCAAGCAGGGCCCTGAGCTAATATGCATTTGTGATACTGTACTGATTCAAAGGGGTTTTTTTCTATGCTGGACTCATTTATAGTATTAAAGTATCAGTTAGTTATGTCTACTAAAATTTTTGTGAAATACATTTCTTTCCTGTGTAGTCTTTGTGAGATGAGGTGATAGGAACTTAAAGTATAAATTCATATTATGGCATTATATTATTTTTACATACATACAGAGACTGTAACAGGGAAGTAAACTCTATCCCAGCCAGACCCAATACACACATGTATTCTTTTTGGTTCTATAAACCTGGAAGCCATTATTTCACTGGATCCTATGGATTCCTCCAGCACAACGCTAGCTTCTCCACTAAGCTATTCTTCCCAAATAACTTATATCTAGATTTTTCTTTAACATGTTATTTTGCCGCCCTTTTACCTTTCATAAGTTCTTTGTTAGAAGCACTCTTCTTCAAAGGGGGTGTTAAATAAAACTCCCTTTAAGTAGGTGTGTTTCTCCTCATATGGAATGTAAACTTTCCCATGGCACTTTTCAAAAAGAGAGAGGTAGAACAATTCTCTTGGGAAGGACTCCTGCACAAATGTTCGCATCACTGCAGCAGAGTGGTCACACCTATTTGCACAATCACTTTGCCACCAGTTCCTGAGAGGACACTATAAAAACTTACACAGAGAAATGGTGTCATATGAAATATAATAGAGAATTAGATTTTAGGCACCTACAGATGTCTGGGAACTGCCAGAGGACTCGGGTTTCAGGGGAGCCCTGCCACGGGAACCCAAGCTGAGCCAGAACAAGGGTCTGGGTACTGAAGTGTACAGGAACAAAGGATACCAGCAACTGAATTGAAAATGATACTGCTTGAAGAGCAATAAAAATCAGTAACAGACGTTGACGCTAATAAGCTGAATGACTGGCAGTTTGATCAAACACTGTTATAAGAGAGATGAGCAATTCAGTCCCAGGATAAATATTAATTTTATGATAAAGTATCTCCTATCTTATTGTAGCTGCAGTGTAAGACAAAATACTAAAACACAGGCATGTAAATGTGGAAATAAATGTAGATTCCTAAGCTTGAAGCTGATAATAACAGGATGTCAAATGACAATTGGGTGTCCTTGCTGAATTCAGATGCTTAAGAAAATTTAGATCTTGCCACAAGAGAAAAATGAATGGAGTCTGGAAGCATATTTATCCCAAAATTAATAAATAGAGATGATCTAAGATAAGACACTCTTACCCAATATAAAAAGTCATAAAAGTAACAAAAATAATTAAAACCAGTACTATCACATGCAGGAGGTAACAATTTAGAAGATTCTTTGAAGATTAGACAGCTCAGAGGAAAGACAGCTACAGAGAGAAAGTGGCAAGTAATCAGTATTGAAAACCCCAAGCTCTGCTTATTTAAACTAGCTACACTGAAGGAGAAATAGAAAAATCATTGACATGAAACTAACAATGGCACAAAACAGAGGAAGGAAGGATCAGTCTGCTAATAGTTCTGACCTCTCTGCTCACACCAACGAGGTCAGAGTGAAAAAAAAATATTTATAGTCAGACATGGTAAACAGCAAGGGAGCAGATAATTGCACAGGCACACTTTCTTAAGTCAGTAATATTTTTTTTCCTCATAGTTTATCTAGGGTTATATAAAAGTACAGGTAATGATCTACTTCGTTTATGCATTAATTTATGATTTAGGAAATGAAGCACAGTAAATAATAATTACCATTACTGTTTTGTTTTAAATCTTGCCACAAAATACTCAATGGCCAATAAGCATTTAGGACTTTTTTTTTTTCTCGCCTTTAAAAACATTTCTGCACTTCACCCATTTTGCTTTCAGAAGATAACTTCACCGCAAAACAGTTAATCGATAAACAGCACTGAAGCCTTCAATAGCATAAAGACATAAGCAGTTTAGATCTATATAAATAAATTCACTGACTTCAGTGAAAAGTATAAATCTAAACAAGTGTCTGTCTTTGCAAAACACAGGAATTAGTTATGAAAAATTTTTTTCAAAACAAGGCTGTCAAACTCTACTTGTAGGAACGACTTAACATTCTGTAACTGCTATACTCTGCCAAACTTGCTTTGATCTCTTTAAACAAATGCAAGTTCAGCTGTCGAAAATAAGCAACTGCTCAAATCTTTTACAGTTTTGATCCAAGCAGCAACATGCTGGCACTTAACATTTCTTTCCCCCCAGAAACATATTTCCAAGTATCACTTTTCATAATATAAACTACAATCATCCTCTTAGCTACTTTAAGTGCATTCACACCTTTTGCAAATGCAACTGGTATCTTTTTGCATTTTTATAAGCAAATTTTGTAGTCTAGCTGACAAGAGCGAGTAAAATTATTCTGAACTTCTACAAAATTCTTATAAACTATACTTATTGTAAGCTTATATTAATTCTAAATGTGCCATTGGTTTTTGCTGATCGTGATCTTTGCTCTCATGTATTCTTTTATACCACCTAATTCATTGATCTCACCTATGGAAACACCACACATGAAAGAGAGCACACAGAGTTAAGCACCAAGCCACTCATTACAGACCAAAAGTGAATAAAACAGCATAACACACCCTCCCTGAGCAGCTCCACTCTTTTAAAGAGGAGGCCTGTTATCACAGGTGATCTGCTGATGACACCTGCAGGAATATCACAAATGGTATCAGGTGGCCTAGTCCCAAGGCATCTAGGACTTTCCAGGTTAAAACCTACAACATGGACTTAGCCTGCAAGTTAATTCGAAACTAGCAGTGACTGTGGTCCCTCTACAAAACATGCTTGTATAAGGCAGTACTTAAAAAGCAGGCAGACGTATTTTGTATTAATTTAGGTAGCCACGTTTCCCACATCCTGCAGGCAGATCCTGAGGGAAGTTTAATCACAAATTTAATTCCTAGACCAAAGCCAACTACAGTCAACATGGAATATCTCCTGCTGAAACTGTCAACATAGAAAGCCTGCAGATATGGATCTGGAAGTCTCTCCAAGAGACTGCACAAAACATACACCAAGTTAATTCCATTCCTTCCACATTCTACTAATTACAGACTGCTAAACATAACATATTGCCAATTATATTTCCAATTCTCTTGAATTGATCGTCTCTGTCCTCAGCAGGTCTTCCACTTAGCTTGAACATTACACCACAGTGGCACAGACATTTGCTTCTGGTTCTAGAAATAGTGCAGCCTTGTTCTCCGCTATACTGCATGAGAGCAGCATGTCTTGAAACACTTAAATAGGAAGACACAGACAAATATGTGTAAGAAACTATAGTGTTACTGCTGAAGAAATTTTCAGCCTTAAAATGTATCACCCTATTCCAGAAACTGTCCTTAACATCAATCATGATGAAGGAAGTAGAAGAATAAAAGCAGAGGTCCACAACAGAGAGGGGACTCTAAAGAAAATATTTTTCCCCTTTCCACGCTCATTTCAAGCTGCAATATCATAAAAACAGGTTGACAATTTTAAAATATAACCCACCAAATATTACAAGTGGTAAGAGGACAGAAATCATCAGTTTAACACAGATCATCTGACTGTATAATCAATGTCTGAAAATGTTTTGGTAGTCTTTTTAAATCTTGATTAACAGAGGAAAGGGAACTCATGTAGTGGTTCTACTGTTCAGAGCATTACCAAATATTGTCATTGGAGAACAGCTTCCAGTGAACCAATTAAATTGCATAAATGACAATAATGATAATACTTACGTCATGGTAAGAAAACTCAAGTCAAATATTTATCATGCCCATGTAGGTTTATATGCTTTCTTGGATTCCTAGTCCAAATTTGGGGGGGGGAAAGAGCTTGTGGGAAACAGTACAGTGGGAAAAAAAAGTTGTGCTTGTCTTCTATAGTGACATCTATGGAAAATCTTAAGAACTAGTGTCATTCAGTATATCATTAAATAGACCAAAATTAATGGATTCTTAAACAGTGCATGGAATTCACACATTACTCATATGTTATACAAAATAGGTATTATTATTATTATCCTTTTGAACTACTCTTGTGGTTCTTATTTGAAAAAGAAACACAATGAAAGCCAGTAGTACAGTACTGTCTGATAGAATAGTAATTTAGGTAAAAACATCTAATCTAATTAAGGTTAGGATCCTTTAAAGGTTCGTCATCAAACTAGTGTTCCGTGAAAGGATAGTAGTTTTTATTAACCACAGATAGTTTCCTGGAGTATATCTCTCTGGCTTCTGGCTGTTCCGCACACATTATTCAGTGTAAATGAGTTGCACCCCTTTTACCACATGAAACTCCTAACTATGTTGCAGATCAGAGATCAGCTGCATAAATGAATTCAGAAAGAGATGCCCATTTGGCTGATTTGAATTCAAAAGAAAACACTTTTTGATCTGGGTTTATTGTAGTGAGAAACCGCTGCTTCCATAAAATTCAAAGCAAGTAAATGCTGATATGAATCTTTGTTTATTAGGAACAGTTAAAAAAAATAATAATATGCCATTTCAGGCCACAGTGAAATCAGCAGTTTCAGATAGCACTACTCAAAATTTACAGATTTTTTTTTTAGACTAGTACTCTCCATAGCTTCTCAGAGGCATGAAAATAGTTTTCAGTTCATGACCTTCCAGAATATCCTGACTAGTAAGACCCATGGTGTTTCTATTGTTTTGTGAACAACGCAGGAAGGAAAGAAAGACTATACTGGTCTTATTCCCTACTGAGTATCAATATATTGCCCTGATATCTAGGGCTCAGAGTCTGTTAAATTTGCTGGGGCTAAATTTGCAGAGGTGAGTACAGTGAAGAGAGAGCATACACACTGCACCTGCTGGTGCAATGTACCCTGCTGTGTAGCCCTTTAAGGAGAAACTAGAAATGTTTCATATGTGCCCTAATGTTAGAGCTGACACAGGGATACAGAGCAGACAGCGTGTTCCCCCTCTCTACCTGCTTTAAGAGCAACCCTTATGGGACACACATCTCCAAGGCGGCAGAAGTGAATATTGCAGTAATGATAAGGTTTTGTGATTTTGCACTCCTGCAATTGAGGTATTTCTGTTAAAGATCACATAAGAGTTTTAAATTATAACATAAGACAGAGGCTGTACAACCCAGCTACAAATTCTGTACAGGAATAGGGTAAAGAACAGAGACAAGGGAGTAGCCTCAGCACATCGAGGCAGCTGGTTCAAAGACCATGTCAAGAACCAGAAAAATCATAGAAAGACACTAAAAAGGCTGCCAGACATATTCTCCAACAGCAGCAAACCCACTGAGACTGTATAAGCAGGGACTGGTTTGAAGAGCAGCACATTTGAAACCATGTGAAGTATAGCAGGCCAAAATAACTTGGCATTAAAGGGATATCTGTGGTGAGCTACATGGTGAGCTAAATGACACAACAGATTATTTATGGAAAAAGCTCAAATGTCCAGGGCATCTCTCACCTTCCTTCTCTGCACCATTGAGGAAATCAGCTTCTCAACTTAGGTGTACAAATAATACTTCTCTGAGGTGGATAACACAAGCTCTTCATTGCTTATCTTAGCCATAGCATCAGAAACCTTCCTGCTCCTTGGGCAACTACTGCTTTAAAGTTTCTCTTTTCATCTTGTAGAACAGGGATTAGAAAGGTTGGAGGCAGATTTCATGAAGTGAAGTAAATCAATGAATTACTACTCTACGCAGCACAAGCAGACAGCAGCACTCTTAACAGTGAGGCAGACACTGCTAATATGCTGTTGTAATCCTGTTGCAGCAATCTAACCTCTCAACCTGTTTCTTTCAGCTCAGTATATGATGCTGCATGAACAATTTCGCAGATTTTAAAAAAAGAGACCCTCATCAGTGCGAAGCAGAACTACACTAGACAAATAAAAAGTCAAGTCCAATCATACAATGAAAAAGACTCACAAACCAACGTTTGACAAAAGTGAATGATGCTTGATAGCATCATCTCTAATAAAGTGGGAAAGTTAAATGCAAATTAAATCATAATAAAGTTTATTCTTTTTCATTCCAAACTCTCTTCTTCAGTTATTTAACTATCATAACAAAACATTTTCCCTAAATGGAAGATTTGTTCAAAGTGCTTCAAAGTCCAATAACTGCGGGTTCTCTAATGCTTCTTCATCCACCCAATCATTTCTGAAGTTATGACAGAACTCAGAAATCCTTTCCTCCATTGTAGCTCAAAAAGCCCTCACTTATCAAACACATAATATGGATATATCTTCATCAAAAAGATCATGCTGCTTATGTGATATCTGCCACCTGAATTTTACAGCAGTACATTCAGCAGGACAGGTATATTTGTAGGCATATTTTTAAATGGTGTATTATTTTAGAATTTGAGGAACAAAAAGCTCTCATCTTACAACTATAAATTTCTGTGAATGTGTCTAAACTGAAAGCCAGTGGAACAAAATACATCATCCAGAGGTACATAACATATTAGGATATTCTGTTCATATTGATCTGTGAACTACTGGCCTCTTCTAATCAGAACGTTTATCTTACCTTATTACTTCCAAACCATTAGTGCAGTCTAAAAGAAATATGTAAGTACAGGGGGTTTTAATTGCTTTGTATAAATTTAGAATTAGAAGTTCACAGGAGGTTTTTCAGTCTGATTTGTACCTTGACCATGCTGCTTTTTTTCATTATTGTGCAGCTAGCAACACAGGAAAGACTAGAACTATTAATAATCCTTCGATCCTGTGCATGCACAGCATATTCAGCCCAGTAACAATACCCACCTCAGAAAAGAAATGTAATTTAAAATGTAGTCCTCTAAAGGGCTCTGGAGTGTTAAATGATTCACTATCAGCAAGAAAAGAAGAGATGCAAAAAAAAAGAACTGTTTAAAAAAGTATTTGTACCTATTTTTGAAAAGCCATGCCTTCTCATGTCTCCGGGTTGTCCCTAACTACATAAAATAGCCATTCAGAGCTTCATGGTCTCTGCCAACATTTAGACTTTTCCACTTCTGTATCCACTAGTCATTATTAAATTTTTATACACTATAGCTCCCCATTCCTTATATATTTTCACAAATTCTCTAGTGATAATCCACATATTGGCCTAGTACACAAAAGTAGAAAGTTTAAACTACTACATTCCCCATTGTTATTTATATTCTTGAATATTTTAAGGAGTACAGAGTTGCAGAATATTCAGAATAGCTTAGACCTAGTATTCTGAAAAGTAGCAAATAACTCCTTAAAGGAGTTTTATGATGTACAAATGTTTGCTTAATAATGAACAACAGAATAAGAGGTTTATCATCATTCTTGTAACTTTGATCTCTTGATCTGCTGCTTTGAATGCTAAGCTTCTGCAGCCTTAATGATTCCATTAAAAATGGAATGTGGTTTGCCTAACTGTATAGAATCAGGATTCTCAGTGTTAGAGACTGATGTTTAACATAATGAGTAGAGAATAAAGAAGTGGTAAAGTCCAAACAATGGCAGCTATTTGGAAGCTCTGAATGGCTTTTTTATGTAGGTAAGAACAATTTGGACAAGTGAGATGTCATCACTTTGTTAAAAAGTACCACTGCCTATTTTTGAACAGTTCTGGTTTGCAACTCATGTTATTAATAACGAATCATTTAACACGTACACTATCTTGCTGGTGAGGGGTTGTTTCAGCGGGTGGTTAACTTAAGAAACAGAAATTACATTTTCAGTCGCCCTTTTCTCATGAGTGTACTATACATTACATATCATAAATAAAATTATTTCATAAATGAGACTTACAAGATGGAATAATAATGGACCATTATACAAAGTTTTGGTCTCTTTATAAAGCTACTTAAGGCTCATGTCAAAATACAATCTTTTATCTACTTTATTAGTTACTCTTCCGGGTTTTTTTTGTTTATTTATTTTTTGTCTCACCTGCAGAAACTAAAGGTTGAAACCAATTGTACTGAAACCACAAGAGAAAACTGTCAGTGATTTACTAGCTACAGGACTATGTTCTAAAGCCCAGGGGAGGCAAAAACGTGCGTGTCAGTTGAAGGCAAACTAGCAATATAACCTAGAATGTTGGTGATATGGAGTCCATTGTCCCCTTCTGTCCTCCCAACAACAATTTTAAACCTTTCATGCCTTTTAGATACAGTGTGGCACACAAGAAAATTGTCTCACAAGTATACAATCTCCCCTTCTTAGCAAAGTCGCTACAATGCTGTTTGTCATGCCATGGGTTTCATCAACAAACAAAAATAATTTCCTGCAATTAATTATCAATTTAGATATTAAGCAATTCTAGGCTTGTGCTTTTCCTTAGCAAAAATCTCACTGAACAGAAACATATTGTGCGCTTAAGAAAAATACTGTATTTACAATAGAAACTCAGAGCAGCTGGTAATCGTAGTAAAAATTGAACTCCAATCTTGAGCTCAAACATTCTCTAAGCTGTTAATCATTTTGATCAATGTTCAGAAATAAATTCATGAAAAACATTCTCTAGATTAAAAACAATCAATGACAATTTGATTTACATTATTAATTTTTGCAGAAATAGCAATATTTCTGAGAATTAAAGCCAAAAATAAATAAGGTAATATAATTATAATATCTCTGTTATGAATCTGGAGTCTATACAAATTTCTTTACCGATTTTCATAACTCTACTACATTTAGCATTATAATAATTCCCCAATTTGCCATCATTCATTACTAAAACAAGCAAAATCAGAGATGTTTGTTGTTGAGATATTTTCTTTGTTTGGCTCCATTTCCCTGCATTAGACTTGGAAGGTAGCTAGAGGTGCAGAACAGAAGCATTTGAAAATCAAGATATGTGGAGTTCAAAACATAAAAACATGAAGCTTGTGTCTAGGGTTTTTTTCATCCTCCCCAGAGTGCAAACTTTCCTGGGAAAGAGAAATCAAGGAATAGACTCCACAGGGACTAGATCATTTTGAGCAAGGCAGGCATGACTCTGTACAAAGGAATGACCACAAAAAATAAGTTACGGGATTAGGGACATAGCCAAGGACATGTTTGTCCACCAGACAGTTTCTGCTGGTCCAGACATCACTGTTACTAGTTAGCTGCAGCCAGTGTTACCACGGTGGCTGGAAACTTTACAAAATCAAAAAATCAAGTGCTTCAAACACTGGGAGTTTGCTCAACTTGCTTAGCGCAATAAATATTTCAAAGAAAATTGCTTTCCTGATTTTTTTCCTATCAAGACTCTAGGAAAGGCTGCCCACCTGCTATGCTTCCTCAGGTCTCAGCCATTCACAGTCCCAAGATCTTTTGGGGTTACATGGCCAACTGATCATCTAGGCAGCTCCTAAAGAAATTCTTTGAGACAAATAGGTCTGTTTGACAGGTGTTTTTTCAAAAGAAATCTCCATACATTCCTTAACTGGTTTGGATTACCCAATTTTTAAGTCTGCTCATCTGTCTGAAATCAGCTGCTTGGGTTGACCTATGCTCAGAAATCTCAGGAAGTAAACTATCTCAGAGAACACATT
The DNA here is from genome assembly GCA_033558105.1 of Coccyzus lansbergi. NCBI lineage: Eukaryota > Metazoa > Chordata > Aves > Cuculiformes > Coccyzidae > Coccyzus > Coccyzus lansbergi. The sequence continues at coordinate 150,411 of JAUMJK010000581.1, read as the reverse complement.
GCAAGGATTTTTCAAAACCAGAATTTTACCTTTCAGAAAATTTGTGGATGGGTGGCTTATCATCTTGATTCAAGATAAAAATCTTATGTGATGAAAGAGCAATATTTTTTCCTGAGAAAAATACTAGTTCCACTACTGCAACTGTAGAACGGCTGGTTGAAGTTAATGCTTTCACCTCTCAGGTGCTGGCCTCCCACAGAGCAGCAATGTGTTCAAAAAAGTATTTCAAGACCTTGTCCCTAGTGTATAACACATTTTTATCAGACAGACAGTATTAAAAAATAGAAATTTAATACAGTATTTTATGGGAAACAATGTAACCTGATGCAGTGCACCACATAACTGGATGAGAAGCAATATATACGACATAATAAGAAAAGAAGTTACGGCCAATTGTGTCAGTTCAATAAGCAATAATGACTGAGGCAGAAAGTATTTCCATTGAGATTAATGTCCAGTTCTGGGAGTGTATGAGGACTACATCAGATCCATTAAATCCACCACGTCATTAGCATTTAAGCACACGCCTTGTGGTTTAGTCATTACATATATTTTTTGTTTTAAGGAGAATATCATTAGGTTACTTCATTCTCGATCACATTCTTAGTCATGCAAAACATGGTTTCATTCTGAACCAAAACAAGAAGTGATTGATATCCAATTATTTCCTTATCAAGATACTTCAATAATAGATACTGTGCATAATTCTAGAAAGTAATTTTGGTATGACTAACCACCAACCAAATAAAATTTTGACATTTTGAGTGAATTCAGTGCTAGGGCTAAATTTATGGAACCAGTTGATCAAGTTCCCCATTTATTCTCCAGATAAACACAGTACTGAGAAGAGCTTGCAAGCTTTCCATAAATATCCCATCTTTGGTTTTATATCAGGACAGTTTGCAGACTTTCTACTTCCCAACAAGAGTCCTAAGATACCCTAAAATGGCATCAACTTCCTTTCCAAGTATACACACAGACTAAAACAGCAATTGTTTTCATTTCTTGATTTGGTCACATTTGAATTAGGGCAAATTGGAATCTGCAGTGAAGCACTACTTGAACAGAAGTAAACCAATTTTTTTTTTTCCGTCACATGTACTATATGTTCTTTCAGTCTTCTGTAGAAATTCTGAAATATCTTTATTTTAGATGAAGAGAACAACAAATCAACATCCTATTTCATTCTAAGGACAACACTGGTGCTCTTCCTTTAATTAGAATTAAAACTAAAAACAACTTAGGTACTGATCCAGTTCTCATGAGAATACTAGAAAAGCTAAGTGGATGCTGAATTAGCCTCTTAATTTATATATTTTTCTGTTACAGAGTACTTCTTTATTCTAGATAAGAGCCACTGAGTTTTCTCATTGAGATTTATAGAATGAATAGAGTAAAGAAGAGGGAAGTACTGGGGCAATCAGGCCTAAGCAGAGGAAGGGCAGATGTGAAAGAGCAGTAAGAAGAACAAAACATCATGAAAAACAAGGTAGGATAAGCTGTCAAAAAAACCAGCAGGATAAGGCGGCTGACAGGAAGATCACAGGCAGAAAAAGGTGTTAGGCAGTATGAAAGAACAGCTTGCTCAGCAATTCTGGAGACAGTCACAAGTCAACCAGGACACAGATACACATGAAAACAGAAATGGCTAATGCAGCTTCATCATTTGTGGGACAGAACTAGTTTTACCACTGAGGCTGGAGGGTTGCTCAACAAGAGTGCTACATCTTTCTATACTGATAACCCAGTCATCTCCTGCTATTAGCTTGTAATATTCAAATGGAAGAATTATGAGGCTCCATCAGCTTTCTTCAAGCTACCTCTTTATTAAAAAAATTATGATCTTCAGTAGACAGCAGCACTGATATATATAAAGATAGAAGGTAAAACTTGAAGTTAGCTATGGTCGTTACTCACTTTTGAATTTTCCATTGATTCTTCATAAAAATGTGACATGATATTTAACTACCCTAAGCACACACAGGTCTCCTAGAGATTACACAAGCAGAATCTCACAGAGATTACAGAGATAAACGGACAGGTCCACTGAAATTCAATGGATAATCCTCAAAGTTAACTCAAAAAGGCAACGTTACACCTAATTTTGGTATGAGACTACTAATGGACTTCACGCTGGTCACTGCACAGCTAAGAAATGGAAATAAGACAACTAATTTAGGCCACATTTGAAGCAGAGTACAAGGTCTTTGTGCCGTCTCGCACACTGCTGGCCTTGCTTCTTCCTCTACCAGAACACTACCGTAAGGACTAAAATGTCTCTCTAATAATTAGAATCTGCTGTGTATTGAATACCCTCAGGCATGTAACATTTTCTTTAATAAGCTTAGATTAATCAACAAATACACAGTGCAAATGTAAACAAGACAGTTAAAGGAAAGCATCAGTGTAACAGTAGTATTATCACTATAAAGTCTATAGTGATAAAAATGATGTAGAACTGCTTTGCATATTTCAGGCCCATGGTGCCCTGTGGCAAAATCATTCTGCTTTTTAAAATAGAAATGTATTAAAATTGATACACTCTCTTTGAAACAATTAAACTCAGTCTTCTAGAGCATTAATTAAAGCCTACTGTCATTCACTTTTTCTCAAGCTAGAGTGATAACATTTACAAACTGCTCAAATTCTAAGCAATACTGTCATTGCACGTATGCTGTGAAATTATCACATCTTTATCCCATTGGTGTATTCCCTTTTTATTTGCTAATGTAGAAACCAATGTAGAAACCAAGGACAAAAAAGAATTATAACATAGCCAAAAAGAGAAAAAGTACATTCAAATGGCTGGTTTTTTTAATTTTTAGTATACTCATTAGCCTTAGGATGCATGGTCAGACTAGTGATACCAGCAAACCTTTTTTAATTGCACATTCTATTTGCCCCTATTCCATGCATTCAACCTGCAGAGAAGAAAGACATTTAAAGATTACCAAGGCAAGTTTGTAATGAAGCGGATACCTCTTTGTCTGTCCTTGCACCAACAGCAGCAGAAGGGATACTAATTAGAGGGTGAATTATTAGCTTCCCATGGTGCACTGCAGGGGCATTAAAAATGAGTGTAGTTTGTTGCTTCCCTTTTAGATGGCTAGTACTGGTTTAATATATTCTTGTTTCTAGGTGAGCAGCAGGGGACACTTTTTATGATTATAATTGTTGCATAATTACTGGCCTAAGGTTGCCTATTGTTAAATAAAAATGCTGAGATACTAATGTTTTATTGAACAGTACAAGTAGATAAAATTGTAATATATTTTCCTGAACAATATAAGCTTGTTATCTGGAAGCCTGGTGACAACTCTAACTTATCTTGTGGAAAAAGACTGATTTTTTGCTAAGACTAAAAATAAAATGTGATTTAAAAGAAAAAAAGAAATACATTAAACTTAAAAAAAAAATGTTTTATTTTAATTTATTCCAAAGAGAGGACCAAAGTCTGCATACAAAACCTAACCTCCTGTCTGATTTTACCTCATAAGGAATGCCAACTGACCTTAGAATTAAGACTTCTAGATCTCCCTTTTCTGCAATCACGAATACATTCTAAACTTTCTGGCCATATTTTGCCTTTCCAGTATTCCAAAACTGATTAACAATGAAAGAAAGAAAAACTTCAAAAGAACTAAAATATAAATTTTAAAAAAAAAAAAGTTCACCATGAAACCAAACCATACATTTACAATATCTTCTTTGATCTACCTTAGGTAGCAAAAGAGCCGCTTGAATTTGTAGCAAAAAGGTTTTCACACTTATCTCAATTTCCTGTTGTGGTTCCTCTATGTCAGTAGGTAACAAGTTACTTGGATGTCCCATGGTTTATCCAGGTGGACATCTATCTGCCAAGCCACCTGCTCTACATCAAAACTCCCTTTAGAGAAGCATACTGAATGCGAAGGATCAGCTCCTGTCACTTTTGCCTATGTCACATTTACACAGATTTCTTTCTGAATTGTACATATTATAAGCTTTAAACAATTGTTCTAAGTAAACAAAATGCTATTTAACCTTATCTGGTTTATTCTACAAAGGAAGAGCAAGAGGTCATAGGAGAAAGGCAATTATTCGTAATATTTTTTTTAAAAGAAATTACTTTCATCAAATTTTGCCAAATACCAATTAGAAATTTCCTCAGCATTCCACTAAAGCTGATAAACGTCCAGCAAAGATTACTCTTACAAACTCTTTAGTGGCAGAAACTCTTCATCTTTCTTACTTTCAGGAATACTTAGAAAAGAAGAATAATTAGAGGGCAGAAACTAACCAGCTGGCATGCCTGAAAAACTCTTGTTCCAGTAGCTCATTTGGGATAATACAATTGTTATGAGGAATATTTGGGAAAAAAAAAAGGAAATGCTTTAAAGCTTCACTAACTTTTTTTCTCTAAGTTATAACAGACATCTGAGTATATTTAAGACAAATGAGTACTAGTAGCTAGGCTCCTCTTGTGTGGCTAAACACACAATATGATTCAGGGAAAGAAGAGACATTTATAAAAAAAAATCTCTAAGTAGCATCATCACCAGAGAGCGGAAGATATATGAACTCTGTCCACCTTGATATCTACTATTTCAACATTATGATATCTAAGAGAGAAATAAATTGAGATAAGCATAGTAGTGCTTGGAATTTGATACTTCAGGTTTAGCAATATAGTGCTTGGGTCTTTAAATTTTGTTATACAGAAAAAGGAAAGAGGAATACACTAGCCATTCGCAGCTGGTTGAATACTGCATCCAATAACCACCTTTCCTGACTCAAGTTATCGGTATCCTTGTTTAACTTCTTCCACCTTGACCTAGAAAATACATAAGTCATTTGCTATTTTTGTAATGAAATGCTGATCTATGCAAGCTTGTGCTGGCAGCTTTACACAGTGCATTCACTGCACCGTTCTGCTGGCTGCCAATCTCAGAAAACCCCTTGGTGTTGTTGAACAATAAGAGATCACTGACCTTTCCTTCCCCTCCAATGAACGAACTATTTAAAAGCTAAGGCTACTTATTGAGACAACACAAACCAAGGAACCGATGGCAGGTGTCATCAGTGGAGCACTATGCTATTGTGATTAGAAGTATATGTCCATTTACATTGCACAAGCACCTCAAAGCAAAGGCAAAAGAAGAGTCTGTGCAAGTTTGTAAACTTCATCTAAGATGAAAACATGGTACTTCTATCAATCCTAAATTTGCATTTCTGATGTGGAAAATCACAGAATCACAGAACAACCAGGTTGGAAGGGACCCATCGGATCTTCTAGTCCAACCATTCCTATCTAACACTAAACCAAGTCCCTCAGTACCTCATCCACCCATTCAAATTCACCATTTGAAAATGTCATAGTTTCTCACAAACATCTTTGCATCACTTATTGTTTATCCTCTATCTATTTTAAAAGATTTTTCAGTAACTGCAAAAGGAAATCTATGCAGTCCCTTCTATTTTTAAAAAAATTGATTATTCAGCATTAATTAGTAAACTAATTTTTTTCTCACTACTTGTACAAATCTCATTTATCTCTTTTGGCTTCAAATTTCTTTTTTTCCTTCTTTTTTAGGTGTCAATAACCCAACAGCAAAACATAACATTCTACAATGATGATGTTTACATACCTCTGTGGAACTTTCCCCAAATAAAACCAATGGGAAAAATTCCTTTGGCTTAGCTCCAGAAACTCTAGTATCAAAGCACAAAAATTCACTATTCACTTAAAATCTCCTAATTCTATCACCTCTTCAGACTCCGTTCCAACACACAGAATTTAAACACGTGCCTAAACTGAATCAGAAAGAGATATATTTCTGAACTGAAATTATTTATTTTCTACTTTAGGAGTGTAAAATAAGACTGTTAAGGTCTATGAGCACTTTATGTTCAGAAACTGATTACACAAGAACTAGACTACAAGTGGGATCACACAGTTGCACAAAGACACAAAGTAATCAAGTATCTTATCTCAAATACCTCTGGAAAGGACCTAGCATGTTTGATTTACTTGCACAAATGGGCAGTGCTCTCAGTGACCCCAGTACAGTGTTCATCCACATAGATATGAACCAACCTGCCAAAGTGAACACTGAATGTCTTGATTTTAATCAACTTAAGTAAAACTCACTTAAAATTTTAATTTCTATTTTACTTGTGTCATAAATTCTGTTAAAATTATTTAGGAGAATCTTAAGAGCCAACATAGTCCAGAAAGAGTGCAGTGGTCCTCCCAGTGGAAATGTTTTTATTTCCTGGAACTGACAAACATTTCCCTTAATAGTAAATCAAACAGCATCAGAAAAAAAATTCCAGTGCTTTGCATTGACACAGTTAACAAGTATTTGCATGCATAGGCTTCTTTTTATAAGAATAATAACAACTGTGTTTGAGACCATGAATTCTGTAAAGAACCAATCTTTGTCTCAGCAAGACCAAATAGGATTGAGCAGCACCTTAAAGGTCTCATTGTGTAAGCCTCACTGGATTTGCTTTCATCATATTATTTAAAAGAGATGGGATTGCCCAAAGCAAGGGTAATCAAGACCTAAAGAGTGACTGCTTAAGCAAAATGACAGATGAATACAACCACTGCAAAAAGGAGAACACAGCACTAAGGAAAAGTCCATTTAAAACAGCGAAGCAGAGAAAACACATTCAAATGTTTTCTTTGTACATTGCTATCGTTACTACAGAGATTTCTTGGCTGAAATAAGAGTGTGTATTAACCTGAAGTTTGAGACAGTGAGAAAGGACAATCAAAAATGAGTATTAGGAGAATAGGTTTCATTCCCATAGCATGGGAACAAAGAACAAAGCATGGAAAGAATCCTCACGTCTGCAGTCCTTGTAGCACCTCACCAGCTACTATGGTCTATCTAGCATGAAAGATAGCATTTTAAAGACTCCATTCTGATCCTAATTTTAACCCCCACTAGAGTGCCAGAACTGTAAAAAGTTGTCTTGGTAAAATTAACAAGAGGATTCTAAAGTTAATTTTGTGCTAGATCAGGAGAAAAGGATTATTGCCACATCTCACACTTATCTAGCTATTGGCCTAACACTGCTACATGGCAAAAAAAAAAGGCATCAAAAGGTTAACATCTCTTACAGTTCAAACAAAAGTGTACACATCGAAGAGATAAGCAAACAGAAAGTCCTGATAGGTTGGTATCTGCTAGAAGCCAAGCACCCACACAGCTGCAAGCTCACTCTCCTGCCAGCAGCAAGATGGGGAGAAAATAGGAAAAGCAGGGCAGCAAGAAAACTTGTGGGTCAAAATAAAGACTGGGAAATCACAACAGTAATTGTTACAGGCAAAACAGATTCAAGTTGCAGAATTTACCTTAATTTGCTCCCAGTTAATATAAATATTTAATCATTGATTTGGGTGTTGGGAAACAAAGAAGATAAACATTTTCATAGGGCAACTGCCAGGCTTAACTTCGTTGCTTCATCCCAGACACCTCTCCTCCCCAAATTATTTCTGCAGGTTTCACTCAGACCCTTCAGGGAGACAGCGCAGGCAGTCAAGGCCATCACATGGTGGTTTCTCTTTGCTACACCTTGTTGCTCACTCCTTTCCTATGCTCCACATGGTTCTTTTACAGGGTACAGTCCCTTCAGGGGTGAACCTGCTGTGGTGTGGGCTTATCCACAGGCCAAAGTCCCTTTGGGGCCATACCTGCTCCAGCATGTGCTTGTCCATGAGCCACAGTGCTTTTTGGGGCATGCATGCTCTACAATCAAGCAACTGCTCTTCTGATCTTGTTCCCTCTGTTCCTTCCTTCCATGCACTCTTCTGTCCCTTCGTATATATGTTTTCACCAAGGCACTGGAGGAAAGCCTGCTACTGATCTGTAAAGATCTAGAGAAAATGAATGCTTATCAAGAGGTTTTCCTCTTAACAGAGAGAGAGAAGATATCAAAAAAACCAAAAGGGAATTTATGAACCCATTGGTTAGGAAAAGCAAATAAAAAATAAAATTAAAGACAATAAAACTTTAAGACTTTTTGTCCAGTTCATGCCAATAATATCCAGCCAGGTGGGGTTATTTTCAGAACTTGGAATAATAAAAAAAAAACAGAGAGAAGGTTGTTTGTTTGGTTTTTTTAAATAATAAAAAATGAATAGCAGGTAGCCCTGAGGTTAACTTCATTAATATAAAAGGCTAACATCATCTCATTCACAATCTGCTATTTGTTCTTTCCTGTTATTAAATCAATGTGGTTGTAATTCCATTTAAAGAAGATACTTCAATGTATTTAACTATATCAAGGGAGGACTCCATTCAAAACCCCTTTAAAAATTGACTTATTAAAATCATTTGTGGTGTTTATAACACTGTTGCCCTTTTTTCTTTTCTATTTTTCTCTGCAACTCATGGATCACTAATGATGGCATTTTCACCAAGCAGCAGTGACATGCTAAATTAGTCTATATCCTTTTGGCAATTTAACAATGAGCATTAACTATTAAACTTTAAACCCAAACAATATCAATACAAAACTGCGAGTTTTTCAAAGGAAGATAATTGGAAGAAGAACAAAGAATCTTTAATGCTGATTTTTTTAATAAAATGGAAGCAAAATTAAAGATGTAAAACATGACAGATGAAGAAGCCAAAAAGACATACAATTCAGTAAAGTATGAAATGCAAACTGTTCATTCCTATTTATCACTACAACTGGGAAATGTCAAGGAGTTTTAATGCTTAATGAGCCCATCACACTTAGAATGCACCAATTTTAGCTAATTGTTGTAGCTAATTGGCTACAATATTTTTGTCTTCAAAGTCCATCTTCCGTGCTCCCTCCCTCCTCTCCTCCTCTTCCAAAATGGCAGCGCAAAAACTCTGAGCATCTTGCCTGGACTAATTTACACCTTTTAGTGTGCACGGAGTAGTTTGTTGGTTATTTTTGAAGAACGCATTTCAGATAATACTTCAGAAAGGATTCTTTTGCTGACATGTTTTAATAGATAACAACATAGTTAATATAAGCAACAGTGGAACAAAAATCAGTTCAGCTACATGAGGATGTTGATTCAACTTCTTTTAAAACCTCACATTAAACAAAAAAAGTCTTGCTTGGCTACCCATATCAGACAGATACTATTGATATCAGATTTATAGTGTAGAAAAATAAATTACTAGCATTATATTAACCAATATTGTTAGAGATCTTTAATCTCAATGTAAAATCTACTCTTGGGAATATGAAGGAGGATTAAGCATTTCTGACTCACTTAAACCAGAAGATATTTTAGTCACTTATGTCTGCAGCTTTGCTACACAGAACCTACATTGATACTGTGTAAGAAACAAGAACGTAGGGTAACAGGGACACAAACCATTTTTCACTCTGACTCCAGAATGACTGTTTGTCATAGAAGATATGGTTGGACTCAATTATCTGGTGAGTCTTTTCCAACCTGGTGATTCTATGATTCTATATCATCCAGAATATCTACTAAACAATGAAAACCATTAATTACCCACACAGGCTTTCTGCTTTTCTTTTTTTATGTAGTCAGGTAGTTACTGCTTTTCTGGCTTTACTTTTTCCCTCACAGATATTAAATAACTATTCTAGAACTTGGTATTAGGATTAGCTAGTTAATTTAACATCTTTTTTTGGGAAACGAAGTGTTTCCTAAATACAATAGAGGGAGTCTTCACCTAATAGGTGTCACACCATTCTGTCTGAGGAAACTCTACATTTGGTTGTGGCTTTTCTATTCAGTTCTGCAATAGTTACTTCTAGAAAACAAATGGTTTGCATAGTGTAATCAGATGAATAAACAGTTCTTTTAGAACTGCACTTAAGCATGTGCATACATCCCATTAAAGTCAGTGGATTTAGACTAAGCTTTCTTGTATATTCATACATTTAAGCATATATGCATATGATTTTCTGGATCAAGAAATATAAATTTTCTTTGTAACCTGAGTTTATTTAAAACAAGTGCAATTAATTAAATAGCTATTATTCAAAAACAAACTCAAAGAAAAATCTGATGATCTGATAATTCTGAGATAATTGGTTACATTTTTAAAGCTATTTTCTTACCTGAAGTTACACTACTTTTATAAAAAAAAAAAAAAAGGGAAAACAATTAAGAACCCCCCATCCTTGTATAAACCATGCATTACATTCTCTGCAGAGATCAAGTTCTTGCACCAAATAACAATCTCTTTTTGGTTTCATCAGTTTTCTCAGAATTATCTTCCTGACAGTTGATGTGTCAGATGGCAATGCTTATTTTGACCAATGATTATCCATTCAGCACAAGCTTAAATTAAGACAGTAGAAAACATTTCATCTCCTTCTTCTATAATCCTACCTCTTGAAATCCTAGTAAATATGTTTTATTGGTATTAGACCTCAAAGATTAAAAATATCCCAACAAAAAAGCCATGCTGGGTGATTGATACGTATTCCCATTGTTAAGAGGCAGCTGACACCAGCTGGCCCCATGTTTCATGCAGCTTGCCCATTAAACCTGCCTCACTGCTCTGAACGACTTTATATAGTAGGGTGTCTGGCAAAACCTTGGAATGCTGTCAAGCCACACAATCATAACTATTCAATATAGTCTGCATAATTTAAAAGCAAGGAGACAAAAGATTACTATTATTATCACCAAGCAACTAAACGGTACACAGCTACGCTGAGTAACATTAGCACCTGAATGTTATGTAGCAACAGTGTCTCAGGTCACACCGGTTGGAAAACATTGATTCTTTCTTCTGCACCACTGCCAGGCTTTACTAGGATGGGGAATGACAAGTGTTAAAAAAGAATTAAAAATAAATAAAGAGAAGTTGGAGAGAAAACGGGGTAGGAGGCGGAACAAAACTGCAAAATATGTGCAGTTGATTATCTGGTTGAAACGAACACTTGTGTTACGTATTGATTCTCACCTGATTTTTTGTTATTTATTTGATTGATGACAATGGTGCTTCATATCAGCTCAAGCCACAGTAATATTTCACAACCATGTTTGTGAGAGCTGAACTAAGTGAGAACAATTGGATCAGAAGGCCCTCAGTCACATTTCTTTGATTTAGTGAAGCAGGAGCCTATCTTTATTGTGCTGTTGCTAAAACCATCAGTAATTAAAGCTGAGTGCTTAAATCTTTGAAGTTCATCAAACAACATGCCCAACACGCTTGTTTACTGCTAGAGATGTGCTAAAACTTGAAGTCAACCAAGCCAGCAAAAGCAGACCTCCAAAGATTTGAAGAACCACAGGAAGTATTTGCTACTTAGAATAATTTTAGAGGCAAAATAAGCCTGTTTTCCTTAAAATACTGTTCAGCAAATATCTACCAAACTGTTTAAGAAATGCCAGATATACAGATTTTGGTAACAATTCCCATGCTAATCTTCTGCAAAAAATGGAAAAAAGTTACATTCAGAAAGTAACAGTAACTAAAAGAACAATCATGTTATGATTAGGAAAAAAACAAACAAAAAAAAAAAAAAACACAAAACAAAACCAAAAAGGAGTATACTTGTAAGTTTATTCCTATTCAGCAAAACTTTTGAGGAATCTACTTGAGTTTCAGAAAGACCTTAAGAATATGTTTAAAATAAAGCACACGTTCAAAAGATTCATTGAGCCAAGGTTCAAAATATTGCTTTAAAAAAACCAGTACAGCACATTTTAAACTTTGACTTTAATAGCTTCATTAACAAAGCGATGATGAGCTATGGTATAATTCTACTGCTAGCTCTAACAACAATGTTTTCCCTTAGAAAGCCATGCCTGCTGTTCCTTTCAAACTGTAAAAATGTACTAACTCTTTGAGTTCTCTCCCTCTACCTGAGCTAATCTTCAGAACCCTGCCTCTCTTTAACAGTGACTTGGATTGTGAAAAAATTTACCTCTGCTTGAAAACTATGCTACTTTTGAAGGTCTCTGTAACTCCCCAGTACCTGTGACTGTAAGTATGATCAAGCTCAAATCTTTGCTTTGCTAGTTACAATAAAAATACACAGTTTAACATGACTTTACTCCAACAACTTTATATTATTAACAGATTAAAGAGCTATGAGACTGATTTCCTGAAATGCATAGGAAGCCTTTTTAAATGAAATAATCTTTCTAGAGCCACTCATCTGGATCTAAACCCTGCATAGCTTTCAGAAGCTGCTGAATAGAAACCCTAAATAGTCTTGGAAGGCTGGTAAAAGTAGTGTTGTGAATGTCATGTGAAGGTGACCCTAAAATCAGTCAGTGTTAGTCTGACTATTACAAAGTTGTGACAACTGAGCAGCAGTAATGCTTGCCTGAAACACTTCTACTGAGTCTCTTGACTAGCTGAAGCAACTTCTTTTTTGTCCAACTGGATACAAGCAAAAATAGCTTTAAAGGAGAAAGGACACAGAGGCAAACACTTTTTGAGCCAGGGCCCTCACAACCAGTCATCTCCCTGAGGGACTAAGATGAAGTTTGCCTACTTTATTGTTATAAATAAAACAAAACACCAAACAGGAGAGAGGATTTAGATAGACAGTATGCAGCCTGGATTGGCAGAGCAGGTTAGGAAATGTTCCTGCTTATGTCTCATAAAACAATGCAGAAAGAGATGAAAATTTTTCCTATTTGATTCTTTAATGTAAATTAATCCTTTTACTTGTCAAAGTGATATCAAAACCCCAGTGGGAAGAACAGACTATTCTTTTAAAAAGTAAACAAACAAGACAGTTTTGATTTGAAATGAAAACAAACAGCTACAAAAAGATAGGCTTTCATTATTTTCAAGACCTTGGCATTCCTGCAAATATATTCATGAATTAATCATTAAAAACTTAAATACAAATAAATCATGCATTTTCCAATGCAAATATTCTCTAAAGAGTACTGCAAATGGTTATTAAAGCATAGTTTCTTAAGCTCCTTGCATCAGCTCTCTCTTCTACACACAGCTCAACGTGTGACAGTAAAAACCAAAGAAAATTGTGAGTAGACACTAGCATTATGTCACCATGTATTAACAGTACTAAAATCTGTTAATAAAACTACTATACATATAGTAAACAGCAGGAGTTTTGGAATGCCATGCAGCTTTTAAATTATTAGCATTAATTAGCCAAATCAAAAAAAGATCAGGAAACACATTAGAAGTAAAGACAAGTCTACCTGCATTGCTGTGTCAAAATTACATTTCCAAACAACCAATTAGTAAAGACGACCTTTCAGCCCAATAAGCCATATGTAAAGTGGGACGGTTTCATTACAGTGGCTCCCTAATTAAAATGTAAAGGCTGCTGATCATTGCATAATTAAACAACACGTCATGTGGTTTCATTTGGCAACTGCAAGCAGCTAGGCCTAAAATCATTAACGACTAAGACGTCGTCTAAATGAGTTCAGAGACTGTAGAACTACATTCTGTCAGAACGAAGAGCATCCTATGGTCATTATGGAGATAATATCCTCCAAAGGGACTGTTACGAACAAAATGTTGAAGTTCTTTCTCTCAAAATGACTTTGACTTTTTTTATATCCGGTTTTCTTACTAATTAGCCTAAAAGAAAAAGGCTAGCAGGGCTAATTAACTTCCAGCTACTGTAATCTAAATAGGAAGCTGCAGAATCAAAGATTTTCCCTGTGGATATTCTTAAAGTTTTTCATAAGTTAAAGCTCTGCTATTGAGAAATTATTTGATAGGTAACCTTATGCCTTGATTGAGAACCTCTTATGTGACTTCTCACTTTAATGCCTGAGGAGTAAAACCATTTGCAGCGATAGTTCTCTGTGTTCCCTGGACCATAGATGGCCTTCAGTGATGATGCACAGAAATACTGAGAGCCAAGTAGTGAATTTGTAGCACAGGGAACTTGCTGGAGAATTTTGGGAGTGGGAATTGTTTTGAAAAATAGTAATGCCAGTCACAAGAAAAGCATGTATTGAGACATATACATGCCTCTCCATCAGTACTTCCGGAGTTTAAAAGTGTATTAGACATAAGTAATATTAGTTCCAGTTCATTTGAAAGCAGAGTAGACAATATCTTTTACAAGCAGCCAGAAACACATCCCAATCAATACTTCACAGTTTGTCATCTCGTATCTCCTACATCTTCATCTATATCTTTACTGCAATAAGGAATTCAGATGCTTCTTTTGATCACTTGGATGCTAAAACTCATTCAAGGGCTTTGCTCTTTGGAAGTAAATAACACTGGATCTAAATGAAATTGAAAGAAAACTGCTTGGCAGAAAAGTTAAGTTGTTCTTAGCATTCACCAGATTTACAGATAATGAAGAACTAAATGAATTTAGGGGAGATAGAATAAAAAAATACTGCAATAATAAGTACCTGAAAATACCAAGTAGATAACAATCTGAAACTAAGGGTGAACATTTGATAAATAGAGTGCACGTTTTATTTCTCAGCTCACAATACTTATTTCAACTTGTCAGCCTCTCACCAGGGCTTGGTGGAGAGAAATAATCCGTTCAAGAACTCTCCTTGAATTTTATTTTTGTTTCTTTCTTTTATATGTACGATATGTACATTTTTCTTGTTCCAAAACATCACAGATTAGTCACAAGGTAAACTATCAAGATGAACAATAAAAATGAGAAAGAAAAGTCTGAAAAAAAATGTTTTCTCTTCACAAGCCTTGAAGAGCAAAATCACTTCAAGTGTTATTTAAAGTATTTTTACTGTATCCTCTCTCTTTAGAAATTCTGTGTACTTACACAGATGTAAAACTCATCCAGCAGAAATAATTCAACTTCAACTAGTGTGAAGTATGTGAAAGAGACAACAAACTGACTTAATGCTTGTTACTGACTACCTGGCTTGTATTTCACATAAGCAGTTTGACTCAAAAAATGCAAACAATAGTTATTTGCCGTTTAATTAAATGATGCATTTCTTCTCTAAGGTTTCTGTATTTCTTGCAGTTTAAATTTTGTGTTGATTCTACAGCATACTGTTATGATTGTTTTGATTATTCCTCTTCATTTCCAATCTAATAATTGCAATCAACTTGATGCCAAGTAACTGCCCTTAGTATTTCTTCTGTTGTCTCTAATATAAATTAAGTTTTGCTAAGATAGATACAGAAATGTCCTTTTTAAGCTTGCTGGAGAATAGTTATCAACTGTTTGTGATTACTCTGCAGACCTTCTATCTTGTATAACAGAAACACAACTCAGAAAATTATTATGGTAGGACATCCTACCGTTTCATCATTCAGCCTCCTGCTAATATTACCTTTTGGCCTTCTGCATCTAATGACTTTACTCCTTACAAAGAAGAGAGGCCCCTTTACAGAAACTCAGTTAAACAATGCTGCCAACTGGAAAATGGACCACAAAACTTCTAAATATTCTGCTACTTACAATGAAGATTATATACAGTCAGATTTGCCTCTTCTGAAAGAGGAAGTTCATGAAAAAAAGGTCTTATTGTTCTCACTACTGGGAAACTATTACTTTCCCATGGATAAGATATGAAAGGATGGCATATCTTTTTTATTTCCATAATAGACAGCACTCAATAGAAAGACATATTTGCATTTGATCCTTTCTTATGTTTTCTAATTGATAAGCAATGAAGACAATAGAGTTTCAGAAGCTTCAGAAAATCCAACATAGTATCAAGTTATTACTGCATATTAGCATATATTCTTTGTTGAAACACTCTTCTATATCATACAGGTTTTCAGAGAAGTCTAAGAAGTAGAGAATAGGCAGGGCATGTCACTTAGCCAATCAAATATTTTACCTGCCCTCTGTGTGGTTAAAAAAGAACAGAAATCTGCATGCACATGATCTAGGGGTGGAAAACTTACATCTTCTAAGTCTTACAGCTGAATGAAGTAAGAGGTAGGAGCACACACTTTCTCTGCTTGAGAATGGAAAGAGATGTCAGAAAAATCTCGAAATCTTTAAAGTAAGTCCAGTAAAGAAGTCCAGTAAAGAAAGAAGTCCAGTAAAGAAAGAAGTCCAGTAAAGAAAGAAGTCCAGTAAAGAAAGAAGTCCAGTAAAGAAAGAAGTCCAGTAAAGAAAGAAGTCCAGTAAAGAAAGAAGTCCAGTAAAGAAAGAAGTCCAGTAAAGAAAGAAGTCCAGTAAAGAAAGAAGTCCAGTAAAGAAAGAAGTCCAGTAAAGAAAGAAGTCCAGTAAAGAAAGAAGTCCAGTAAAGAAAGAAGTCCAGTAAAGAAAGAAGTCCAGTAAAGAAAGAAGTCCAGTAAAGAAAGAAGTCCAGTAAAGAAAGAAGTCCAGTAAAGAAAGAAGTCCAGTAAAGAAAGAAGTCCAGTAAAGAAAGAAGTCCAGTAAAGAAAGAAGTCCAGTAAAGAAAGAAGTCCAGTAAAGAAAGAAGTCCAGTAAAGAAAGAAGTCCAGTAAAGAAAGAAGTCCAGTAAAGAAGTCCAGTAAAGAAGTCCAGTAAAGAAGTCCAGTAAAGAAGTCCAGTAAAGAAGTCCAGTAAAGAAGTCCAGTAAAGGCCAGAAGCATTCAGGGTTCTGAGAGTGGTTTTTAAGAAGTTATTTTATGGACAGCAGATACAGAAAATAGCAGAGCTGCCTAATAATACCAGTACATTTACATATTACCATAGTATTGTCAACATCCCAATATTATGCCCATTACTAACCATAATATGTTGCAGATACATCCGTTAGTATCATTACTTATGATGCTCTGATACTTTCATGTTCTTGCTGTTGTGAAAGATTCAAATGTTATTACCCATCAGACTTCATAAGCAAATAAAATAATACAAAGCTTCTCAAAGAAAATGGAGACAGACAAGAATGACAGTTTGATATGCAGTGCATAAGAAAATAATGTACTGCTGGATGGTTAAGTAAATGAACACAACATTGCAATATATTCTTAACAATTATTCTGAAATCAGTCTAACAGACTGCACAGTTACCAACTCTTGTGAGATCACAAATGATAGACAGATGACAACTCTGTGAATTTTGCTCAAGGAATAACAAAAATGAAAAATTAAAAACCTTGCTGCAGCACACTTAGGCAATCTCACGAAGTAAAAAGTTTGTAAGTAGAAGATTTTAATGTAAAATATCTGAAACAAAAGGAACATGAATGGGGATAATTCTGCATCTTTACACATGATTCATTGCCATGTCACTTATATTTTAAATGCTAGCTGAAAATACATGCATTTCATTGTGACCCATTAAAATATGAAACATTAGATAGGAATGTTCCCACAAAATTTGCAGCATTTCAACACATTAGGATATTAGGATAATTCTAATGTACATGCATATTTTACATGACTGTAATACCTTTGGCTATATGGGGGTTTAATTTTTTGCATAGCAAAAGTTGTAGCAAAAACACTGAGGAGAAAGGACAGAGAAAATATGCAATATACTATAAACAATGACAATCCTTTATCCCCGAAAAATACTATTAATAGTAGTATTTTCTGACCATTCCTAGCAATGTAACTCCCTATTATTTCCTTTTGGTACTGGGGTTAGCTGTTCAAAAGAGTGTTGTATTGAGACATCCAGATGCCTAAATGGAATGATTTCAGATCACTTTGATGATTGGTATTTACTACAAAAAATGAATTGCACCATTCCAGGGCATCAAATAAAACAGAATTTGTTTCTGAATCATACCTCTTTATGGACAGAGTGTCCCAAAGCACTTTATAACACAGTATCTTACTGACAGCACAGCGAGTACAGGAAAATGTGGTAGCCAGAATGCTCTCACCAAAAGCTCAGATGTATTCACAGGCAATAGAAAGTCTTTTATTTGGAAGAGTTGTTGCCCCAGAAACCCAAGGTTTATTTCTGTTCTTTTTCACAAGAAAGACCTGAGACAAATTTTTATTCAACAAGGTAAGGATCCTTTTAGATTCTTCACATCAAATGTGTTAACTGGTTTCAGTTAGAAGATGCATTATTTCACACCACCTAACAGAATATTTCAAATGGAAAGCTGAACAGTATTGTGATGAAAATAGTACCAAATTATAGAGATTCTGAAGACACACTGTCACCCACATTGTTTTGCTGATACCATTATGTCTTCCCAAGTTTGACCAAAAAAATAAAAATATAACCCTGCTGATGTTATTACAGATTATTAAATTCCCAGTGCAGATTTAATTTAATTTCCATAAATTTATAAAATAGGAAAATAAATGCCAAGTAACATATTTATGTATATATACTTATATTGCTAGTATATAGAATAATTCATTCAGACTCTTGTAGAGTTCTTGAGGAGACAAATATAGCCCCAGATCTTTTGAAGGCCAATCGTGTGCCCTGGCAGCCAATGGAGTCAGTTGTGTCATGGATGCTCCATACCTGGAGGTGTCCAAGGCCAGGCTGGATGAGGCTATGAGCAACCTGACCTAGTGAAAGGTTTCCATACCCATGACAGGGGGGTTGGGACTGGATAAGCCTCAAAGTTCCTTCCAACCCAAACCATTCTGTGATTCTTCACTCAGAAAGTAGTGAAGCACTGGAACAGGCTCCCCAGGGAAGCAGTCATGTATCTATCTTCCCCATAAATACAAATATCCACAAAGTTTTAGCCTCAGAGATGTGTACTCAGCTGCCACTGTGGAATTAGGATCATATACTTGTCTTACCCAGCCACACAAGTCATTATTTCCAAGGCTAGCTTCACCCTTCTCACTCTTCCTCTGTCTTCCATTCCCACTTCAACCACAGATAATATCCAACATAAACAAATCATAATATAAACTACAAACTTTGCAATCCTTATTTAGTAAGGTCCTGCCTGTACGCATATGTTATATCCAAACCACCTACCACCATGTTCACGAAACATTTAATTTAAAGGAGCATAGATACAAGTGATTCTTTTTGTTTTGAGCTATCTTACTGTTCCAAAAGGTCTTGCAGATGTGCATGGAGACTGGCAACCCTTCAGACAGTAATGAGAAAAGATTTAAAGTCAGCATTTCAAATATCATTATTAAAAATTCAGTGGCTACTTGAATTACAGGTTTACTGACTATGCAGTTACCATAGATATCAGAAGGTTACCTAAAGTAAAGCCACCAACTACAGTGCCCCTGTTCTCCTAATAATATGGTTAGAGGTCTCTGCACAGCACTTGGTAATAAAGAACTTTCTCTTAAAGGAAATAGCTGCTGAACAATGACACCTGCTGATACTTCAGCCTGGTATACATCTTATTAGAAACACCCTATTCTCTCCCCCATTCTTATCCCTGTAGTAGCCTGCAGCGTAACTTTACTGCATCTAAGAAAGGGTAAAAGCTTTGGGTTAATAATTCTTCCAGAATAGTCTATATTTTCATGCAGTGTGGATCCAGGTGATATGCTTAATATAAATCCAAAGCATCAGCTGGTTTTTTTTTAAAAAAGAAGCATTTCTGCCTTTGTTTTAAGTATGAACTGTGGAATAATTTATTCTTAATACCACAGTAAACTGTCAGCTATCTTGACAACTAGAAATGAAGTGTACTGCACTTCTTAGAAATACCCAGAAATACTTTTTTGTGTTACAGAAAGAATAGAGAGAAAAGACAACACATTGAAACCCACAACCAAGCTCTGCATGCACAGAAACTTCATTCAGATGCCACTGCATTACGATCTGTAGAGCCCTTAAGTCATAACAACCTATCAGAAAAAAAATCACCTGAAGTGATCTCAGCATATCTAAAAATGTTCAACTGTCCTTTTGAAGCAGCAATTCAGGCATTTAAACTCAGGAAAAAAATCTTGACAGAAAATTCAAGGGGAAAAAAAAAAAACATGTTAGTGGAAGAGAAACTGCCTTAATTGGGTAGTTAAGAGTATCTGATAGGATTATAAAAAGGCAAACTGTCACAATGCAATTCTTCTCCTGGCCACTGGCCAAAGCAGTGCAGATTTTAAAGGAGAGAATAAACCACCACAATTAATGCAGCACCTCCTGCATAGGATAATTTCAAAACCGTTACCTGCATTTCACTTCTATTTGCATGAGAGGTAATTTTCACTTATTTTATAGTTTCCCACTGAATTTCTTCATCATTTAAATCTTTGCATACAAAAGGCAATGTGCCCCAATGAAAAGTCACTGACAGTCAGCAACACCAATACATATTTCTAGTGTGGACAAGGAAATACTCTAATTGCACCAGAAGAATTTATTCTTATTTGAATCATTCTGCTCATGTACAGTATCTATACCAGACGCTGCATTTGTTTAGGTACAACAACTCAGATGCAGTCAGAGCAAACATTCACCACAGAAAAGCAATGGAATAATTAGAGGTAATAGGTCAGCAGCAGTTCCCCCCTGTGACATATTATTCATCTTCAGTAACCAAAGTGCTTCTCCTCTTCATGTGAGCCACGACTTACTTTTTGTCCAAACTTTAAGCTGTGATATTTAAAGGCTAACCATTCTTCTGACCTAAAAAAACTATAAGTAAGGAGAAACTCACCAGGAAGGGAAGGTAGAATTAAGATGTCAATACCTGTTCAGTGCTGCCAAGACTGGTTTTATTTTCAAAAAGAAAAAAAAAAATCACATTACTTGATATAAACTCTGCAAAGCAATCAGAATGACTGTCCACACAGTAGAAAGAGGACATTCAATTTAGAAAAATGAAGAGGTTCATGAAATACCTTAATGTCTGCTGCCTCTGGCAAGTAAGGGAGTTTTTCTTCCCCTTTCTGTAGGTGGCAAATTTATTTCTAAGTGTTCTCTGCTTACAACTTCTTGCATCAAAAGGGCACAAAGGAACATATGAGAAAAATGAAGTTGTGTATTCACAGAGCAGGGCTTCACTTGACCTTAGGCTTTAAATGGCTAGCGATAATTTGATAATTTGTTGGGTTATATTTATATATTTAAATTTTATTTATACTAGGTATGAACATATTTTATATATGTGTGTGTGTATATATATGGCTCATCCACAGCAGTCATCAAATCTCATGCAGATAGTTTGCTTGTTCTCTCAAGTTTTTTCACTTGATCTAAAAAAATATTTAAATTTAAAAAGAGGCTTCAGAGCTGCATTTTTTACAGGACCTGCCATTTGTCACTTCCTAACACATCCTGAGAAAGAACAGGAGGGATGAAAGTCCAGCAAGCCTGCAAAGCACATCTAGGACTAACACCTTTGGATCATTACTCCTCTTCCTATTTCTTTCTTTCCTGCTACCAATACAACTTTCTCAATCAACGTGGGAAAGGTACACTGACAGCAAAAGAAGTAACAACTACGATCAGCAGCATTTCTATTGGGTCTACAGTGACAACTTCTCTCAGTGAGATGACATATATGGCACCCTGGTGTTTTTCTTGATCCTTGTAGTCAAGACAAGACATCTTTAGTAGAAGGAGGCATCCAAGACTGACATTTCAGAAGAAATATCTGTCTTGTGACAAGTTCCAGGATTGTTTCCTATATATTTTATCATAACTCCATATTAAATATTAAGACCTGCAAATATGGCAGACAAAAAGCCTCTTGACTTATTCTAATGACAGTTGAAAAGTAGAAACCATGGTACTTTGTAGTATATACCTCTCATCTGTACCATTTCCAGCAGCAGACTAAATTTTTTTAAGTAATGTGCTTTCCTTGCATTTGTTGTCCCTTATTGGAGATTTTCAGTTTATGAACCGGGATTTCAAAATACAATAGTTCTGATAACATTACCAGATATACATCATTCTGGGGAAATAAGCTGCTGCTTAAAACTAAATCATCTCTTTATTGCCTGTTCATGACTCAAATACTCGTGCCATGCAGAAACATTTCTAACTCTTAAATTTCAAATTTTCTAACTGACCAATAGGCAAAGTAACAGTTTATTATCATTAGCTGAAGTATTTTCCCTTGGTTCAAGTGCAAGTTACCATACCTCGATGCTCCACCACCGTGAGGAGGATTACTGTTCTTACGATTTGTTATCTATTACAAACATTTAATTTGATACAGGATATTACAGTATAAATAATAGCTTAGTACAACACATTTTCTTGGTTCACCAACAACCAGCACACCCTTCATTTTTCATACAGCTCTTCTGTTCTCAAATACAGCAGCTAGGCCTATTAAAAATAAATTAATCTCTTTAAATGTCACACATGTGACATTTAAAAAAAAGTACATCCTTATTTTTTCCTTTCTCTATAAGCATATCTAGAATAGTTTCTTCCTTCTTAACTCACACTTAAGTACATTCTACTCAACATTCCTGTAGTGTATGAAACTAGCACAGATGATGATATCTGCAATTTTAATGATTACTTCTTCATTATCTAAAATAATTCAAACTTAAGGGAAATAAAGTAATACCTATGCAAAACAAACTGCAGGAAGACTTTCAAAATTACCCTTCTAAGACTGTAAGGAATCTAATTATGGAGGCAATTCATCATTGCCTATTGTGCATTATGAGAGACAGCTGGTACTGTCAGATTCATAATATTCTACCCAGCTCTTACCTGTAACTAACCAGCAAGGGCTAAACTAATCCACTGCCTGTTTTTCTGTTGTGAGCAAGCTCAGGCAAAAGACAACTTCATGTAACCAAACAAGTGAAGATTCAAATCCTAGCACAAATTAGAGACACTGGCAGCCTCTCTAGTTGTCACACAATTACTATAAAAGCAGGAGCAGGACTGGAGACACCATCAAATAGCCCTCAGTGTTATGAAGACCAAAAAATAATGATCGTGGATGGTCCTGCCTTGAAACTTAGGCAATTACACATAAATTTTCTATATAAGCTTTCCTGTGAAGGGCCTCTAAATGGTTTGAGTTCCCACAGCTGCATGACTTAAATTTTTTTTTCCTCCCAAAATATTAAATCCAAGCTGGGAAGGTTATTTTAAAATCTTATCAAACATTAGTGCTCTTCCAAAACAGCACTGCATAATTTTATTTTCCATTTGAGTTTTTTCTGGATTTTAACTTGCACATACTTCATATATACTGACAAATATTTCCATGTCATCGTTGCTATGATAAAAACAGGTCCCAGTACCACAATAAAGATGGCCTGAGAGGCGGGAAACAGATTTTCAATGTTGTGGTCTTACAGAGGGTCATGAGCCTGGATCGTTCTATCTAAATAATTCTACCCTGAAAATAAAACATATGTTATGAAATCACCTAATACCTCATAGCCTGCACCCCACCTAAACATATGCAAAGAATGAGCACTTCCTCACCATGTAGAGAAGGATTAAGTACCCACAATATACACAAAGTATATTCTTTTTCTTGCTCGAAGAGCAAAGAAAGCAATAAACTTGTTCTTCAATTACAAACCAAAATACAACATTTAAGTTAGGCAATCATAAATATGCTGTGCAAATTTAAAAGGTTTTTAAAATAAAAAAGTTAAGTGTTTCATTTACAATCAAAAAATAATGAGGTCTTATGAATTATAGATGTATATCTTTTATAAGTAAATAGCAATAGCTACAATTTATTTACATACTTGGTTAAACACCTTTAATTTGCCTTTAAATTTTAATTTTGAAGTGCGAGTAACTACTATTAATATGAATAGCTACCGTGCTTTGTTTCCACATTTCATAAAGTTTCTACACATTTAGGCATTCCAGGATTCATATTTACTGTCTTGAAATCTATGGGAAGGCTGAACATTTTGTGAAAGACAAAAATTGACTAACATATAAAACGGACAAAAAATGTTTGCACTGCTTAAAAGACATACTCAGCGCTTAAAGAATTAAGCTCAGACAATAAGTAAATTAGATTTACGTTCTGCACGTAAAGATCCCTGATATCAAGTGCTCACTTGTCTCAATTTATCTTAAGCAGAAGTGAGGGTAACAGCACTTACAAAAGAGGCTAGAAATTATAAATTACATCTTATTGTATGAAGTCAAAGGTTAAACTTATTATTGCTCAACACAAGCCAACCTTAACCCCAGGATTAATGCCATAAACAAAAAAAGAAAATTCAGTGTGCACACATAATGCGCTGGGATAATGTCTCTGAAGAATTACAAAAGTGAAATTATGCCCCCTACTGCTTCCAGAAAATGTTTCTGTATAAATGGGGTCTTTTGGTTCAAAGGGAAATTATCATGTAAAACCAATGAACATGTATTTTCAAAATAACCAGTGCTCATTAGCACGACATATGCCAAGGACAATTTATTTCTTCACTGGTTTTTAATTAAAATATATGAAGGGCCTTGTCTTGTAGAGGAAACTTTAAGGAACATAAACAGCTAGAATGAATATATAACTTAAGTTTCTCAGAAGTTACGTATTTGGGTAAAGGAAGTATGAAGATTTAATTCCAATTTTTTTCTTGAGGTATTTCTGAATATGTCAAATTTCAAACAATAACTTCTATATAGTAATAATACTGTTCAAGCAGCAGAAGTGATAGGATTGATTTTGCTGTCAGCTAGCAAGTTGACACAATTCATTAACAGCTAACAGAGATCATACAGTGCCTTTGAGTTGTGGAAGACCACAGTTCAATTCCCAACTCAGTTGTTTAGTTCTGGAATCACAGCTACCGTTGTAATGAATTTCTTGATGGGCTGGTAAAGCAGGGTTATTGTTTGAAATGCTTTCCAGGGATGAGGAGAGAGCTCAAATACTGAAGAGTCATTAACAAAGCCTCTTTTATTTGTTCTGCTTTTAAGCCACAATAGACTCAATGGTACCAACACTGTTAACTCCTGATTTCTACCAGTGTAAGTGAAAAAAAAACTCCTCAGATTCTTAAAAATATTTGGACCTTAAAAATATTAACCTTCCCTAGTTCAAAGTGAAATACTTACAGAAATACATATTGGGAACATTATTGTCTTTGATGATTTGATCTTTAGCGTCCCTGAGACAACTGTTGAAAACATCATATCTGTTGCTACCACCTATCTTTGTTCAAGGCTCGCAGAGTGAAATGTCTACAGTTCACAAAGTGTTTATGGTACAAAAATATACCAGTAAGTAAAGTTCATGAGCTGACAGGGACAGGCATGCTTTTTGATTAGCAAGTCCTATTTTATCACAAATCAAGTCGTGTTCTGATGTTATTTAGACAATACTACAATGACTTTACACTAGCCATTTTCATCCCAAAGCACAATAAAATACTGCTAGAAGAGAACCAGATCTTACCTGATTCTTATGCAGACACCTCTACAGCAGAGTGTTTAAGGCACGGGTGGGAGGGGTGCTAAGGAGCATGGTTTAGTGTTTGATAGGAATGGTTGGACTCGATGATTGGGTGGGTCTCTTCCAACCTGGTTATTCCATGATTCTATGATTCTAAATCCAAAAACATTCTCTTTGCTGTCAGAGAAACTGAAATTCCAGCACCTGTTTTTTCAGAAACATTTGGATAGAACCATTTCTGCTCATTTATGGGAACATTGCAACCCATCAGCAACAGAAGAAAAAAAAATCATGATATTTTACTCTTTAAACATTAACCAGATCAAAGACTGCCTGAGTGATGAGGCTTAGCAAAATACTAATTCTATTCAAACTTGAACGACAAGTCAGAAATATACATATTTCTTCAAGAGCATATTTACTAAATAAGTTCAGAAACTAGATTTTGTCCCAGCTCAATTCATTTTGCTCTGTTCAACGTTTCTAGCAAAAAGTACAGCCAGAGTGCTATCTGAACACTATTTCAAGAGACTGCAATATAACTACTCTTCTATAATCCTCACTTAATATAAATCACTATGGGTTAACTCGACTTAGAAGTATAAAAATATTTAAATATATGAAGTGTTTTAGGTCATAGGAAATTATTTTAAACCACTGAAGAGTAGATATTGACCAGGCAGGGCATTCCAATGATTACATGTTATTTCCATGGCAAAACTGCATTTAAGTGTGCTCAAATAGAGCTCCAGTACAACTGAATATAGCCCTGACTTACAAGTATTTCTACAAGTGTGATAAACATGTTGGTTTAGGATTTAATAGTCTGGAGGTGACTGGAGACTAACGCCACATCAATGTGAGAGAGTGTATATCATGGCTGACAGAAGTTTCAAAAATTTCTTCTGCTATGTAAATAAACTACCTCCAACTTATTTTTCCTAGATTTTGATGTAGGAGTCTTTATCATAAAACCAAACTTAGAGCTGATTTCTATTTCTTCTAGTGGAACAGGTTGAAATAGGATGGTATCTTCCTGAATATAATTTGCTATTTTTATACCACTGTGAAAGCAAGCACATAAAAGGAGGCATCCCATTTCTATAAATATGCTTTCTAAATGTTAAAGGGTTAAAGCAATTTCCAGAGGTCTCTATATAGAAAAAAACCCTCCACTGGTATTTGATTGAACTGCCTCTGCTCCAAAGGCATGCAGTAAAATACACTGGAATCAAATGTAAATGCATCATTGTCCTTTATGCAAAGAAAGTCAGTTTATTCTGGGTTTTTTCACCACTGTTACACAAACCTAGCATGCCCAGTTGGTGTAAGTAAAATTAAACTGAAATTGGTAGAAATATTCTGATTTACAACAGCTGGTGATTAACCCCACCTATTTTAGTATGATTATATTAGATCCTACTCTTAAGAGTCTGATTTTCGACTGCAGTGTTTTCAAATAGATCTCTCAGGAGATGATCAGTTAAAATATAAATATATCAGAAACACTTTCACAAGCTTGGACCCAGTAGAAGTCATTGTAAGGAGCCTACTGTCCATACACAAAACTTAAAGATGTGGCATACTCAGAGGGGAAAAAATACATTTCTGTAGGTGAAAATTCTGTTCTGTACAAGAAAATGCAAGCCAAACGTTACCATTCTTTTTTAGACATTAAAATAAAATTAAAATTTAGGACAAGATTCTGGAAGACCTCACTAGAGTAAACCAACACCTATGCAAAAGTGCAGTCAGTAGGATTTGAAGACTACATTGCATAGTTTGATAGGTAATTTCTTTTTGCACCTGTAATGTTAATTCATGATCTCATAGTCTTTGATGACATTTCATTCAATTCACTTTCCTCCCATGTGACTACTTAGCTTTTGGTATTCGATTTAACTAGGACTATTACAATTCTATCTGTTCCTGTACAGACTGCCCATACTGGTTACATATGTCCACAAAATACTGCCCTATTTCTCACTGCTTTTCACACATTCAGATGAAAACCATTCAGTTTAGCAGTTTCATTGAAGTCAATGAAATCATATATAAAGATGAATAATTCTAACTTCTGTTAGTCTTACCGTCATAACAGATTTTGTGTAAGCTGTCAGCAAGCTGGTGTCATTCAGATGTGGAAATTTTTGCACCTGTACTCATCCTGCTTTGCACAAATATAAAGGGCAAAACAAAAACCAAATCACCTATACTTAGGTTTAGAATCGTAGAATAACCAGGTTGGAAGAGACCCACCAGATCATTGAGTCCAACCATTCCTATCAAACACTAAACCAATTTTGATGCCACACACTGGCAAAGGTATTCTGTTTCACAGGATCACAGAATGATTTGAGTTGGAAAGGATGTTAAAGATCAATCAGTTCCAGCCCCCCTGTTTTATGTAGTTTACTACATGCTACTTCTCTTAAAAGCATTGAAAAGCCATTGTAAGCACATATTTCTAGTGCATTGCATCTCTCCTACTTTTCAGCTATTGCTGCTACTTCCCACCAGCTCTTCTATACTGTACTAAACCTCCCTGAACAAACAGGCATGGTACATACAAGAGCATTGCTCAGTAACTATAGCTAGTGCTTTACGAAAGGGATTTAACTTCCTGTAGTCAGAGTAGGAGCAAAGTGTTTATGAAAATGAAAACAAACAAACAAAAATCATGAAACCTTAATGGCACTCCAGTGTCTAAGTCTACATTTTGATAAACTATAAAAAAATTACTTGAAAATCCATTATTCAATCCCTAGTTACAAGATTAGCAAGACTACGGCTTTAATGTTTGCAGTTGCAGAAACTTGATAGAGAGCACCAATGTTAAATGAACTTACAGAGTGGCAATTGAGGATGGCGCTTTTTTTAGAGCACTTCAGCTGAAGCTAGGCTGTGTGTTCCTCAGAGACAGTCGCATCACGGTGATATCCCTCCAAATACAACTTGTCATTTCTGCAAGTAATTCAGTAGAATTCAATGCTCTCTCACAATGAAGATTTCACTCTTACATTATCATTTGTTTTGTTAGTCATTCAAGTGAAGTTACAATGTTTAAATACACAGCAGGTACATAGCGTGGAATCTTTAAAGTGACTGGTAATAACACTGATAAATATTTACATTAAAAACCACAAAATTGTCTTCCAGAACATTTCCCAGGCTAAATTACAGTCTCTGCCAATACACCTGCAGCTTTCTGTAACTCATTAAGAAATTCTAGCAGAGACATTCACAAAGCCTCAAAAACCAAATTCAGGCTCCATTACATAAAAAGAAAAGCATTACTCGCTCTCAACAACTAATGCATTTATAATTGTGATGGTTTTGTCTTTCCTTCCTTTTATAACAACTCAGTTATTTACAACAGATTCATTTGAAAGGAATTTGGAATAAAGAAAAGTAATTAATTGTAAAATTAAGGAATAGAGTAAGTTTCATTAATAGAAACTACTAATAAAACTTGGATGATTTTCAAAAAGCTTGCCTCTTGATGCTAAGGAAATAAGACCAAGGCTTTGATGTACAAGTTCCTTAAGATGTCAACACTGCAATAAGGTCTCCAAAAAGGAAACCTGCTTAATCACAAGTGTCACCAGCAATCAAATATAAATGTCTGTCTCTGCATAACCAGAGACTTGACTAAGATGTGTAAGTTTGTCTTTATAGTCTTTAACTGTGAAGTCATTTTATTTCAAACCATTTTTGGCTTTTTGCTTTGTAGTTCTGCAAATGAAAAAAACTTTACTTAAGATACATATTAAAATCTCCTAATGAGAACTTGATAAAATAAGTTTTAGGATTATATTACACATAAACATTTGAGAACTCTAGCCAAGGCTCCTTTTCCTTTCTGAAATACACAGAATTCATTTGAGATACAGCTTTTAGAATAAACATGCTACTGTTTGTGTTATTGATATCCATGAGATTTCCACTAGAAAAACAGAGCATGTTGAAACACAAACTGTATAAACAAAACGAAGATTAAGTAAAACTATATGTTTGGGTTGATGTCTAGGCTATAGTGACACTGTATGTTTAGGATTAAATACACTGCCTGGAGTATTCTCTGGAGACCATCGAATGATAGCTTTATTATGAAAGCCTGATTATTTTGTATAAACAATGCATGTCATGCTAATGGCCATACTTTTTAAGAAAAAAGACTTTTGAAGGTAAAAGAAGATCCTGCCCCAGAAGGTCATGATTGTCAAAGATGTGTGACAGAGCTAACTTAAATATATTTAACCAATAATGGATGATATGCTAACTATAACAATAAGTGTAACGTTGGGTAGGTTTATGCTTATTATGCAGCAGAAAAAATACACTGTAATGCCTTCACATGGTGTGTCAGCTTTGTGCAATACCACCTAGCACCCATCTTTGCACAAACATTAATTAAATGCACACCTCTACTCTGTGTGCTTTCCTTGGTGTTTCACACACCATGTGAACAAAGCCAGTTTGGGGACAACATTACGACTACAGATTAAAGTTTCAGCTATTCAAATTAATGTGAGACACTTTCTATACCCTAGTATATTAGGTCCCCAACCTGCAAACAATTAAACATATTTAAATTTACGCATGCAAATAATCCTACTGAAGACTATAACACTGAAGACGAGCACCATCATAGACTGCTCTTTTAAACAACATGGATCTGAAAGACAATTTTAAGATTCAGTTTCCAAGTTTCACTTAACACAGTTCCTATTTCAAGTATACAGCTCAAGTCCAAACATTTCAGGAAGGCCCAGTTTCATAAAATCTTTTAGGCAACCAGTTATCAATTACACAACTTTTAATAAAAAAAGCAAGAAGTTGTACAAGGCCCTGAAGGAAGATACTTTAAAACACTACAGAAAAAAAAAAATTATTTACACATAACAGTACTTCTCCAATAATAATACAGATAATGAACTTGGCAACAACTTGCTCACATACATTTGGGACAATCTGTAAAATATCCCAAGTAGAAATGCAAGAGCAGGTGTTGGGTGTAACCAATCCCTGTAACTGCTACCAGCTGAACAATGCACTTTCACTTCCTGAAAATAAGCCTACAGGATACAACCAAAGATTCAGTAAACTGAATTCACCCCTCCAACTTAACATGGCTTTGGATATTTTACTGTGAAAATCCCATAGGCTGAAGAAGTCTTTCTTCCTTGTCAAATCCTCCTTCTAAGCCATTTATTATAAAACATAAGAGAATTTATAACATTCTCAATCTAGGTCATGTTTGGTTCTCAAACACCTGAGTATATGCTTGTGACAAGAGGCTTACAAGTTCTCCTAAGCATGAGGAAGACTGAGTTCAAGGTACAGTTTCAAATGGCTACTAAAAAAAGAAAAAAAAAATTAAAAATTACTATAATTTCTTTTTCTAGTCTGAGTCACAATGTGGACATGACTGTAAATATAAGTAAACCTTTCCTATAGCATAAGTCTTTTCTGCTTCAAATGGGTTTTACTTTGTCCTGAATCTCACAATGTCATGTACTACCTAACCTTAGCAGACTGGGTCACAGTCTTACAGAGCTATTCACACTCACTACGACCTCCCTGAGAGCAGTTTCAGGCTGCTAAAACGCTGTAAATCATGTCTGAAGACAGATTTATAAAGCTTATAGAATGATAAAGATTACAATAAATTCAGCACTAAAAACAAGTTTTATACAATATGGTAAATGGATCACAAGAAAGTATAAACAGCAGTAAGCATTATCCACTTTATTTAGAAAGCAGTGAGCTTTTAGAGATAGACCCTAAGACATACACTGTTGACACAGTAGACAGAAAGTCCCTTTTTTTCATTTTTGATACTTACAATCCCAAAAGTTTATTATAAAGTTCCTTCCTTACAAATTAATTCATAATTAACGATGACTACAATGCAACAATGGCTGCAGTGACTACATTTTAACAGCTGATGGCACCAGCCACCTCATTTGCCTGGAGAAATGTTAGTTTACATTCCTATATACGAATGCTGCAGCACATTTGGATGGGAAAGTAAACCATAAATGTCTAAACAACAAGAACAGAAAATATTCTTCTCAGGAAAGTACAGCATATTTCTCGAATAGGAAACTTTTTATCAAAACCCTATCCTGTTTACAATGAATGTATTTGTGTAAGCACAGTGTGTGTGTGCACAGATGTAAACAGATGTAATTTTTTCCATTTTACCATGACACAGACAAAAAATTTATTGGACTCAAGGTATAGCACTACAAACCTAGACAGGAAAAAGTATATAGCTATATATAGATCTAAACACTTAGCTTGATTTTCCGATGTTTTTTCTGCAAACTCTCATTTGGTTAAAAAGTTTCTGAACAGGGATACAAGCGTCTTTATAAAAATGACGTTTCATATTTTTATATTACTTCTTTCCTGGTGTAAGAAGTAAGTATATTAAATCAAAAAAATATCTAAACTTAGATACACCACCATCAAATATCCATCCTCTCTTAGGAGGCTATATTTAATAAATAGCTACTAAAACTAACTTCACAGTGGTGCTAAAGAGATGAACAAAAATGGGAATCACATGACCTAGGGAGAACTCGGAAGATATTAACCTGGGTCTAGGATGGGAAGAGTTGAAAGAAACTAAGAGAATTTACTCCTTTGTACAACAGTTGGTCAGTATTATCCACTCCAGGCATTCAGAAGTCTACTGAAGACCCAGAGCTACTTTTAAAGAACTAATCTTACCTTTCACGTCCCATTTTAAGATGTGAAAGTGAAGACATGTTTTTATTTTCTGGGCTATCATAGCTAAGGATTTGGGGCTTCTATTCCCTGTGACCATGAGAGATAAAACTCAACATTTCTTTTTAAATTAAACTCAAGAAAATTATACCAGATCATGGCTGTACCAACCGTGAACATAAAGTGAAATTTCCAGGCTGTGAAGCTATGAAAGAGGAAGGTTCTTTCCTAGGAAACTGACTGTGCCTGGCTCTATGTGGAGCCACCAGCCTCCCTTCAGGGAGCTGGGGCACAGAGGCACAGCTGTGGGCGCTGACAGCAGGAACTGAGAACCACAGACTCATGGATTTCTTTAGTTGGAAAAGGCCTTAGAGATCTTCAAGTCCAACCGTACATGTCCACCCTTCTTTTCAACACAGGACGGAGATTCCACCATCTCCCTGGGCAGTGTCTGACAGCACCTGGCAACCTTTTTAGTGAAGGATTTTTTCCTGGTATCCAATCTAAATCTCACCTAGCGATACCAAAAATGCTGGCATATAAACTCTCTAGGACTTGTCTTGGAGTTTTAGAAAGCAAGCATCCTGGGTAACTTGCAGGAGTGATCTCCAACAATTATGTACAACGAGACAAAAGCTAGTTACAGAATAGATTTCCCACTTAAATGCATCTCGATGTCTTTTCCCAGAAATCTTATGCGTATTCTATTCCTTCCCAAGGCCTAATTTTAATGTTATCATGAAACTCCACAACAGTGAATTTCACTAATTGTGAGCTGGCTCCAGTTCTCCCCTGTTCTCCCCTTGTCCTTGCATTTGAGACAGGGTAGCACTGCAAACAGTGGTGATCACAGGAGAGACCCCTGTTCAGCACAGATCCCAGGGCATCATCATCTCCAAAGAGTGAGCAGTGTCTGGGAAAACACCGTTTGGAAGCAAACACACTACCAGAGGGTCATTCTGTCTGACTCTGAAAGAACACAATTACTGCAACGCAACCTAACTCTACCTTAGCTTAAACCACAAATATTCCACTGTTTTGTAATAGCAAACACTTCTTGTATCACTGGCGCAACTCGAGGCCATTTCCTCTTGTCCGATAGAATCATAGAATCACAGAACAACCAGATTGGAAGGGACCCATCGGATCATCTAGTC
Source organism: Coccyzus lansbergi (assembly GCA_033558105.1). Classification (NCBI taxonomy): domain Eukaryota; kingdom Metazoa; phylum Chordata; class Aves; order Cuculiformes; family Coccyzidae; genus Coccyzus; species Coccyzus lansbergi. The sequence goes on along the minus strand of JAUMJK010000581.1, from coordinate 117,386 downwards.
CAACCATACCTATCAAACATTAAACCAAGTCCCTCAAGACCTCATCCACCCGTGCCTTAAACACCTCCAGGGAAGGTCAATCAACCACCTCCCTGGGCAGCCTGTTCCAATGCCCAATAACCCTCTGTGGGAAAAACTTCCCCCTAATCTTCAGCCTAAATCTCCCCTGGCAGAGCTTGAGGCTATTCCCTCTTGTCCTGTCCCCTGTCACTTGGGAGAAGAGCCCAGCTCCCTCCTCTCTACAACCTCCTTTCAGGTAGTTGTAGAGAACAATGAGGTCTCCTCTCAGCCTCCTCTTCTCCAGACTTAAACACCCCCAGCTCTCTCAGCCGTTCCTCATAAGGCCTTCGTGGCTCTTCTCTGGACTTGCTCCAGAGCCTCAACATCCTTCTTGTGGTGAGAGGCCCAGAATAGGTTGTACTTGGGATCATAGAACAGTCTGAGTTTGAAGGGACCTTAAAGCCCATCTAGTTCCAACCCCTCCGGCCACGGGCAGGGACACCTCCCACCAGATCAGGCTGCCCAAGACCAGTAATAAACAATCTTTTCAGCGTTTTGGCTTAAATAAAGGTACAGGGGTGGGGTCAGGGCGGGTGGAGACCCAAATGCATTGGTCCTGATGGCAGCACCTGAGTTTAGGACAAACGCGTGGGTGATGGGGTGGAGCGTCTCTTTCTTTGGTGGCGCCAGCTTGTCTGTAGCGCTGGCTTCAGCGAGGGGCGGCTCTGCTCGCCTTCCTCTCTGCAAAGAGAGGTGATGCGAGATCCCCAACGCGGTGCTGATAGGGGTCGGAGAAGCAACTGCTCTCGAGGCCAAATGGAAGCAATTTCGCTAAAAGGGGAGGGAAGCCCGGACCAGGTGCGCCTCAGGCTGGACGCGGCCCTGCCTCTGCCACGCGCCTGGTGTGTGTGCCTGGCTTTGCTGACTTCATTCCACGATAAAAGAATTTTAGTTTACAGAATATGCATATAACAGCCTCATGCACCGTGGCCTTCAACACCTCCAGGGACCGGGCAGCCACAGTTTACCTGGTGCCAGGGCCTCACCAGTCTCATGGTGAAGAAATTCCTCCTTATGTCTCATCTAAATCTGCCCCACTCCAGTTTACACCCACTGCCTCTAGTTCCATCACTCCAAGCCTTTGTGAACAGTTCCTCCCCAGCTTTCCTGGAGCCCCTCCAAGCACTGGAAGGTCACTGTAAGGTCTCCTCGGAGCCTCCTCTTCTCCAGGCTGAACAACCCCAACTCTCTCAGCCTGTCCTCCTATGAGAGATGCGCCAGCCCTCAAATCATCCTTGGAGTCTGCTCTGGGCCTATCACAACAGTTCCAAGTCCTTCTTCTGTTGAGGATTCCAGAGCTGGACACGACTCTCCAGCCGAGGTCTCACAAGCAATGAGCAGCTCCTCCCTCGCCCTGCAGCCCACGCTGCCTTCACTCAGCAGGCGTTTTATTTCTGGTGTGGGGGCTCCCGCCGAGCCCGGCCCCTGCGGGCTGTCCCCGCCCCCGGGCGTCGTCGCGGTGCGCGGCCGATGACGCGGGGCGGCGCGCGGGGATTCCCCGAGTTGCGGCCATGGGCGGCGGGTGCTGATGGCGGCTCGCCGGGCGGCGCGCGGCTCCGAGCCGGGGCGCGGCGGCGGCGGCGGCAGCAGCGTCGACGACTTCACCGTCCCCGCCGAGAAGAGCCGCCTCCTCGAAGGGAACCGCGGCCGCATCGAGGCCTTGTTCGCCGTGCGGCTCGAGGTGCCGGAGGCGCCCCCCGCGCCGGGACCCGCACCCACCGCCCGGGTCTGGGTGCAGCTGGCGGGCGGCGGCGGCTCTGTGCGCAGCGCTAAGGTGCGGGGGGACCGGGGCGAGCGGCTCAGGGGGTGGGTCAGCCCGGGGCGGGGGGCACCGGGGCCTGTCTTGGACCGGGCGGCGCCACCGGGGTTACGGGACGAGGTTTGTTGGCCCGAGGGGCGGGAGGACACACGGGTCTGCAGGCGGACGAACCCTTTTAGGACTGGGCCTGGGGCACGGGGGACGGAAAAAGCCCTCTTGGACGGGGCCCAGCGGCGGGGCCGGGTTTGCAGCAGGGGAAGGGCCCTCTCGGAGCGGGGAGGACAGTGTTTACAAACCCCTCCTAGTCCGGGACACGGCTTAGGGGGCAGGGTTTGCGGGGTGGGGGCGAGTTGTGGTTTGGCCGTAGGACAAACCTCTCTTGGACCGGGTACAGCGCGGGGATATCGACTCTTGGAACGGGGAAGGACCGGGGTCTGGCCAGCCCCTCCCTCCCCGGGACGCGGCTTGGGGGGCGGGTTTGTCGGGAGGGAGAAAGGGTGGAGGAAAAGGTGCTTCAGGAGGAAACAGAAACTTCGGTGGGTAGGTGTGTGCCAGGTGCCAGGCTGGCTCCGGTGGTGTTGACATAAGGGTAGGGAGTAAAGGGAAGCAGCTCGGCTGAAAAGTGCAGGGTTCGTTGGTGTCGCAGGCCCCACGCCCCCGCTCTCCCCCTCTCCTAAGCTTCAGCTGCTGCGAGGCCTTGCAGTGCAGTTAGGACATTGGAGAGCAGGGGGCACCTGGGCAGGCTGGAGAAAGGGGACTCTGTGAACCTTGTGAGGTTCAGCGAGGCCAAGTGCAAGGTCCTGCGCCGGGGTTGGGGCAATCCTGGGATTCAATATGTGCTGGAGAGCTGCCCTGGGAAGAAGGCCTTGGGGTGCTGATTGATAAGCTCCATATGAGCCAGCAGCGTGCACTCACAGCCCAGAAACCAACCGTGTCCTGGGCTGCATCGAAAGCAGCATGAGCAGCTGGGACAGGGAGGGAATTCTGCCCCTCTGTTCCTCTCCTGGGAGACCTCATCTGGAGTGTATTGTCCAGCTCTGGAATCCTCAACAGAAGAAGGACTTGGAACTGCTGTAACAGGCCCAGAGGAGGCTCCAAGGATGATTGGAGGGCTGGAGCACCTCTCATAGGAGGGCAGGCTGAGAGAGTTGGGGTTGTTCAGCCTGGAGAAGAGAAGGCTCCGAGGAGACCTTATAGTGACCTTTCAGTGCTTGGAGGGGCTCCAGGAAAGCTGGGGAGGGGCTGCTCACAAAGGCTTGGAGTGATGGAACTAGAGGCAGTGGGTGTAAACTGGAGAGGGGCAGATTTAGACTAGACATAAGGAGGAATTTCTTCACCACGAGACTGATTAGGCCCTGGCCCAGGTTGCCCAGGGAAGCTGTGGCTGCCCCATCCCTGGAGGTGTTCAAGGCCACGTTGGATGGGGCTTGGGAGCCTGGGCTGGTGGGAGGTGTCCCTGGCCATGACAGGGGTGTTGGAACTGGATGATCTTTAAGGTCCCTTCCAAATCAAACTGTTCTATAATTATGTGATTCTTCTTCCCAAAGTCAAGAAATTCCTCCAGTTGCTTGGATGCTGCACTGTTTCACAGTTGCTTTACAGACTTAGCTTACTCTGTGGCATTCAGGAGCTTATTAGCAAAGCTGTCACTGACGACTCAATGGCACTAATATTTTCTTAATGTCAAAGCTGGCACATGCAGCGTGCTGTGTTTTGCTGGAGCAGAGAGCTTTCTTTTTAACCAACCACTAAACATTAAAAACACTGAGAGGGAGTCATCTGGGCTGTTTGTGTCTCTGCTGTCAAGGATCTTCACAGAGTTGTTTTGTTAACCTTTGACTGGGTCAGCAGTGATGATGAAATTACTATTACTCATCATGGACCTGGCAAGTGTAGTTGCTTGACTCATTTTGGGAATGGTGGTTTTTCCCTGTCTACTACATGAGTGTAGCTGCTTGATTTATGGTGGGAATGGTGGTATGAGCACTGGTGAGGCTGAAGGTAGCTTTCAAACCCAAAATCTTGATATGCGAGTGTTTGTGTGTGTTTGTTGAAATACACATATTAGTGGGGAGCCTTAACATGTATTATGTGACTTAATTCACAGGCTTGGCAGTCTGCTTTCAAAAACTTGATGCCCTGTATAACACATCAGACTCATAAGGAAAATATTATGAATACTGATATTTTTTGAGTCATTTGACTCTGAAATTGACTCTAAACCAATTTGCTTGTGTATTTGGGCTCAGAGGGTCCAGAAACTGTTAGAGGTACCATAAGGAGCTATTCTTCTCCAGGTAGCTGCAGTACAACTTTATTGTGTAGAGAAAGCTATAGCCTGACACAAACAGCTTAAGATTTCCATTTTCTAGTGCTCGTTTTCCTAATAGCACACAAAATCTTCCTATTCCAAATATTTTAAATGGCATGGGAGGCTTGACATCTAGAGTAGTTTTAAGACCCTTTTGGGTGCAATTATTCATTAGAAAGTACGAGCAGTTGCACATCTATTAGGTGATAGCAATTTTTGTTTTAATTCTTCAGTCATGTGCAAGATAGGCATTCTTCAGTGCTGCTTACTAAATGTAAAAAAAAAATCCCATATTTTGAGTATCATTTTTTCCAATTATGTTATTGTCCTGTTGGTCTGGGAAAAGCAGTAATAAGAAAAGTAAACCTATGGATTTTGTATCACAAGCAGTTTGGGCTAATCTGGTCTTGAAGCAGACTGCCTTGATACTTGTGTTGATATAACTAGGGAGATGATAGGAAGTGATGTTATGTTATTCATTACTGTGTACTAGTTTCCAGTTCCATTTAAAAGGGAAGTTTAGTCTCTGAGAGTAAAGATAGATAATAAAATCTGGTATACTTGGGAATCTGCAAAAGCAATGACTGCTGCCTAGAAGCTGTTTTCACTTCATTACAGAATTTTAAGCACAGAAAGAGGCAGTTTGGGAAAAAATAATGCTGCCTGAAAGAAGAAATAGTAGACTATATTGACAGAGTTCTGAACTCTGACACATTTAAAACAAGGTAATATAGTGAATTTACCTCTAGTAACTTCCAGGTGGCAGAAATAGCAAGGGGATTTTTTTTCTTAATGTCTGTTAAAAAAATTGGACTCTGGAACACAGAACTATCTGGAACTATTTGTCAGTATCATCTGCTTTTTCAAAATACTGAGTTTCAAAGCCTCATGTGGAAACCTGGCTTATTGTTGAGCTCTTTGTGTGTGGTTTTGTTTGGTGTTACATACCTGTTGTAAGTAGGTGCCCCGACAGTTTTAAAATACAAGTGTAAGATTCTCTTATTAACCAGATATATCAGAGTCTAGATAGTGGTTTTGTTGTTTGCTTTGCAGCATTTTTTCCTACGGGATATCTTTTAATGGATACTACTGTGGCTACTAGTTATGTTGTGTCCTGCCACAAGATCAGTGTCCTTAATTCATGAGTAGTAAGTATAGAATAAGTAACACATAACAACTTAAAAATACACAATGGCTGCTGCTGTGATAAGCTTTTGGAAATTTTCTTTAGAAGCTGTTTTTAGAAGTTCCGTTCTAGGGATTAGGTAAGATTCTCTAGTGCAAGACATTTGTTTGTGAAGCGTATGTTCTCTTTGACCAAACAACAGGGGATGAGTGTCAAAAAGAAATCTCTTTTGACTTGCCTTTTAAACTGAGCTACAACTTAAATACTCTATTACTATCATTTTCAAGTAAGCTTATTTATAAGCAACAGGATGTAAAAGAAAGCTAGCCTTATATGAGAGCAAAAGACCATTTTGGATATTCGTATTTTATCTCTATTATTTGGTTTACTTGCAGTATTGACTTTCTCACATTTCTTAAGCTACGTTGGCTTTAGTTCGTAATGTACTTGTCAACTAACTTAACCAAAACTAACCTTATATACTAGCTTTTAACAAATACTCACTCTGCTGTCTTTTTCTCCTTCTAGGAGTATATTAAGGGACTCTGTGAACCTGAACTAGAAAAAAAGGAGTACTACCCGAAGGACATGCACTGCATCTTTGTTGGTGCACAGAGCCTGTTTCTCAACAGTCTAATTCAGGATACCTGTGCTGATATAACTGTGCTGGAGATCGGGTTGCTGGGTATCAAGGGATGTGCGGAAGCTGTTGTTATGGCTCAAAGTCACGTTCAGCAGTTTGTGAAGCTTTTTGAGAATAATGAAAGCTTATTAGGTGACAATGAATCAGAGATCAAAAAGCAATTCAGACAATTTGTGGAAGCACATGCAGATAAATACATAATGGATTTGCTGATTTTGCCTAGCTCGCTAAAAAGAGAACTTTTGGCTCTTACACAGACTGAATGTCAAGTGAAAAACGATGTCATAGATCTTACAGGTTCTGAAAACCTGACAGAGGTTTTAGAGAACAAATCTTCCAAAGTAATTGCTACAAACAGAGATGGAAGAGCAGGTGGTAAGGAAGCAAGAAATAAGGCTGGAACACCTGTAACTGAGCTTACAAAGCAAATGGACACTGTGTTTTCTGATGCTCCTGGAACAAGTTTTGTTCCAATAAATGTTGTGCCTCTGGAGGCAGTGGTGCCTAACGAAAGGCAGTCGTATAAAAGAAGATCCTCTAATGATGAGGAAAGGCTCCATAAAAAGCAGTTCTCTTTGGAAAATAATCAGGAAGATAAATCTGCTTCGCACAGTAATCCTTCAGACAGCGATGCAGTTATTGATCTGCTTTCATATAGCTGCAATGAATCAAGTGATTGCCTTAAAGAAGGTGATGATGTCAGTGAGGAAATGGAATATAAGATTCTTGTTAACTTTTTCAGAACAATGGGATATTCCCAAAATATTGTAGAGAAAGTTATTGGTATGCTAGGACAATCTGTGGAACCATTAACGTTATTGGAAGAAATAGAAAGGGAAAACTTAAAACTTCAAAAAGAACGTGAACAGTCATCTCAAAAGACTAGAACTATCGATCCTCTCTTAAGAGGTAATGCAAATAATTCACAAAGGCTGGAAGATGAGGCCATTTCTAGCAACAAAATTCCACTTAAATCCAGTCATACTTCAAAGGAGGCAAAAAATGAATATCACAAAATGAGAGATTCGCCAAGCACACAAGGTGACGCAGAAGACAACAAGCATATGTTAATATGCAAACCTTCTTCTTCCTGTGGCAATTCAGCTATGTGCTATAAACAGAGAGACATTCATTGCACTGGAAAGAATCGCAGTTCAAGCTCAGGTGATGTAGAAACTGATGGTGGTGTACCTTTTGGCACTGTAGAAGCTAGAGCATTAAAAGATGTTGATTTTGTAGCCAGAGGGAGCTCAGATGTGCAGTGCACCTCAACCAAGACTAAAACTGCAGTTCAGCAAAAATATGCAGGACCCTCAACTGTACAGGATAGTCATCCTGGTTTTGAGGACCGATTAGGGCACTGCAGCTCTTCTTCTCAAGTGACGTCTCTCAACCAGCACCTTTCCCAGACTTCAAGGTCTGAAAATCCTGTCCCAGGCCAGGCATTGTCTTCAGAGATACATCCGTCATATCCTGATAGAGAGACAGTGGGACTGCATGGACATTGTCTGGATCCTTCAGTTACTGGAGTCCAAAGATTTTTGGAATCTCTGAAAAAACCCTACAAACTAGAGTTGAGAAATGAACCTGGTAAACCATATTTAAAACACATCATTATTGATGGAAGCAATGTTGCAATTTCGTAAGTATTGTTCTTCTCAGCTACCTTGCTATTAGAAATTCAATGAACTTTCAAATGAAATGGGGACTCTAATGTTGCTGTGGCATATGTAAAGCAGCAGCCCCACACAGCACTACAGGCTTGGGGAGGAGTGGCTGGAACACTGCCCAGTGGAAAAAGACGTGGGGGTGCTGGTCACCAGCAGCTGAGTGTGAGCCAGGAGTGGTTCAGGTGGTCAAGAAGGCTGACAGCATCCTGGCTTGGATCAGAAATGGTGTGGCCAGCAGGAGTAGGGAAGGGATCATCTTCCTGTACTTGGTGCTAGTGAGGCCACACTTCAAATCCTGTGTTAAGTTTTGGGCCCTTCACTACAAGAAGGAAATTGAGGGGCTGGAGGCATCCAGAGAAAGGGGAACAGGGCTGCTTAAGGGGCTGGAGTACAAGTTTTTTGAGGAGCGCCTAAGGGAACTGAGGCTCTTTAGCCTGGAGAAGATGGGGCTGAGAGGAGACCTCATTGTCCTCTGCAACTGCGTTTAAGGAGGTTGTAGAGGTGGATGTTGGTCTCTTCTTCCAAGTAAGGAGCAATAGGATGAGAAGGAATAGCCTCAAGCTGTGCCAGCAGAGGTTTAGATTGGCTATTAGGAAACATTTCTCTACCAAAAGAGTAGTAAAGCAGTGGAATAGGCTGTCCAGAGAAGTGGTGGAGTCTCCATCTGTGGAGGTGTTAAAAAAGTTTGTAGACATGGCAGTTTAGGACCTGGTTTAGTAGGCATGGTGGGGTTGGGCTGACAGTTGGACTGGATGATCTTAGAAGTCTTTTCCAACCTTGATGACTCTGTGGTTCTGTAGTCTTGCTAACTTTAAAGGGGAAGACTGACATGATCAGCAACTCTTGTCATTGCTTTAATTCAAGTCCAGAGTTTTGTTACAGTAAGCAGCTTTTAAAAGCAAACTTATTTCCACATTGTTCCGTTCTGTTGCTTAGAAAACAGTGATGTTGAAGTGCAAGTCACAACTGAGTCATAAGCTACCTTGAACTTCTAAAAATTATTTCCCAAGCTTGTATTACTGGAAGAGAAATATAAATTGTTTGGGTCATGTAGAAAATAACAAATACACCATGGGTTTGTTTTTTTTATATGGAGAGAATTTTTTTTTTCATCTCCATATTTCATCTGTAGACTTTTGTATCTTTGGGATTTTTTTTAAGAATAACAAAATACATCTGAAAGCAATGAATAAACATCTACTTATCTGTCTGGCTGCGAGACTGCTGCAGGCAGTGACCTCCTAACTTTTTTGATTAAGCACTCCTATTAATAAATAAGTCTTTGCGTGTGCCCCTCCAGTATATGTCTATTAATCAACTATATATGTGCATTACTGAAGTTCTCACATTTCCTTCATGCACTCCAAAGGATTGTCTTGCACACCAGCTGAGATCCTATTGCAAAGAGGTTAGCAAGACATAATTTTTTTTCCCTCAAATTATAGTTGGAGTGCAGCATTATGTATTTATAGATGCAGAGGCAAGAGGTGACCGCATCTCCATTCTGTGCAGAGACAGATTTAGTTTAGCCATGGTGTGGAATGTGGTGGTGCAGTTCTCCCCTGCTGGGACGCTGTGATCTCAGGGTGAGCTGTGCATGTTCTAGGAGAGCCGTCCTGTTGTGTCCTTGTCTTTGTGTAAGTGCAGCGAGTTGGAACCCTGAGGCACTCCTTGACCACACCTGCCCGAGCAGGATGGTACCAGAGTGGTATGATTCAGAAAGTACGCAAATTGTACAGCTGGTAGAAAAAGACCAGAATTACCTAATGTGAATTGTGACCAGAATGGAAAAGTACTGACCAAAGTCAATTACCTCGTGTTCCTCTAAGTAGTGATTGTGAGACCCTATGAGTTCTACAGGATCACAGTGGGTTGTGACCCAGCATCTGCACCTGAACTGAGATGCCTCTCAGAGTGGGCTTTTCAAGATTTAGAGAGCTGATGGAGAAGGGTAAAGTCCGGTTTAGATTGCCCATTGAGGAATGCTTATGTGTTGGGAGTAATTCCCCAAGCTGAGGAAGGAGGAATTTTTGATTATAGTCTAGCCTTTTGTGTGCTTATGTGTTTTCGTGTTTGTGTGTGTATCTGTATGTATATCTGTTGTGTTTGTGATATGTCTGTCTTTGTGTTTGTATATGTGTCTGTGTGATTTGATTTAGGAAACCCTGCAGTAAATTTCATCCCATTCTTAAATCTTTAAGTCGCTATTTCAATTATAGCAAATAATAGCAAATTCTGTTGCATCACTTTGTTCAGCTGGCTGATGATTAATTGCTGTTAAAAGCTACACATCCTAACCCTGGGATCTGGCTCTATAACTATTAATAAATCCTAAGTTTCTGTTAAATTAAAGCTGTAAACAATCTGTTTGGGACAATTTGGTGTAGTCAGCAGGATACTGAATCACCCATTTCCTGGCAGGCGCACATGCCTCACATTAGAGTAGGGCATTAAAAAACTGCCACCAAAATACAGTGTTTTAAAAATCTTCAAAGAAATTCCATTATTTTGCTTGAAAATGGTAGCTTAGGTGGTTGGAACGGAACGAGGCTCCAATATCTAAAATTATCGGAAAGCTTCTCAGATATAATCATCAGAAACCAGTAGAACCAAAGATGTTCTGATTTGGGACTGTATTTGGAACTACGGCAATATTGAATCATGATCATTTTAATCTATAGCTAATAGATTGTGGAAACCATCACTATTGGCTTCTTGTTAAAGCTAAACCCACTTTTCATTACTCAGGTACAGTGGTGTCCTCAAAATTGAAAGGAAACTGAGCTATAAAGGTGGAAAGTGATGTTTCTAGTCTCTTTAGCTGAAGATCTTCCATTTATAAGATTCCTTATCTATGGCATCCATCTACCTTTTATTTTGGTGAGGCTGTATGTGTAGTTTCAAGCTTCACTCTGCAAGGTTTTGTTCAGTTTTCTTTGTACTCATAGTAGTAAAACTCCAATATCCTTTCTCATTCTTCTACCCCCAGTCATGGTCTAAGGAAATTCTTCTCCTGTCGAGGAATTGCATTAGCTGTTGACTACTTTTGGAAACGTGGCCACAGAAATATTACTGTATTTGTTCCACAGTGGAGAACAAGGCGTAATCCTTCTATTACAGGTGAGGTAAATAGTTTCCTAATGTTATCTCTGTTAAACTGAATTATAACTATTTCTTTAGATACCTCTGTGAAGAATGAGTGGAGAAGTGGAGAAGGAACACTTCACGAAACCATAAGCATGAGCAGTGTGACTGCTCTGCATGAGTAATTGGGTTCCATATCCAATATGAAACACTGAAATGCTCTTTAGGCTAATTGATATACCACATATCGGGGCCTTTTTGTTTGGTTTGGGTAATTTCAAGTTTCAGCTTCTTCCTCCCCATTTTTACAGCTGTAGTGGGTTAACCTTGACTGGACGCCAAGTGCCTAGGCTGCTCTATCACTCCCCTTCCTCAAATGGACAGGGGAGAGAAAAATATAACAAAAAGTTTGTGAGTTGAGATGAGAGCAGGGAGATGTGGCTTCCCTGCTACCGAAACCTTGCCATGTGAACCCAGTACAATGGGTACTGGGTATCAGCAATTCTTCAGCTATCAATTTGTAATTTCTGTAGATTAATAGATACAAAAGTAGCCTAGCTTTTCTGTTAATTATATATCAGACTAAATGTCAAACCTATAAATACCTTTTGTTTTTAATAATTTGTTTCATGTTTTAACAGAGCAGGAGTTCTTAACGCAGCTTCAGGATGTTGGAATAGTGTCTTTAACCCCTGCGAGGATGGTTTTAGGAGAAAGAATTGCTGCTCATGATGACAGGTATGGAATACATCTATTTTTTTAAATATGACGAATAGATATAATAGCTTAAGGGTTTGTGAGTGGTTGTATTGGGTAGTTCTTAAGATATGTAGACGGAGAGAAGTTCAACTTCAAAATGTGAGGATTGTCTTTCAGTGAACAAGACAACAAGTAAGCTTTAGGAGTTTTGGTTGGGAACTGGGGGGATTTCCTAGTGCTTACATTGCTATTGCCAAATTTTCTCAGTCTTGAGACACAGCTTAAAATTCACATTGCTCAAGTTTTTCTCCACAACCAGATTTCCTAATTCTGCATGAATGAACAGTTTGCAGCTTTGAAATTGTTTTACAGGTAGCTGCAGTTTGCTGGATTTCAGTAATTGTTCATACTTTATTTTTCTGACTACAAAATTGCCAGCTTTTTGCATCATGGGCTTGTGTGTCGTTATTAAGATTGCACAGTCAGGCACCTGACTGCAAATTTGATATGCAAAAGAAGTATAAAGTAGGGTGAGTTTGATTTGTCTTATTAAAATATAGCAACTCTCGTCTCATGCCCTTGTGGCCAAGAATGCCAAGAGGATCCTGGGGTGCATCAGAAAGAGTGTGGCCAGCAGGGTGAGAGAGGTTCTCCTCCACCTCTGCTCTGCCCTAGCGAGGCCCCATCTGGAGTTCTGTGTCCAGGTCTGGGCTCCCCAACTCAAGACAGACAAGGAACTACTGGAGAGAGTCCAGTGGAGATCCTGGAGATGAGGGGACTAGAATATCTCTTTTATGAGGAAAGGCTGAGAGACCTGGGCTTGTTCAGCCTGGAGGGGAGATGACTGAGAGTGAATCTGATAAACGGTTATAAATCTAAGGGGAAGAGTAATTTCCTGGTAATCAAAGGGCTCATTTTCAGGCAAATAGATTACTCTTGGATGCCAAAATGTTTAGTTTTCTATATCTCTGGACAATTTTCAGCAAAGCAGCCTGTCTTACCAGTCTTTGAAATGAACTTCACAGGTTTTTATTACAACTTGCTGATAAAACTGGAGGTGTTATTGTGACTAATGATAACTTCAGAGAATTTGTGACAGAATCACTTGCCTGGAGAGAAATTATTCAAAAAAGGTAATTACTCAGCTATGATAGCTTAAAGGGATATCTATCCTTACAGTTGTAGACTCTTCATGTTCATGTGGGATTTTTTTATTTTTAATTATGTCATAGAATTTCAGTAAAGCCCAACAAAGTACTGTGTTTATTTCACCACTTTGATTCATGACCTTCTAATTGTGTGTTGAGTAGTGTAACGTCCCTATTATTCATGTATTCTGTAATGTATGTCTGTTACTTCCTCAAATAAGTAGGAGTTTGGTGTAGCAGCCCATTTCTATAGCTTCTGAAGCTTAGTGTTAGATCCTGTCAGAGTACATGCCGTGTGATCCATTCTCACAGAATGTCTTGGTTTACATTTCATTTCTTCAAGGAGACATGATAGCTGAGGTGGACATGGTGTCACTTTTAAGCTTTTAGAATCAGTCACTCTTTATTTGCGTAAAACAAATTGGCAAAGCTAAACAAAATAATGAGCACTTGCAAAATATCCCTGTAGCTGTTTCCCTGTAATTGTTGAGTGTTCTTTGGGTTTAGATGGGTTCACCTAGCTATCAAATATCCCCACTTCAGCTTGTGGATTCTCTGCAAGTTATAGTTTTTCTTGTGCAACTGGTTTCTTTTTGCTTGGGTGGGTTTTGTTGGGTTTGTTGGGTTTTTTTACCTCCTCCTTCAGTTAAATCAGATCATTTTTCTATGAAGGTATGATCTTTTGTTGCCCAAATTTGCCACTAACCCCTCAGTCTCCCTGACATCTTTCAAGGGTTCATCTACTACAGTGACTGTAGTCTTATAGGTTTAATGAAATAAATAGTTGAAAACTCTTACGGTTCTCATAGTATCATGCAACTGATGTTGGCTAATCATGTAGTTCTTTGTGTTATTTCTTGAGTGAATTCTGCCCAAGTCAAGTTCTGTTCTTCTACAGAGCTTTTGCAAGAATACTTAGTATGTTATTCTTACTCTGTGGGTTTTTAAGAGTTTATGTTAACATCTGCTATTAGTTTTACGTCTGGGGAAGTTCCACTGTACCAAATCGTCTCCTTACAGGCAAATCTTAGTGGAACTGTCTTTCCTCAATGCAACCTGTCCTAAAATGGTTCAATAAAAACCCCAAACTTGTTTGTCTAAACAGTAAAAAGCTAACACTATGTTTACTAGTTGTGTGGGTTCCTGATGAGATATGTGTTTTAGCTATGTGGTTGAAGACCCTTACAAGGAAGGGGAATTGGAACAGCCAGAAAATCTTCTCTAATCACATAGAAAATCCCATCCTGGTGTCTCTGCGAAACTTTGCAGTCATCTAACACATGCTCTCAAAAAAAAAAAAGCTCAGTGTTCTGCTGTACAATGGGAACATGAGCTCCCATGAAATTATTTTGACAGCGAATGCTGGCTGCATCTAAAATGGGTTTCTTTTTAAGCCTTGGTGACTCCTGATGTGATGTGAAGTATCTGCTAAAGCAACTTGTCCTGTGCTACACTGAGGGTGTAATATAATGTTTTAAATAATATTGAAAGAACTCTCTTTCAGGTTGCTCCAGTACACTTTTGCTGGTGACATATTTATGGTTCCAGATGATCCATTGGGAAGAAATGGACCTAGATTAGATGACTTCCTTCGAAGTGAAGGCCATTCTAGGTATAAGCACTGTGTTCACTTTTGTTGGAGACAGTTACGATTTCAAGTGTGAAATAGACTGGTTTTGTGGTTCACTTGAATGCTTGCTTAGATCTATGTTGTAAAGGTACAGTAAAACTAAGAACGCTGTAGGATGTAGTAGCTTAAAGAAAACATGTTTTTCTTATTACTTCAGTCTGTTCAGAAACTGCTGATGACATTTGCATCTAATCAAGATCTCAGAACTCAGATAAGAAAGATAGTAACTTCCTCGGAGATTTGATGGTGGCGGCTTTCCTACAAAGATGGCCCAAATTGTTAACATCACATAAAGCTGCCGGTGGTTTGGTTACGTGGTAGCTTGGTTTCATGTTAATTACAGGGATATTGAAAACATCTTTGTTGATCACTCAGTTATAGTGGAGCAACAGGTGATACAAAAGAAACACTCTGCACTCATATTCTTTGTCACAGGAGAGGCATTTCACTAAACACTTGAGGATACTGTACTGTTAAGAACACAGGTTTTGAGAGGCATTTTTATTAAATGCATGTTTGTTTGCTTCATCATTTTAAGTCTTAATAAACATATGTTGTTCCTTTGAGTTCATTGTAGCTTTTAAACCTGCATATATTCAAAGGATGAATTTGCTCTGCATTAGCTGCCAAGACTTGAGAGTGGGTTTGCTCTTTTGCACAAGAAAACAAGCTGCTTTTTGCTTTTCTTTCACCAGCTTAGGAATTATAAATGCTAAAGGTAGTGAGAAGTATTCAGAGAGTTTTTATAAACACTTTAAGAAAGTATTCAAGCTTTAATGTGACACCCTTAAAAGATAACATGTTGAACACTGTGTTTTGGCTGTCTATCTGAGAAGAAGAAAGTGAAAATGGAGTGTTTTCTGAGAGGCAGCTGTGGTGAATGTAGAAATTGAAAGGTGCTTTTTGGAGAAGACTCTAAACAATATTGGTTTCCTATCCATAATTTTAAAACGGGAACTAAGTTTTGGGTTTTTGGGGGGGTGTGGTGAGGTTTGTTAAGACAAAGGTGCCAGTGTAAAGATTGAGTTTTGTTTCTTTCCTGGGACCTTTCTACTGGAGCTAAATAATGAAAAAAGCATAAATAGGACCAGGAATAATATCAGAAACTAGAAGAATCTTCAGCAATTAGAGAACCTTTCCATGTTGAGTGATGGGAGGTGTCGTAACCTAAATGCTTTTAAAATGGAGCTGTGTAATTTAGATACTGAGATACATTTCCTTTGGTGGTAGGAAATGAGATTGTTACATAAGTTATAGTTCACATTTGTGTTATCTGGTGGCATCTGAATTGGACATGGCCTAAACTTTGTAGTGCTGCTGGTTCCAGAGTAGCAACAACTTTTCAAATGTAATCTCAATAATTAATGAAGACTATTCTGATCCTGAATTGATGAAAAACTTGCCCCATTAAGGATATCATACAAGGGAAACGTGGCCATGATCTCAATGTGCTCACGGTCATGAGCACAAGTAGATGAGGAATAGTCTTGTGGAGCATCTGGAAGCCCCTTTGGTCTGTCAATATTTTCACATGTTCTGAGTCAGTATATGTTTGTTCATTGTATTTTTTTATTCATTTAGCTCAGTAATACTGATATTGATACTTCCATAAAATAAACTTTGACTGTTGTTGCATTCTGTCAGGTAGAGTACTCCCAATGCATTTGAACTAGTCCTAGAAAACTTTAGTTAATGTTAGTCGTGTCAGATTCAAACTGAAAACTGTTGCATCTACTGCTTTTGTTTCATTTTGAAACACATGCATATAACCTGATTTCAGGAGTTATATAGATTCCTTTCCTGTGTTTGTTACAGAGACAGCTAGCATCTTTACTTTATTTAATCAAAATTCTAATTTTTTTCCACAGAGATTTTCGGTCAGCACAGAAGGCTTTACAGAGCAGTGGACAATGGTCTTCTGAGACACCTGCCCTCATGCCAGTTCCCCAGCCAACCAGTAGCAGTCAACAGCCTATGAACAGAGTACACAGCGATCGTTCATCAACATGGCTTCCACTGGAAACAAACATACAGACTCATCTAGCGGTTCCACCACAGAGATCTGCCTCAGAAACAGTACGGCTAAGAGATGCCCTGATAAAAATTTTTCCTGATTATGAGCAAAAACAGAAAATTGATAGAATACTAGCTGACAATCCATTCATGAGAGACCTTAATGCGCTGTCTGCCATGGTGCTTGACTGAGTGTTATACAGGGGGTTTGCATCACAACTGGTCTGACTGCCTTTGAATATAAATGTGAAGAAATGTTGCAGTGGTGTTCATTTTGTGGACATTCAGAACTTAATTTTATTTGTATAAATAAAGATAATTTTATGTACGTTCTGTTGCTGTTAGTTGCTATGTTTTGGTAAATTAAAACCCAGTGCTACTGGAGATTTGTAGTAATATTTCGTATGAAAAAAGTCTTCTGTTTCATTTGAATTGCTTACTAGAGCAGTAGCAGTTCTGGAGAATTGTTATCACTTCACAAAGCATTAGCACTTTTGTAAAACCCCTTTCCTCAGAAGTGGCTTAAGTGACTCTTACAGTTTCATTTATATTTTCCAGTTCTATAAATAACATGCAATAATAGAAGTCATGCATTTCTCTGATATCATTGTTGACGTCTGTATCTAGACTGTAGATTCTCTTAAAAAAAAAACAAACTTGTGCACTACTACTACCTCCTTCACTCATGAGCTGTGAAATATATCTCTATGGAAATAAAAGAGGCCCTTCTAACGTTTTCTGATACAAAGACTTCTATGTAATGTGAATGTGAACCTGCTTTCCTTAAGCCTGCATCATTTTGGAAATTGGCTGTACTCCTAAGGGTCTACAGACAGCACTTTGGAACATCACTGCATGGGAGCAGTGTAGTGTGGAAGTCCTGTCACAAGGTGGCAATATGCATCTGTTGCTTTGTAATCATCAACAGGAAGGCTTCTGACATTATGAAGTGCTCGTTTAAAGAAAGATTAAATGCAAAACATAACAGTAACTGTAAGGAAGTTATGGATAACATTTTATATTAAAAACTTAAGCATTCTAAGCAGCTTTCCGATAGTGGGCAGCCAAGAAACCTTGTATATACAGGTAAAATCATAGTGCCCAGGGAATGAAAACCCATAAAATTGATTTGCCTGTTCATCTAGGCTGAAAAATACTATATTAGAGTTGTTAGGAGAGGGAGGGTTTAACTCAGGAAATGTAAATTCACAAGTCTTCTCAATAGAAAGTATTTGTAATGCTTTAAAAGATTTGTCACACCTTACTGGTTTCTAAATAGGAAATTCTTTTGACCATTAGTGCTCCTTCAAAATAGTTTTAGTATCTTTAACAACCTGCACCATTACCTGTGTATTGTTTGCCCTGCCTGTTCTACATACGAATGCTGTGACAAGCTACTCACAGAAAGTGGTACTGTTTATCTAGAAATTGCACTGTAGCGTGGAGCTAATATGCTGCAGTTAACCACTTTAAACCTGTTCTGGGATCAATATCAAACATTAAGTGGAAAAAAAGGAACATAATTTGTGAAAGCTGACCAACAGGACCACTTTCAAGAGCAGTGGTAGAGTGAAGATTACTGTGACTCTACAAAAGTTTGTTTATACCTTCCTTTTAAGCAGAGTTTGGTGTTAAATGTTCATACTAGTAAAATTAAATTAAAGCAAAGAAAGTGTGGCTACAAAGCTTATGTTAAACTTCTGATGTACTGAGCCTTACCCTAAAGCACAAGAGCAGTGACTTTCTCTCTAGTAGGAGTTTCCTGGATTCGGAAATATCTCTGCTTAAATATAAAAGAGCTCAAATGCACTGAGGAAATGAGGGGGTTGTCGTCTTGCATCGCCCTTGCACACCTATAGTGAAGGCAGAAAGAGGAAGCAAAGTCTGAAAAGATGATTGCAGCAAGAGCAAAAGAAAAGTATTGGGGATATCTATTGGAGCACTTCAAAAATGTAAGTGAGGACAAAGAAAGGTTTTGAATATGTCAAAGAGTCAGTTTAACACGCACGTTTGCCAAGCAATGCCTACCTGCTAATTGCTATGTGAGCATCAAGTTTTGTCCCTTAGGCAGGTTCCTAAAGCTAGTTGTCACTGACTGGAGTTTTTTAATGATTTTGATAAGAAGTAAGGGAGTAAACTATGACCAGTGAAGGGCTTTTCCTGAGCGGAGGTAGGATTCCAAGTTGGGCAGTGGTGGTGAATAAGATACTTCTTAGTTCTACACTGGAGGGACATACAGAAGCTGTGGGTCAGCATCTTAATTCCTAATGAGCTCTTCTAGAGTTGATCTGGAAAATCAAAGACGTGGGCCTAGAGCAATGTGAACTGTTCCATAGCATATTAGTGTGCTCAAATCTGAAACCAGCCATGCAGTGCAGATAAAATATGGGGTTAGTTTTCTTTGTTTGTCACAAGAAGAAGTTTATCTGTGGGTATTTGGAGTGGTCAATCACAGAGTGAACACAGCAGAACCAGCATTAGAACAGGGTTCTCTTGTTTCCTGACAATGTTTTAATGGATCGTTTTAATGAATGAATGTTTTAGTGTTTTAATGTCAGCATTAAAGTGAGATGGCAAACTGCAGGTAGCCCACTGCACTAAACAGCCTACATCTGAAGTGAGAGGCGTCAAAGACATCAAGACTGTGTTTCTGGTTTTAAACAGTTGCTAAAAAGTACAAATTGGTTTCCTATGACTCAATGGGGCAAATGCTATGTAAATGCTGTAGCTATCTGTAGTTAAGAAGATGGGATTCAGTTTGTTTTATCTCAGTATACAAAAAGGCTTCATATTAATTGGTTTGCTAGAACTGATGGCAGATTTTGGGGGTTTGTTTTTCTGGTCCTGAATGATTGAGCTACGCCTGAAAAAAACGGTTAAGTATTATGTTTTTAGGCCAAAATAACTGTTCATACTTGGACTTAATCAGGACTTGAATAATCACTTCAAAGTCACCCAGTTACTTAATCTGGCAGAGGCAGTACCCTAGTGTGATTTTTGGGCTTTGTTTTAAAGAGAAATGGCCTTTTCTCTTTGCACTCGGTCAGATGGTAGCTATGGGCTCCCTTAAACTGCCTGGAGCCTGTGTGTGTGTTTGTGTGTGAACACCCTGCTTGAAGAACTTGTCTTCTTTCACATATGTGTATCCTGGTCAGGCATACGTTGGTTTTTTAGGTGCTGGTGTGAGAATATACTAATGTTGTAATCTGTGTTTCTTTTCTCTAAAGTCTGTTCCTCGAGCCTGCTTTGTGCTGTTCAGTATCTGGTGGCTGAAAAAACAGCTAGAAGCAATGTTCTGAGTGGAAAATAACAGAGACCATCCCTTATGAGCGAGTGAGGTGGCAGTCCCCTCTCTCTCCCTTTAACATTTTATAGAACGTTTGTCTCCAGGATAAAGCCCCAAGACTGATTCCTGGTGTGAGAATAAGTACAAGATTTCTGTGATAAATTCAGCAGGATGAAAGGATTTTCTTCTCCAAAGTTTTAAGGTAGGTATTATGTAATGTAATTTGGTTTTCAGTTGTTAACATGCAAAGTAAAACCAAGTCTTATTACTCAGTGCTAGTGCTGTTTTTCCTTTCGCTGCCATATTAGGGTGGTTTGTGTTTTGGAAGAGAATTTCTGAACTGCCTTTTGCAACGGCAGAGAAAGTGCCTGAGAAAGTTCCATGAAAAACAGTGACTCATACAGCGCCTTTCTAACACCGACAGTGTTTCCTTCTGTTTCGCAAGCTTGCAGGCTGTGTTTGATACGAATGCCTTTCTTGCTGGAATTTGTTGTAGCTGCATCCAATGCTATTTTTAGATCTAGGCCTGATTTATCTGTGAGACTGCTCCTTTTTATTGGGAGGCTGGTAGCTCTGCTATAACCCATGTACAGGGCCTGTTATTTTCATAAATACAGTTTAAAATAATAATTAATTTTCAGATTCAAAGACTCCATAAACTGCTGCAGAAAGCAGTATAAACCAATGTAGGGTATTTTGGTATTTGGAGGAGTGTGGTTACAAAACTAGATGTGTCGTTTGAGGTGTTTAGTTTCTCTCTTCTATCACCGACTCAAGGGCCTTCAAGCAGTGCAACTCGTGATGTTCGAAGAATCTTTAGTGCCCCTGACTGCTCAGTTTTGTAAAGATACATTGGTGTGTAATTCTATATGAACAGTGGAAATTCTGCAGTGCTCAGGTGAAAAAGGGATAGGCAACTGATAATATATAAAAAACAGATGGATTTTAGATGTGTACTTTTTTCACCTGTGTCTATGTATGGACTAATGTTTAGAATGTGGTTCCATTGTACTGTTGAAAATGCAAATGCAAACTTATTTTTGCTGCCTGCCTTATGACCAGCGAGAGGAAACTGGTTTTGAATACACTGGTTCCTTTTTTCCATCTCCACTTGAGTACCTTTTTAACCCTTGCAGGAATGATACTTTCAATGTAAGTAAAAGAACTACAACATTACATATTGTTAATAATAAAAAAAAAAAAGAAACTCTGGTCAAAAGATATCAGAGTTCTGCTGAAATATACCAATTAAGTTTCATTGTCTTAAAATTTATCACTAAGCATAGGACACATTGAGATTCAAATCCAAAATAATGAATAATTTTTCTCTCTGGCTGTTGAATGACCTTACAATATTCTAAGTATTGAACCTTATTGCTATTAATTTTAAGAAAAAAAGCTTTGCTGAGCACAATATTATTCTGAGTCTATTATTAAGGAGTAAAAGCAAAAGAGTGAAAGGCTAGTTTTCATGTATTTTGGTGTAGAAATGCACACCCCCCCCCCCTTTTTAAAGCAATTGTTAAAGATGACTCCAAGCTGCCAGCATTTCAGTTCTTTAATTTTTTATTATTATTTTGCACTGCTGGGCTCAAACAAATGGTATAAGATCTAACAAGGCCAAATGCCGGGTCCTGCACTTGCGGCACAACAACCCTGTGCAGAGCTACAGACTAGGTAGGAGAAATCTGTCTAGGAAGCTGCCTGGAGGAGAAGGACCTGGGGGTATTGGTTGACAGCAACTGAACATGAGCCAGCAGTGTGCCCAGGTGGCCAAGAAGGCCAATGGCATACTGGTTTGTATCAGAAACGGTGTGACCAGCAGGTCCAGGGAGGTTATTCTCCCTCTGTACTTGGCACTGGTGAGGCCGCTCCTTGGATCCTGTGTTCAGTTCTGGGCCCCTCACCACAAGAAGGATGTTGAGGCTCTGGAGTGAGCCCAGAGAAGAGCCACAAAGCTGGTGAAGGGGCTGGAGAACAGGCCCTATGAGGAGCAGCTGAGAGAGCTGGGGGGGTTTAGCCTGGAGAAGAGGAGACTGAGAGGAAACCCCATTGCTCTCTACAACTACCTGAAAGGAGGTTGTAGAGAGGAGGGAGCTGGGCTCTTCTCCCAAGTGACAGGGGACAGGACAAGAGGGAATGGCCTCAAGCTCCGCCAGGGGAGATTTAGGATAGACATCAGGAGGATTTTTTTTCACAGAAAGGGTCATTGGGCATTGGAACAGGCTGCCCAGGGAGGGTGTTGATTCACCTTCCCTGAAGGGGTTTAAGGGAGAGGTGGACGAGGTGCTGAGGGACATTGTTTAGTGTTTGATAGGAATGTTTGGACTCGATGATCCGGTGGGTCTCTTCCAACATGGTGATTCTATGATTCTATGATTCTATGATTCTATGACAGTCACAGAACAGTTTAAAACAGTTTCTGGGATGAAGTATCAGTATTGACAGTCCTGTAACAGTAGAGGGAGCTACTTGTTAATGCTTCAATTTAAATGTAAACAGTGGCAGGCTTGGCCTCCAAAGATAAACCTGGAATGGTTTGGGATAATGTATCAACATAATAAGTGCTTGTACAGTTCCCCTGTCTTAGTGCAGAAGTTCACCTGTATGGCTTATCTTATCATTATAAACTTCCATTGGTATCCTTGCTGCCATACATTAGGTCTCATTGGCTTCTTGGTTCAGGCTCTACACTTTTCTTCTGTTTGCTAGTAAGTTTAGGTTTGTGGTGCAAATAAAATTTCTAGTAATATATTTACCTTTGATATGAGTTCTTTCACTCAAAAATTGCAACCAGAAATCTGATGTTCTGATTGCCAAAAGTTAAGCTATCACTATATGGGTAATTATTTTTTCAAAAAATAAATCAGAGGGATTACATGAAAAATGATTGAAGACATCACGTAATGGGACAAGAGCAGAGCTGGCTGCCTTGTTTTGCCAAAACCTGGTGAGCAGTGAAGCAGAATCCAAAAACAGAGGCAGGAAGGGACCAGACTTTTTAGAATCATAGAATCATAGAATAGCTTGGGTTGGAAGGGACCTTAAAGATCATCTAGTTCCAACCTTTTGCTGGGACAGTGACCTGCAGGCACACGGAATGTCTGAGTGAGGCTCCTTTATGTAAGGAGCATTCCAGCACCTTAAATCCAAGTGAACCCAAGTAAAGTGTTTGTTTTGTAAAGATATAGTAGAACTGGGAATATCTAAAAGGCAGAGCATGAAGGTCTGGCAATGTTTTTTGAGAGGGAGATACTCTGTAGTTTATAAGAAAAAGTGTGAGATCTTTACAGAAAAGGGCCTTGAATTAAAAAGAGCACATTAGAGTCCTTTGCCAGATCTCCTACTGGCAGAACACCAAGAATATGGATAAGGACATTCTTGACATTCTGAAGTGAAGGGACATTAGAACAGTACTATTTGACGTTCACTGGAAACAAATCAATGTTTTCTGTTGCATTTGTAGCTACCCAGTTATTTTTTACATTACAGAAACATAATTTGCTATATTTTTTTTACCCACATTTTTATTCTCTTGTTGTCTGTCTATCAGCTGCCAGCACCTAACTGAAGGAGAAGTTTTCAGGGTTGAATGTAACTTAGTGTGAACACATAACATTGCCAAGCTAGGCGCTGAACTTGTTTCTCTTCCAGAGTTAAGCCAGACTCTGACTTTCGAGTAAATAAATAAGGAGATAGCACTGAAAAAATTAAATAGTTAAATAAAGATAACATTAGTGTGATTATGCAGTTAATTTTAAGAGTCTCTACTGATTCATTGTGTGCACACAATTGTTTTTGTTTTAAACCACTCGGTACATTATTTTTTACTAAAAATTATTTAGGGCTCTGATTCAAAGCAATATGTGTTAGAGTGTTGGCCTAAAATGTTACTGGTGTTATTTGCAGGAGATTCACTTCAGCTACCACTGCTAGTGCAGGGCTGCTGTGGTTTCTCAGCCATCACAGCTGGCATACTGCTTTAAACTGCTGTAGGTCATGAGTCAGAGCCCTCACTTCTCTGCTGTCAACAAAAATGCAGAGAAGATAAAGATATAGTAGCTAGATGGTTAACCTTTGTTTTATAGCATCCATCAAAGCCCTACTTTATAAAAGGAAATCAAATTAAGCTTTCCAGCATTACAGCAGCTATGAGTCTTCCAAATTATGATGGATTGAAATAATTCATGCAAAAGCCCAGAATATCTCATCTATCCCATCTGGTGGGTTTAGTCTCAGGGCCTTTCAGGGAAATTATTCAAATGTTTCTGGTAGGAGGTGAATGCAATTGCTGCTCGAGGAGCTATTTGGAAGGGTAGGTTAGGATTTCTATTAATATGATATTTGATTATATAGAAATAATAAAGCAGCTTAAATGACTTTGTAATGTTCCCGTAAAATGTTACAGTCCTTCGTTTCTTTCTTCACTGATGGGCTCTTGCTTTTCTTTTGTTTGTACCCTAATGCACTAATGGTGAGTGACACATAGTAAGGAGGATGTAGTGGATGTCTGCCTTAAATACTGTGTGTCTGTTCATAAACCCTTAGATAGGAGAAGAATAAGTGGAGAGTTAGCTGAGTTCCTAGCAATTAGCCAATGCCATAGTGGCAGAGACAGAAGTAGTATCTAGATCCGTTTTTTCCCATCTAAGTTATACACGACTCCTTCTTGTTATTAGGACTCCTATTTAGTTGTGGTGGTTATGGATTAAATACTAGTGTTGCCTACACGCACGCTCTCCCTCCTATAAAATACAGGGCAGGTGTACTTTAAAAAAGCTCTCTTAAGATGCCATCTCCTAATGCTGTAAACATACAGAAAACCTTATATATAAAAATAATTACACTAAATAAAAGAAGGCAGGCTGTTGGGCAAGGACACAGCTTGTTTGGCATCAAAACAAACAGCAGAGGTCGAGTGCTGTACTATCCAGAAAGGTCTTTCCAGTCCAAAGGATGACATCTTTACACAATAATAGTTCTATACTCTGCTATAAAACTATTTTTTACAAAAGTAAGAAAATTTGAAATTATGGAGGTTTCTTTACAGTTTCTTGCTGAGCGAAACAAGCACGAAGTCTGTCTGCTGGAATCGTGCTTAAAGCGATCTTGTGGTTTGTGAATGCAGACCCTCTGGAGCAGAAGGTGTGATAAGATATCAGTGGGTAGAAGGGGAGGGAATACAATAAGCAGTGTTCAGCAGAAGTCTCTGAAACACACTGTGTGGCAATATGGAGCAAGTTCTATTCCATGAGTGAAAATATGAACGTGTATTTGAAAGTTGTGTCTATAGTTCAGAATAAACTGCGTTTGTGGGTGTAACAACTTCCCAAACTGCCACAAGCAATGCCATTGTCTCATTCTGTCTCTGTAGATGGATATTAAATCATATCCTACTGCATAATACAAGTTCAACTGGCTTAAAATTTTACACTTTCTAACATTTTATTTGAGTTAACTGCTTTTCTGAGTATTGTCTGTTCTACTAATTTACTTGACAGTCTATGCTACTGAACAATGTAGGTGCACACTTTCTCTCATGCATATTTCAGAAGGAAAAATCACATATATATTTTGTGGCTCTTATGTTATGCTCTTACTGGGTTTACAGGATGTGGAAGTCTGTATCAGGACCTATGATTTTATGCAGCTCATCAGGGCAACACTTGCAATCCATGCACTTCCAAAAAGGCAAAGATGTTTCCAAGACTTTTCTGCCAAAACAGAAAAAAAAAGAGCAGAAAGGGCTTCACTATCTTTTAACAGAGTTGATGGGGAGAAAATATTGCACATGCTGCAATGAGCTATCACCTTATCTGTGTTCTCCTTCAACCAGAGGGGACCAATCATTCCCTGAAGCTTTCTGCAAGCATTATTTTGAAGGCATCTCTGGTATCCCCCTCTACCATGACTCCTACAGCAAGGCCCTGCACTGCTAAGGTCATTTAGCTCACAGGTGAACAGAATATGTACTGGAATGATTAGTAACTGGTGCTATGGAAGTACCTGATAGACTCAGCTGAATTAAGGTCCTGTGATGCCATGTGACCTGCAAATTCAGAGTAGAAGATGGGCCATGCCTTGAAGACTCTGTATTCTGAATTGGAAAATCGAGGAACTAGGAGGGTGGTGCAGACATGTGAAGAGTTTGATGGCTGTTCTTTTCGTGTAAGGTTTGGGGTTTTATTTCCTTTAATTTTCTTGTTATCTTGTAGTTTTGATTGTTGTTTTTTTAGTAAGTTGTTGTTTTAGCAATTTACCTAATTGTTTTGATGTAAGCCTATGATGTTTTGTACTTGATTCTGACACAGGAATGAGTGATTGAGGGGGAAGAAAAATGAGTAATGGAAAGCCAGGATTCTGAGCTTGAAAAACATGACCAACTCTTAATTATGAGGACAATTTTTAATGTGATATTTTTATATGTCTAGGCAAGTCCATTTTTATGTTGACTTTAGTGTTAGTCATCTTGCTGCATCTTAAATAGCGAAGCATATCATAATGTTTTAATGAAAAAATTATGTAGTTATTGCTGGGAGCTTTAGGGGTCAAAAAATACAGATAAGAACTCTACAGAATTTTCAGAAGTGTATAGGTGCATGAAAACCTCTGAAAGAAAACAGTGCTTCAGATGCTTTAGAAATGTGACTTTAGTACCTAAGCACTTATGTTTCTGAGAAGCCCAACTTTTGCATTCCTGTAGGATCACCAAAATGTAGCTGCCTCGGCAAAGGAAGATCAGATCTGGATTTACAGTGGGAGCTAAATGTACTTTAGGTCCCACGTCATTGGCACCATCTGGAGCAGTAGGTCGTGTGTCACCAGAATGCACAACTGCAGACACGTGGCTGTGTTGCGTTTACGTGCAAACTGCTCCAAAAAATGTGGCTACAGGTTGTTGTAAGATCCACTGTACATCCAATAGAGGGGGAAAATACTAATTTCACTGTAATGAAGCCATAGACTTTCTAAACTTACTGGATATGGTTCCAGTTCTGATCATTATTAAACTTGCTCTCATGAACTTGGAAGGGATCTAGGTTGAAAGACTCAAAGCTGAAGGCATAAACGTGAAGTAGGTTGTACTGTGGCAGCTGCGTATGAGCAAGCAGTCTGAATTTTGAAGTATGCAGGGAACGCTGCGCTAGTTCCACTGCAATTGTTGATGCAGGCCAAGATTGGCCTTAGAGAGTTCATCACATGCTTGGTGCCTAAATAAATAAGCCCATCAGGCTCAGTTGTCATTTGCTGGTGTTAAAGGTAGCAAGCTCAGTATCTTGTTGTGGAGACTGGCAGTGAAATGCTTTCATAGAAGGTTCAGTGTACTTCACAATATACATTTTTGTCCAAACTTGGCATAAGATGATACTCATCCAAAGCAGAAAGAGCATTTCCAGTGTGAAGTATGTCATAGGGCCATTCCGAATGTCTTTGGTACATTAAATGTACTAATGCTTTGATCTTAATATGAAATCGGAGCCCTCTTGGTTTGAAAGACCTTCTTGACAAACTCCGCATCTCCCTTGTGGGCATTTATTTTGCTGATAATTTCCAGTTTATCATGGTTTTAAGAACTAGGAAGCAACAGAATTGCTTGAATAAAAGTGAGGTGACAATCATGGTGATTTGGTGTGACTGGCAATGCCCTTAATCTGTCTAGTCTGGCATTGGGAGGTAAGCTCCTTACAAGTGTTTGTTTCCTTAGGAATTCCCCCCTGCTTAACCAGTGATAAAGAGATGATGGTCCATTTAACCATAAAGGCTTCTCTACCAGCTGCCTCTGTATTTATTTATTAGCATGGTTCCTACTGCACAAAAATAACCTATAGTACAATGGCTTATTTGATTAGAGAAGTGTTTTGTGATGTTTTTTGTTTCTTCTGAGTTGTTTAATATGAGAACCATGCAGAAATGCTTGGATGTATAGAAGTTAGTGAAGCATTTGACTGAGCTGTGAAAGCCGATGCACTTGCAAATGGAATTTTGAATGTACCACTTATTTCACTTGTGGAACAAAATTGATGGTGGATTTAAAGAAGAAAGGACTTTCTTGCAGACAAGCATGTTCTTCTAAAGTCTATAAATATCATATCTTGTCTACAGTTTGGGTTTAATCTGGAAGTGGCCTAACAAGGTTTTTTAAGGTTTAGCTATTTTAATAAAGCAAATCCTTTTAACGTTTCCAGCCTTGATTCTGTTTCACTTGCACCAAGAAAACCACAATCCAAAGCATCTTCCTTTCTGTATATAATGAAAGTCTGTAATACTTGTTTAAAAAAAGAAAACAAAACTTTTGTGTGGGGGGTTTTAGGGGAGGTGTCTTGCTTTTTGGTTGGAGGTGCTACTGAGGGGAGTAGATTTGGGGGTTTGGAGGACTTAGGGGTTTTTCTTAGGGTTTTTTCTTTTTGAAAGAGAGAAGGGAGCTCTAGGAGTCATTTCTATGGCCTATAAAGGCGAGCTTTGAGTTCACACAAACTGGGTTAATCTGGGACTGTCACAAAAGACATATGGTCTTGGATGAAGCATATGGTCTGGAAGAGGGCATTCATGGTAGTGCAGCAGAACCTTCTCAGCTGGTTTATCTATGGGCTAAACCTAAGGGTTCTCTAGGGAAGGCTGCATCTTTGCCTGGAGAGTCAGTATAAGGTTTCATCATTTGAGCCAGCACACTCGGTTCCCATTGTAATCTATTTACTAGAACTATTTTTCAAGGGAAAAATAGGTCAGAAATTAAACAAAAACCTTGACCACAAAGACAATCTTTGGAAATAATCCCCATAGCAGTGAAACTGCTATTTGGGAAGCTTATAGCCTTGTGAGTTTAATTAACAATGTCTATTAAATACCCTAAAATTTTCCTCTAATATCATAGATCAGCTTCCCAGTCCCTCAGCTCTTATTCAGCTGACCTTAACAGGACTACATGCTTGTTTAGGTTTTGTTTGGTTTTTTTTTTTAAGTTTGAAAAATTTGTCTCAGTGACTGATTCTCTTTTTCTTCTCCAGTAAATATGTTATTGGAGGGGCTGATGTTGTTTGTGATGATTCTGTACATTATTTGTGCTTGTCTCACTGCTTGCCTACTCAATGGCAAGTGTAAGGTCTTGAATTAGAAAAAAAAATCATTTATAGAAGAAAGGCATCTATCTAAGCATTCATGGTTAAATGCTAAGGTAGAGTCCCTTGAATATTCATGTATCTAAGTAAAGAAAAAAGTGTAGCTTTAGGGATCTCTTTGCATTGGTAGATTTTATAGCTGTTATTCCTGTAAATAAGGATTCCAGATTCCCTGTAAACACAGTAGCTGCAAAACTCTACTGTTATTGAAGGAAAAATAAGGCTTCAAGCTTGTGTCTCAGACCCCAAGATGATCTTTCAGAATCTCCTTTTGAGGGATATAGGAGGAAAATAATTCCTCATGTATAAATACAAGGATTTTGATATGGAAATTCTCGTTTCCAAGAATATCACAATATCATGTCTGTACCACTCCTTTTTTCAGAGTAACAAAGCCAGTGTCTCGTGTGCTTATTCCTCCTTTTTTCCTTTTACTTAACACCTTTTACTTTGCCTTTATCAGTACTGATGTTCCTTACGTTCCCTGTAGTGAATTCTTTTGTGCAGTCTGAGCATGTGTGGTGAAAGATCTTAATAGATTAATTAGATTAATTAAAGATGGTTAAGTTTGATTAATAATTAGTGCAAGATAGGGAGCAATTTTGCTTACTAAGCTGGTATAATGATAGATTAATTATGGATGGAAAGGACCTGAGAGCATCATTCAGTCCAACCTCTATTTTATGGAAAGGGCATAATCTCTGTCTGAAGCATTTCAGTTTGATTTGGCATATTCAGAATGGCCAGGAGAGAACACACACACAGAGCAAACCTGCGTGTCAATGTAAAAGCTTCGACATTCCAGTCCTTGGGCAACAGAAAATCCTGCCAATGAAAACTAGCCAGACACCTAACTAGAACAAATCAACAGGAAACAGCCCTGAAAAAAATTTCCAGCAGAGAGTTATTGGGGTTTTTTAGCACAGTGGGTGTACATTTCACAGATTATATCCTAGATTAGTCATCAAGGTAAAGTTGGGAAGGCAAGATCTGCTTAATGGTAAAACTGATCAATGTTATATGTGTTACCATCTTAGTTTTAACTTTGACTTTTTGAGACATTCTTTGCTGGCCTCATGCACTCTGTTTGCTAATTAACTCCATCTGCGGAAAGTCTGGTCTGGCAGTTTAATAATATAATGAGTTGCTTTATTAAAAAATTGTGCCTAAAAGTGCTACTGTTGGTCGTAACAAAGAGAATTTAAGGCAAATATATATTGGAAATATTTTTATATTCCTGGGGATGTCGCTAAGTCTTGGCCTATTATAAGTATAGTTCTCCATATCTGAGATTTATAGGAAAGGGTATGCCATGCATTTCACTATGCAAATTATTATGTTTAACAGAATAACCTTAATCACACTGGCCTTGTTCCATAGATCATGTTACAAAATGCAAAGAAATCTACCGAAAACATGAAAGTGCTTGAATTTTGTAGCTTTGAAACTGTAAGTGAAAGAGAAAATTGGTAATAACTAACTTCACAACATCTTGGTGAATTCTATTTGAAGGTAATAGTAGAGACATTAGTGTTCTATTTATTAGGCCATGTTCAATATGTAAATTCTTTACCACTAGGTGCAGAAGATTTGCCTAGCAGAGTCATGGATGTACTGTTATATTCTTAACAAATATGGGAAAGAAACGGATGTAATATTCATGCTCATTGGATCGATAGGTTTTAAGCTGGTGTAGGTATATGTTGCTATTGTATGTAGGAATATGTACTACTGTTACGTACATTGTGAAGCAAAATAATACCTTGATATTGACAACTCAATTAATATTCTTGGATGCCAAGCAAATTTCTGACTTGCTTTTTAACTCTGTCTTCTTTGTCATGTGTAGTTAATTGTAATTAAGGAGCATCTTTTTAAATACTTAACGCCCACTATTTAGGGAATCGCAGTGTCTGGTTCTCCAGAAGTCACTAGCATCCTGCTGTGTTCATAATTAGTCTGCGCACTGGTATGTAGTTAGTAAAGATAGTTACATTGTACTTTCTTGTCCCACACTTGAAGAACTGAAATACTGAGTTTTCTTTAGCGCATTCCGTTGCGGAGCATCTTGTTTTGCTTTTGCCTCTCCCACTTCCTTTCAGAATTGTACCAGCAGCCTACAGGCTTGTTCAGCATTTCAAAGGAGCAATATGATTCCCAGATCAGAATGGTGTCAACAGGAGACAGTCTGCCTAGTGGCATTTTTTTCTAAGTTCTTTCTTTGTTTACACTATGAAACGAGAAGGGGGGAAATCAAAATGTGGATAATTTGCTTCAGTAAATACCAAGTGGCAGCAAATGCCTTGTTTAATGCCTGGGGAAGGCTGATAACTTGCTGAATTTCCATCGGAGGCTCCTTTGTAAAGGAGCAGGGCTCAGATCTCCCTTGGAGCTGGTTATGCAATCGATGGGGCAGGGTTTTGGCTTCTGGAGCAGCAGGCTTGCATAACATGGTTTAGAATCCAGCACTCCCTTCCCAGCCTGAAAGGACCTTTTTCATAAGAAGTTTTCTCTAATGAAAACTGTTTCCAGGTTTCTACACAATTACTGGAATAATGGTACCATACACTACTTTAAAAAAAAAAAAAAAAAAAAAAACATAAAAAGTAGAACGTTGTACAAGACATCCTTGACATGGCCTTTCTGTATATGGGGCACCTCTTTTATTTTTTTAATTAAAAAAAAAAAAAACAATTTTTTTTTTCTCCATACCATGAAAACAAGTTCCTCTTTTTAGCAGAATTCTTATTGATGCAACACTAAAGAAACTGAATTATGCCAACAAAGCATTTCTTGCAGCCTTAACATGAACAAGCTGGTTTCTGAGAGTTTCATTTTTCGCATATGATACACAAGTATCCGTGAAAGCATAGGTGACCAAACCTGCAAGGAGAAGATTTAGTCTGTGTACTTGGGAGAAAGAAGACTTGAATAATTGCAAGTTAATGCCACATGGAAGATGTCTGTGGAGATGGCTGTAGTGGTTACTTCAGGACAGTTGGAACTGGGATGTTTTCTTCTTTATTGCAGCCTAGGGGCAAGCATTCTTCTTGCTTTAACAAGGAACTTCCATCTATTATTCTTCAACTCTCTTCATAACATACGCTACCCATCTCCAGATGCTTGATTGCGCTCTGCGTGTTTCTGTTCTTACAGAAGTGTTACGTGTCTCCCTGTTAGCCTGGTTGAAAATTCTTGAGCAGCCAACGAGTCGTATTTATGCACTGCAATCCAGGTCCTGCATCACCTTGTGGCCTGTGCAGATTTATATTTAGGGACCATAGGGTCAATATGAGGACTTATACAGCATAAGGTGATATAAATATTTATATTACTATACATATTACTATTTATCTTCCAGTTGATAGAACAAAAGACAGAACTGTTGGGGAAAATGTGTAAATGGAATCGTCCTGGGAGCTGGAAGTAGGCAATCTAACATTCTTTCCTCTTCTCTCCCTTAGCTGCCCCTCAGAATCTTTGAATCTGAATGCCCAGCATGAAAAATGTTTGCAGCTTGTTACAAATTTGGGGGTTCTTTGGGTACTCGATAGTTAGGAGGTGGTGACTTGGAAAGAGCTGAAGTTACATGTGCACATCGCATCATTGTCAGCTGTAACTGCAGATGATCGGTCTTTCTGGAAATAACTTTGATGCTGAAGAGGTGACACTACTATTTCAGAAGGCAACAATCAGAATTGCTCATGTGAGATCACGTGAAATCTGATATTGTGATGTCTGTACTGGTCATGTCCTTTCCTAAAAGGAAAGCAGATATGAAAGTTGATACAAAGACATGTATTTATTTAAATATTAGTACTTAAAATTGTGGGAGAAAACTGCTAAGAAGTCTAAATGTGACTGCCAAAGCCTTCTTCTCATTCACAAAAGAAGCAGTATGGACAGCAGAACCGAAAGCTTAATAACCACTGCACAAATATGAATTATCATATATTTATGCATTGTTAATCCACCATCTTCAGGAATTCCTCTGCCAGCAACATTAACAAGGAAAAGTTTCTACTGGAAAGTGCTCACTATGTAAAAACTTTCTCAAGTTTTACTCTATCCATTATTTCTAGCATCATCCCCATCATCTATGCTGTTTCATGATACAAACTATGGATTGCTTTTTGACTCCTTTCCCAATATCTGTGTTGTGCCCCAAATCCTGAGGTGGTAAGCAGATCGACTGCTGTTTTTACCTAGTGGATTCGCTGACACCCAAGGAGATGATTATTGGGGTAAAAACTGTATTACAATAATTCATGTCTCTCAGATTCACAGAGTTATGATGTTCAGTTTGTACTTGAATGACCAGAGAATTGGCTCTTTCTGAATCAATCTCTTAACTCCCTAAGACACAGACAAAAATAACAGTAAATCTCTGGCAGGAAGCATTCAGATTGATATTTTGAGGAGTCAATAGTTTGGCTATAGCACACAAAATATGAGATGTAGGATCAGTAAAGAGAAGTAAATTCTCAGATTGAAATGTAAATGCATTCTTACTATCAGCTGAATATGAGTCAGGAGATGTTTAGTGGATATTAACAACAGTTAAATCTTTATGAGAACTGCTTTGATTTTTTGATTTTTATGAGAACATCTTTGATTTGTGGCTACCTAAAAGGCAAAATGTGTCATTGCACACAATCTGAATAATCTCCTCTAAGCAGCCCTAATGTTTCACCTATGAGAAACTGGAACCCAATCAAATATTCTGTTTATGCAGTCTATGTTATTTAATGAACTGCTAACTGTAGGATTATTTGATCTGGAGGCAGGTATGGGAAGGAAAGTTACATCATCACTGGCAAACTTGACATTAATTTCAGAGTTTTTAACTGAAAAAAAGTGTAGGATCAAGTCTGAATAGCAACACATTCACTAAATTGTGTATGATTGCTTGTCTAGTTCTTACAGTAAAAGCCATTATGAGTAAAGTTATGTGAAGTCCATTTTAAATTCAATCTTTCATTTTCTAAAAGCATCTGCAATGACTACTAATGAAACCAAACCCAAAATCTAAAGCTTTGATTTGCCAAATAAGTTTTCACATACTCATTAGACAGAGAATTCTACTTTACCTGTTTCCAAGTCCTCAACTCTGTTTGGCTCTCCAAACACAAAATGAAAAAAAAAATCCCCCATCCCTTCAAAATTGTTCCATTGGGCTCGGGAGCAAGTCCAGGATGCGACAGAATGTGAAAAAACTTCAGGGTTATCTTAAAGTTGTGACTTAAATTAGAAGAACATTATTGAATATTTGTATGCTGGACTAGCATGCCGGTTTTTTAATGAGCACTGTAACATTGATGACTGCAAAGTCTGTGGGTTTTTTCCTTAGATATGGAGAAAAGTCTTCATGTAGACCAAGTAAATATATCTATAAGTGTAGTGTTATTTTAGAACAACTACACCTGCACAATGAGCTTGCATCGATGTGTCCCTGAGCATTCAGCTGCTCAGTGCCACGTCTGTGCTATGTATTTGTGTTAGTGCAGCCCCTCGAGCACATATACGTCCTCTTTTCATACCTAAAATACGTTACTGTCATATATATAAGCCCGAAGTCTAAGGTATGTTTATTAGAAAGCCATTAGAGTCTCACTTTACATTCATCATTGTATGTAGTGGATGCATTGAATGAAGGTTATTTGAAACAAAATCTGCCTTATCAGATTATCTAGTAATGTAGCAATCTGGGATAATTCACTGCAAGCAGAAAAGCTACATAATGGTATACATAATGGAGAAAGTTTTCTGTTTATTGGAAAAATATCAAATTAGCAGCTTCAGAAATAGCCCTGAGTCAGACAGCTAGCTCTATTATTATGTTACTTAGAAGCTCATGTATTATGAACAAGCGCCAAATATTTCTGTGTAATGCAGAGGAGATTAAATGGAAGCTTCTATTTTTGAGATCTGCTTTGTAGTGTACATGTAATCAACAGAAAGTCCTAGATAACAAGGAGCACACAGATAGCCCTGCTAATTATGGATAATTTTGTAAATGGTTATAATCTGAGCGCTGTACTTATCTGAGGGACTGAGAATACATACAAATCGACAGAAAAGTTTTTTAAATGAATTTTAAAAAAGTCAATTATATATTTGTTTCCAAGTGATGGTGTGGGAGCATAACTTAGCTATTTAGTTTCATTTAAAGTCACGTTCCTAGCATGAGAAAGGAGAACTCCCCAACAGGGCTGCATAAGGATAATGGATTTTGAATCTGATCAGGTAACTTGCACAGTACTTGGTTGCAGGAGGTGAGAAAAGCTGAGTTTTCTGTTCTAGTCTCAACTATTTCAGTATGAACTAATATTTCTCTGCTTGAGAGCTCAGTGTATAGGGTTGCAGAGCAAGACAAGTAAGAGCAGTTTTTCCAGTTAATACATTGTAATGGCAGGTCCAAAACTACTGTTCACAGAAATAATTTCATTTTTGAGACAAATGACAACATTTATTTCAAAGATCTCTGCATTCTAGGAAAGTTCAGGTCTAGTCCATGCCATGGCACAGTGGGTATAGCTACTTACATTGATTTGCTTTATTTTGAAATAGGATTTGGTATGCGCTTAATACTGTTTAGAAATATTTATGACTTAACAGAAATATCTAGGATAAATTTCATGGGAATGGGCTTATATAAAATATTCTCTTCAGGAGCAAGTAGATGTAGCTACTGTAGACTGAGCTACTGTCTCTCTAACTTGTGGAGCTGGGCACAGGAGGCATCAGGGATTTTACATTTCTGGCACGGACTTACAGGCTCTGAATACTTATATCTTCTGAGTAGTTATCAATCGTTTAGTTCTGAATATGTGAAAATGTTGCTGAATTTGCAGGTGATTGTTTAAGCTTTTGTGGTAAAAGTAGCTACCATCTTGCATGTTTTAAAGTGCCCACTGAAGGCTCAAAAAACCTGGCTCACCTTAGTGTTAGCATCTTAGTTCCATGTGGCATTGTCTGTAGAAGAGGATAATGGTCTCTAATGAAAATCAGAATGGAGGAAGCAATAACTAAGACCCTGGGAGATGGAAGGGGACACGGCAGAGCAGAAAGCATGTTAGCACATTGCTGATTAGAGGAGAACCCCAAAGGCAATTACTGCTACCTCATTAAAGGGAATTAGAAACACCTTCTCTGATACTTAGAAACTTTTCTATGTTGGCTCTGCAGACTTTTTGAAAGTGGTTGAACAAAAAACCAAGTTTTGCTTTGGTTTGCTTTTGAAAGAGTATAGTCAAAAAAAAAAAAACCCCGCTACTTCTAAATCAGAAACAAACTGTATTTTTTGTAGGTATTCATTGCTAATTATTAAGAAGTAAAAATTCGAGACATCTTGTTCCTACTGGCTTTCAAATATTTATGTGCTATTTAAAAAAAAATACTTGTGAGCATAAGCGAGTTTAGTTACAAGAATTTTGCCAATATGTATTTAATTTACTAGGATTTTTTTCCCTTATGTTACCAAATAAGTTGTCCTTCACAGAAGAACATTTTTTTGTATATGAGGACAGTTCTTCATGGATTCATCTCAAACCTTTCACTTCAGCAAATTCAGTTTTGGTTTTAACGATGAAGTAGCTGAAGCTACTTCAACTTCAGTTTTGACATTCAAAAGACAACATGCTAAATGATGAGGTAGTAGCAAACACAAGATGATAATTCTGCTATTTCTAAACATTTTGATTTTGAAAGAGGAAAGTTCTGGAGTTTTACCTTCTACCATATAATGTTGATATTAGTTCTCTCTCAATATGCACTTAGGCTTTTTACTTTAAACAGTGCTCATTTGAGTAATCACTAGCTCACTTGAACGATACAGAAGAATTGCGTAATTGTGTCCCTACTAAGATTTTTAAAGGCCAATATAAATGTGAGTTTGGCTCCAAGGTTCTTATCAGATGGTTGGATAAAACTGATATTTATTACTGGTCTGTTCATGGCTAGGGAATACTCGTGTGATCCCTATGTGGTGAGATTCTGGAGTGTTTGTAGAGTATGTTCTCATTTATCCAGTGTTCTACTGGGAGCTACATAGGGTGTAATAGGAACAGGACATGCTTTAAAGGAGCTTATGAGTTAACATGAAATTAATGCAATGAGAAATAGTAAGTGGAAGAACAGGAGGACAAGGAGAGGTCACAGAAATTAAAAATTAATGCTGAGGAACTTCTTTATAACCATTTCAAGTGCTTTGTTTAACAAATAGGGTTTTATTAATTGGGAAAGGTTCAGGAGGACTTCCTCACTGATGGAGTAGTCCTGGAATGTATTTCTTGAGCCATTCTCATACTGACCAAGTCTTTATTTCCGTTTACAACATTTTGTTTATAAAGAACCAATAATAAAGATTCTGAAAATGAGGCTTTTTTCAGTTACCACCTCTTACTCATTTGTTTTGGGTTCTGGGAGGAGTTCCATTTCCTCTGTCTCACAAGAGGCCCCTGCACTTGTCCCATCACATCTGCAAGAGGGTGTGCTGATCTTTCTTAGACATAATATCTGACATTTAACTGGCTCATTTAAATTCTACATGGAATTTCCAAATGGCGATGTACTCCCTTAGCTGCCTAGTTATCTTAA
This sequence comes from Coccyzus lansbergi, assembly GCA_033558105.1. Classification (NCBI taxonomy): domain Eukaryota; kingdom Metazoa; phylum Chordata; class Aves; order Cuculiformes; family Coccyzidae; genus Coccyzus; species Coccyzus lansbergi. The sequence goes on along the minus strand of JAUMJK010000581.1, from coordinate 80,243 downwards.
CACAATGACTGAGTTTTATCACTCCTGTCTCTGAGGCAACTACTGTGGTGTCAAGCCAAGAAGGACCATCTGGGATAACTTTGCAGATAAGTTCCAGTGATTAGCTTAGAGACTCATACTGACCTGAAAGCAATGTTCTTTGTTCAGGCTGTGAAACACTGTGTGGAGTTATTTGGATCCAAATCTGTGGTTTCCTTTTGTTGAACATACTTTATTTTAAGTTCAAACTGCTTGTGACATTGATTCCCCCCCTGTGATAGCGATGCTATTACAAGCAGGAAGTTTGCCTCTCGTGTGGTTCCTATTTACAAGCATAACTTCCCTCTAGAAAGGACTGTGCACGCTAAACATATTCTCTAGATGTGTCTCCTGTCAGCAGTCCTGTGTTGGAATTATTTATTACAACGTGTCTAACTCTCGTCTCATATAACTGATGAGGCTGTTCAGATTGTTTCTAAACAAAACTCAGAATGTTGTAAATTGTGGCAGTCGCACTTAGTGAAATACAGATTTCTCTAGTGGTAATGTTTGGCTAAATAATGCTGCTGTTACATGGATTAAATTCACATGACATATTGTCTTCCAAGGTTTTGTCATTAATTTGGTGACAAGACGCAGTAGTTAATAGATCAAAACACAGCTACACTGAAGATGGAATTTCAGTCTCTGAATTGCTAAGACAACAGCTGCGATCCCACAGGACAATGTAGATACTGGATAAAGTCTTTTCACTTAAGTGGTTCTGGCTTGGAAACATGTTTCCAGGGCAGATTAAACCCAGGCACTGAACATCTTCGGGAACTTATGCAAAATCATCTTCACATAAGAAGTCATCTTACTGTTAGAATTACATATATACTCTGGATAACAGCTTCAGCCCAAGAAAACCAAGCAGCACCAAATAATAATTTTGAACACCCCACCCCAGAAAAAAAAAAATCTCTTTTAAAATGAGGATATCTCAAATATTTGATTTCACAGGAGGCATGATGAATGAAGATTTTATGAAATATAGTTTGGACTTCACTAATTTGTTACACAGAAAGTATTCCAACACTATAATGATTAGCTGAAATTGTAAACAGATGTGCTGATAGGTCCTGATTGTGATTGCCGATAGCAAATCATAGCTGTTCGGTATTTTCAGCATCTGGCCCAGCAAATACTACAAACCATACTGGAAACTTTCAAGAACTTTGAGATTTAAATCCGAACTAATCTCATATTCTTAATTTTCATCTAAAGCTAAGGGTCCTACTGGGTCATAATCCTAATTTTTTAGTGGTATCAGTCAGTATTTTGTATTTAATTTATGTGCAAGGGTGTGCCTAAATCTACCTTCTTTTTGATAACATCTTTGCTTTGCTTTTCTGGTTTCTGTTTAGCAATGAAAATGCTGCTAAAAGGCCAGACATTCAGATAATTTTCCTTAGTAATAGCCAGAGAAGATGCTGTCCAAGAAGTAATACGCAAAATGATAACCCTGAAAGAGTTCCAGCTAAAAGGAATGTAGAAGTTTACGGCTACAAGCATGTTTTCAAATACAATGTCGGTAGGAGGCTGCAAATTGTTGCTCTTTGAGTGGTGCCATGACTTTTCCCAGGCATTTTAAAGTAAAATTCCATTGCGCAGGAGGAGGTTTGGTCTGACCGCAAACTTTCTAAAAAACAGAAAGGAAAATACAGGGTCCAGGAAGAAAGAAAAAGAGTTTTCTAGTCGGTGCTAGCAACCTAAGCTAGACTAGGGCACAGATTGACATGCTGGCCCTTAGTAATCCCTGCTGCTTCATTCTTAGCGTGTTCCCTGAGGGAGTTTGGCTTCAACAGTGCAAAGGCATGTCTGGGGGTAGCACAGGGCAGGGCTGGAGTAGGGGGGCACAGGGGGTGTGTGTAAAAAGGGGAGTTCAAGCCTCCCACATGTGGACTGTGCCGTGTACCGTTTGTCCTCAGGGTCAGGGAATAGGTCCTGGCTAATCTTATTTACTTGTACATATGTAGCCACCGAACCCAAGAGGGGAAGAAAGGATTATGAAGGTCCTAAAAGAGAAATAAAATAAGCTGGAGAGAGAAGAAAGGTATGAACAAAGAAACTTCTTTAGATTACTTTTTTTTTTTTATAGGGGGACTAAGAATCACCAAAGTGGACAGGAACTTTGTTTACTGTCTGTTCCTTATAGAGTAATTTATGGTTGGACTCAATGATCCAATGGGTCTTTTCCAAGCTGGTGATTCTGTGATTTAAAATTGCTTGACCATTTGTTGTGCTTGTTTTGGTTTGTTTTTTTTTTTTTAAGGACTACAAGTGCTTGCCTATACTGAAAAGATAAATAATGGGCTCTCTTGGCTCCCTCAAGATTAAAGGAACCATGAATTAATGGTCAGGATAAGATATTTCAGCCTCAAAAGATTAAGCTCCTTTTCCTACCAAAGTACCTGCATAAATATAGACAAATCCAGAATCAACAGAACATATAAATGTTATATGATGTGACTCAGCAAAAACACAGATGGTAGATCCATTGGTAAATATTCTAATTTCAACTACTTTTTGCCGTTCAAACAGACAGGAGTGCTATCACTAGCAAAGTCAGAAATTGCCTGCTTTTCCCATCTTATTTATTATATATTTTCAGTTCTGAGTAGCTGAAGAAACTTTTCATACCTGAAAGTGCAGGTATGTTTATCCTACAATCCTGTTTCTTTTATTCTGTAGCACTTGCAAATGATAAATGTAGCCAGTATCCTACTCCTTTTCAACTCTCAACCTGTTTCCTAAGTTCTGAAGTGAAACATTTTGAAGATGCTATAAGTAATTTTCTGGAACTAAAAATGAATGAAGATTAATTAAATGCCAAGGCTTGGCACGGACACCTTGTTCTTTAAGCACCCTTCTTTGGACTTCATTACAATGTGAAAAAGAAATTATAGGGCAGATCCTGTTACTTTATTTAAAAGATATGGTATTTGAAACAAAATTTGAGAATTGAGAAGCAGGGAGTAGCTGCAATTGAAAAGGAGCAGTACTTTGTCTCCGACTACAGTTTTGCAACAGGTATAAAAGAACTAGAAGCATCCATGGAAATAAACTTGGAACTTAGTGTATAACCTCCTTAAACTAATAGTCTAGGATTCTCAAGGGAGGATAGGGGCCTGGAAGCAGTGAAGTGTAATCCAGTTTTCATAGATTTGTGTACTACAGTTATCTCTGTAGTGTCTGAGAACATTCCTGGAAGCTACTGCTTTTCTGACAGCTAGTAAGTATCAAGAGTCTGTCTTCGAAATAATGTGGGCCTAAATCTTGTTCTCCAAATGGTATAAGCATGGAATATTTTCAGCAGCACCACTCTGTCTATTTAGAGGAGGGAATAATCAACTCTGTGACTTCTCTTCCATATGTCAGTATAAAACTGGATTTTCAAAATTTTTTTTTTTAGTGATATGCCTCATATCTCATTTCAGTAACTGATATGAAATCCCAGTAAAGCAGAAGAGAAGGTAGTAAGCATGTGTACATCTATGGGCAAGCAGGCTTATCAGTGTGTTACCCTGATACAGGTCTAAAAGCAATCCTCAGCAGCAAACTGAAAAGCAAGACCAGAAAATCTACTTGGATCACTGCCTGTTTTAGTGTGTTTAACTGTTGTTTCCAAACAGATCAAGGAATTTGGATTCCTCATATTCTTCTTGGTTGCAAAACTCATTTGATACCTTCTCCTGCCTTTAACACTAGATAGGGTCTGAAAAGAGCTTCACCATCTGTGTTTATGTCGGTTTGGTCTTCACGTGTCTAGTGGGTAAGTCCCACAAGTATTTCTCTATGACAAGCACGGAAGAGTCTTAGCTGATGCATTTCAGCATGCTCTTTGGCCTCTTCATATGACAAAGGCACTGAAAGCTTTCACATGTCCCAGATATTTCCATCTCTTGTTTTTAGGGAAGTATAAAATACGATAGCTAAACTTCCCCAGTGTATCTGATGTTGCTGAGCGTTCTTTGAACTTAGTAATTCCTCACAGCATTTCTGTGTAAAGGTGCTCTGGAAACACCTCTGGCTTATATAGAATTTCAGCTTTTCTATCCATATATTGCATTTTAACAGATATCTAATGTAAACAGCTTTCCTGGTCACAAAGATTTTTTCTGGAAATTTTTAATTATCAAAATACTTTTCAGTACTAAAATGGACCATATGGTTACTTCTTGCTTATTACAAGTTTCTTGTAAAGGAAATTAGGGCAACTACTCAATAAGGAAGTTGAAAGGTAAATGAGACTTGCTGTATGCCTGAACATATTGAAAATGAACATTAGTTTCTTGACATGCTATTGATTCCTTGTAAGTCAACTTCAGCCTGACTTCTATGAAATCTAAAATTTAGATTTGTATGTGTGCAAGCTGCAGACAGAAATAAATTATATGGTTGTATAGGCAGCATCAAGAAATTTCCTCAAGAAATGTAAAGCTGTCTAGTCTAGTGGGAGGTGTCTCAGCCCATGGCAGAGGGGGTTGGAGCTAGATGATCTTTACAGTCCCTTCCAGGCCAAACCATTCTATGATCCTATAAAACGTCTTTCAAGGAAATTACTCTTAAATAATCACCTCTCTAAGAATTTAAACTTCAAGAACTGGAACAGTGTTGAATAGTACTGCATTGTTACAGGAACAAAATGGTGAGCTATTGAAGCAGTTTTAAAATGTAAGTACAGCTTTTCTTTTATGTCTAGATCTCTCTCTCAAAGATATATGATTTGCGTTACAAAAAATAAAACTACAAGTAACTTATGTTTATAATTAAAAAAAAATTGGAACCATATGTTTAGAACTAAGTTAGTACTTCTTTCACAAATGGTTTGTTGTACAGATTTTTCAGAATTATCCCAGATAAGTATTTTGTTGATGACAAGCTGGAATGAAATTAGGATAATATACCCTGCATTATTTAAAAAAAAAAAAAAAAGTAACATAAACAAAAGTATTTTTCTGGCTCAAAGCTAGTTGTCACCTTAAAGAATTTTTGGTTTAGGTTATTAAAGCACTCAGTAATGATTGGTTGCCCTTGGGAGACATTTGTTAAAATTTTATTCCATGTAAACATCTGGATTCAATTTAGTCAAAGAACACTGTGAGTGAAAACTGGCAACTCTCCAGTGAACTGCAATAGGTGTCTGGAGGTTTAGATACTTCATTTGCATTACTCTTCTGAGATAAAATTTACCATCAATCCAACTAATTGAGATGCAGTAAATGCCCTTTAATACTTAGTATCTTAAGGAAAAACAGAAAATAAATTCAGGTTCACATGCAGAATGCTGCTGCAGTGCCATAACCATAGGATTTGTAATAAAGGTGTACACAAGCATTTCAGGAATCACTTTGCAAAGATATAGCAGTAAAATAATCTCTAATCCTGGGTTTTGGAAGTTTTTACTCTGAAATTTATTTTCGTTGTTTGCCATTTGATGTCTTAACAGAAATGTAATAAGCCGCTTTGCTAGCCTTTGAACTTCTGATTTATTTCCTCTAATAGTAAATTAATTTGGACCTTTATGACCAAATTGGAGATGTACCAGGCATCTTCCTTTGAGGTACTGAGTACTACATGAAATAGCAACACTGTCATGAATCTATGAAGAAAATATCCCTTGATGATCATAATATTTGGGTTTGTCTGTGAGCATTAGTAGCCATGAAGGCCGTCAGTATTGTTGATTAATTCCTTAAATATAGCTTTGACTTCAAAGGGATGAGCCTTCTTTATTGGATTTAAGTTGCGTGGTCAAGTCATGTTCATTTTGCAATTTATGAACAATGTGGGAAGCTGTTTCCACATGTAATAAAAGCCTTTTAGGGAATGAGGAGATGGGGAGAGGTCTGGCTGGACGTATGCACTCTAGCCTGTATTAAGCTTCACTGGCTTTGAGCATAAACCATTGTAGTCAATTTTCTATCCTGATTCCTTGCAATTTTGTGGTCCTTTGTGTAAAGGAAATCAAATGGGGTTTCTATTTGTAAAATTATGAAATGTGAATATCTTGCAAGTTATAAAGAATAGTTGCGTAAATTTTCCTGTTTACAGAAAATGCTACCTAAATGTTTAATTAAGCACCATTACATCCTCATAAGGTATGCTGTCAGTATTATGCAGCTCTTTAGATTTAGACATAGCAGACTAGGCCCAAACGCTGCATACTCTGTCCTACTTCCCCTAGTTTTGGGGACTTCATTTCTGGGACACGAATCAGTTGACAAAACACAGTTGTCATGATGCACTGGACATTTAAGATATTTCACTTCTACTCTGTGGCTGCCTGTTCCTAAAGCAAACAGATATCCTTTGTGTTCTCTCTTATATCTAAATGCCTTTTTTAATGATTTAAAGCTACAATACCTTGAAAAAATTGTATGCTACGTCAATATGTATGCGCAGAACATGGATACAAGATCCATTTTGTCTGCATCAACTGTGTGAATGTCACTTGTCATAGATCTTATGAGGATTTTTCTTTACAAAAATAATCAGTCCAGATTTTTGAAGCATATAAATACATTCACTTTTTGAGTGTCCTTCTCAATTTTCCTTGGCTTGATAGAAAACAGTCATCAAAGGGCAGTGGAAAGGTTGTTCTTGGCCTCTTTCCCAGTTTGTAGTAGGTGAAGGTCTATGTGCTGTTGGTATCCAGATCCCTGTAGGGGGATGTGAGCACATAAATGGACTATGCAGACCATAATAAATCACTTCTTTCAAACATATTTATCATTTTGTTGGCAACTGGACTATTGAGATTGTCTCTTCTTAAATGTTGTATTGAAAAGGAACAGATTCTTCCTTGCCCGTTTCCTCCTGTGATTCTTTTGAATTAATTTCAGAGTTTGGGGTTTTTTCCTATTAGTTTTTCAGGCTATTCAGAGGTATAGTGGACAAAGGTTCCAAAATGGTGCAGTTAACTGGGCAAGACCAAAGATCCACTCTAACAGCATTGTGTTAAGAAGGCAACCTCCTCTCTGTGCTCTCATTTTTGTTGTTTTTACTAATTGGATCATTAAAGAGTTTCAGGTGCTAGAGCATCCTTCAGAAAACTATTAATAATATTTGGCACTGGCAATATTTCAGAGATAAAAGTAATTTCTTTGAAAGTTTTATGCCTAGATGGTAATTTTTTTTTCATATTGAATTGCAGAGCAGGTTCTTTTCATCCAATATATCTTAAAGCCTTTCAGATGAAAGCCCTTTCTTCAATAGTTTTCCCATGATTATATTATATAAGAGCTCCACCAATTGTACTGATCGGTATCCAAAGCAAAAATCTGAAATGCTAGATATGCCACTGACATCTAATTTCCCAGAAGTTAAGAGTAGAAAATGAGAATATGAACCAGCACCAAATAGGAGCTGAAGAAATCACCACCAACTGCTACAATAAGTGAGATTTGAATGTGATGGGCTGAGTGGAGATACCATGGGGGGAAAAAAAGATACTGTTCTAGTGGAAAAAGAAAGTCAGGAGAGCTGATTGATATTCTTGAACCACTGTACATGGCAGTGGAAGTGACAACCTTTCTGATTATTTCCTTAAGTATAAATGAAAACAGAATAAATAGAGATTCTTTACAAGTCGGGTCATTTCCAGCTATAGTCTTGCTTCCCTTGTACCTGAAATCATCTGTTTAGGGGATTGCCCTAGTTATGCAAGTACTTGTTATGGAAAGACAACACTTTTGTTTACACTGGTGTGACTTCTAACAAAGGTCAGAGGCTTGCATGCAAGCTGCTGTATCTTTTTATGCAAGGAGTTTGCAGCAAGCCTCTAACTCTTGTTACTGTTAAGCAGTAGCCTTAGCTGCAGGCCAGGGGCTGAAAATCTTACCCATTTGGAGTTAAACCCTTTGAAGAATCACAAAAACAAAGAAAGAATTTTGTTGTCTGCAGGCAGACTGAGGAGCTAGCTGGATTACTTCTCACTTCATTCTTATACACAACCCACTGTCATTTTTGGTTTTCATAGAACTTCCTGATTCCAGCACTCCCTGCCTGACAGTGAATAAAACAACATTTAGCACATGATGTCTGAATATCTCAGTATCTAATTTTAAACGTGTTTTTCACTGCCATCTTTGTGTCTCTGCTTTTGCAGTAGCTTAAAATGAGGTCAAAGATTTCGTGCCTACAATGCAGGCTAATGTATCCGAGTAATCTAATCAGCAATCTAATATGGGATTTAGAGGTCTTCAATCCCCATTTTGCCTCCAGGTGTCCAGAAATGCTTGAAAGCTGTATTATTGGCCGAGTGCACGTTTTAGCAGGCTCCTGATGTGTTTACTGTATGTGACTTGGCTGGCTGGAGCTATGGAGATGCTCTGAGTGCTTCAGGAAAGCAAGGGGAGAAAACGAAAGGCATCCTGCTAGTATTCGACAGATGCAGGTGCGGTGTTACGCAGGGATCTCTGCAGTGTTCTCTTCGAAAGAAGCAGGGTTTGCTCCAGCACGTTATGCCACGTGAGGCTGTAGCCTTCCCTCTGCTCCTGCCATCCGCGCACACCCCATTGGAATGACACCGTGAGCAAGAGAAGGTTTGTTTTGCTTAGCTTATGTCAATATTAACCGCAAGGAGGCTGATGTTTGCACCACCTTCCTTTTTGAAGCACAGGATCCTTGAATATCCTCTTATGTATTTTTGAGGTGACATAATCCCCTGTGCTGTTATTTTTGTAGGTATGAATAGCGCTTTAAAATAAATCATTGTTTCTAAAAGTAGGATAAAGTATCACTTTAAGATCTTTGCAAGATCTCTCTATTTTGAGGTTTAAATTTAGAAACCTGTGCTGTCATTTAGGAAAAAAAAAAAAAGTTGCCTTATGACTGCTTCCCTCTGGCTCCCAGGAGTCAGTCTCAGTGTAGCAGACACTGCTTTGCTATTTCCTTTCTAAATCTAGGACAGCAAAGCTATGATGCTTTTCAAAGTCCTGATATTCCTGTTAATATTTCTTCTGACTGTGAGTGAAGGTAAAGCTTACAGAGGAAGTGTCCTAGTTTCCAGTTCCTAATTCCAGCAGAAAAATTTTTAAAAAACCAGTTTTACAGCTTCCTATATCAATGTATGTAAAATAATTTATATTGTAGTGTTAGAGCTTTGTGCAAGATGGAAGAGATGAAATGCACAAGTATGACAGTTTGATGCACTCGTAAAATATTCTATTGCTAATTTTGAAAGGATTTCAAACCTTTTGGAGTCATCTAACCAAGATGCATCTGTTTGGTACATGAGTGCTAGAAACCTCTTAATGGCTCCCAGTAGCAGAAAGACATTGACATTGGAGTTAATTCAGCAAAAGGCCATTAAGATAACCAGGGGATTGGAGTACACGATATCAAGGAGAGGCTGGGCAAACCGTATTATTTGAACCTGAAGAAGAGACGGTGAAGGGGGGAAACCTTAGTGCTCTCTACATCTAATTAATGGGAAGGGATAGAAAAGACTGAGGGTGAGTCTTCCCAGTGGGTGAACAGCTATAGCATGAGAGAGAACAGATGGAAACTGGAACACAGGAAATTACAATTACATATGAAATGGAATGTTTTTATTGTAAGGATGATCAAGCACTGGAACAGATGACCAGAGAAGTCATGGGATCTTTGTCCTTGGAGAACTGGACAGGACAAAGCCCTGTTCAAGAAGATCTGTTTGCACCTGCTTTGAGCAGGAGATTGGACCTAAAGTGCTCTGTGTTTCTATGAGTGAAGCTACCATATTTAATGCTGGTTTTGCCAGGAGAATGGGGCAGAATATCTTCATATAAAAAGCTTAATTATTTTTATAGTTTCTCTGGAAATGGGGGATTCTAGATGTACCAGCTATGGATCACATTTCCTTGTCCTCTCCCTTCTTCTCTGTACTCATGCAGCATTAATAGAAATGGAGCAAATAATACAGGAACAAATGACAAGGTAATAACATAATAGTTTTGCAAGGGGTTTGACCTAACCGGCAGGGAATGCTAAAATCCTAATTGTATATGACTCTGGGCCCATGGTGAGGGACAGTGGGGTCATCAATGTCAATGTTTTTATTCAACAGAGGAAAGCCCCAATGAGATTTGAGTTTTTAGCCTCTGATGACAGGAATGTGTGCCTTGCATATAAATTCCTTTTCAGCTGTTTTGTATTACCCATTAAAAATCTCTCACAAATATAAATATGCACATACACACTTTTTTCCTATATTTAATCTCAATAATATCTTTAGCTGCTGTTGCAGTAATGATTTAATTCAAAAAATGAAAGTGAATACAAGGAAATAAAATTCTATATCATGTTCCCTGTGCTCCTGGTTATATCCACTGTCTACTCCGAAACCAGTTACCCCCCACTACTGCTATAAGAAAAGCTGGGATGATGGTAGTCCTTCCCTACTGACTGCAGTTCTTACTATGTTTACAACTCAAAGTAGAGGAAAACGTTTTGCGAGAGTCTAGACCATTGTAGCTATTGCTCTTTAAGTTAAAGATCAATTATTCTTTCTTTCTATAAATCGCTCCTTTTAACTATTCTCTAGCATAAGCTTTGTTACTTTTTTTACCACTTGGCAGTAGGGTAAGTTTTGGAGAGTATCTGTAAGCCTTCTGGAGATCAGTAAATCCTACAAAAATGTTTTTATTGGATACTAGTAGTATAAAATATTCAGTGAACTGCTAAGGATCATCCACAAAAGCCACCATTGACAGGTATCTAAAAATGGCCTTCCCCCCACCATACCCTCCCCAAAAAAGGTAGTGATGTTGTAACAAGTATTACTGCTCCATTTGAAGAAGGGAATTTTCAACTCAAAAATTCTTTTTATTTACTTCCTTTTATTAGATTTTCAAAACTGTTTCACTAACACAGGATATTAAATCTGGAAATAAGAACTAAGTAACTGGCAGACTGAATATCACCGTTTAAAAAAAAAGTTTATTTGATGAAAACAGAATGGCTCTTTGAAAAAAGTTTGTTTATGCTTAGTGGAGACATTTTTATTATGAGACTAATGCTGTTCTCCTATATGTTCATTGACCTTGGTGGACTGCAAGAGAGCTACTGAATTCCTCAGAAGATGATTTTATTGTTATATTGATATTATCCATAAGTGCTGTGTATATAAAAGGTGAAACTCTAACATCTGTACTGTGATTATACTTTGTCCTTATCTATGCAAGTTAGTTAGTCATTATGGAGGCAGAAACAGAAGGAGGAGGAAAGGGTCATGATTTTCAGAGTGTAGCAGGTATTTAGATGATGTCAACAGCATTAGAAATGAGAGTGCAAGGAACAGAGCAGAATGCTTGCCTTCAAATGAGTAGTAACTACACTGCATGCTGCAGGGCTTTGTTTTTTTTTTTTTTTGTTTTTTTTTGGTTTTTTGTTTTTTTTTTTTTACACCAACATCTGTCAAGGTACTGGCAATGTGCTAATAGTGGGGGGAAAAGTGAACAGTCTGGGGGCGTTGTCTCTCTTTAGTAGACTTTAAAAATAGAGATGAGCACATCGCTGAGTTCCACAAACCAAGTACACCTCTCTGCAATCCTGCTAAATCAGCAGAATTGTATCATGATCTAGTCATCCCTGCAATTTGGACTACGTGACATTGAGTTCAAGGTGCTCATATATCAGGGGAATAGATATGTCACCCTTGTAAGATATTGGCATGTCAGCTAGTTTGCTTCAGGGTCAGAAACTGGCACAGAAGGCCACTTGGAAGGCCTCCCTCTGGGAAACTCCCTCTTGAGGGTGCGAGTTCAAGAGGAAATATTAACCAATGCGCACACTAGAGAGCGCAGGGCATGCTCTGCTGTTAGACAAAATGAGAAATAAAGGGTGATCTATCAATCTCTAGGAAAGTATGTTTTGAGAGATTTTACTTTTGATATTTTAATTTCTGCACATACTAGATACAAAGATTAATTTGAGATATCTTGTCAAAATCACTTATATGTGCTTTAGAAAGCATATTCTAAATATGCTTATTGAGGCTAATTGTAGTATGTAACTCTATGTGAAGTTATATACAATTTAACAGGCATCATATAATTAACTCTTTTTTCAACCAAACTTTACTCACATTACCTGGAACATGTGCCAAGAAGGATGGAGCTGAAATAGAAGTTTTAAGGGGCTGAAGGTAAAACCTATAGAGCAGGATCTATCCAGACAAGATGTTACCCGAAACAGAGGTTTTGCTGTGACTTGGGATAGAATTTAGCTTAAAGCAGGATTCAGCCTGGGCTATGTGGCCGTGTTCACAGATCAGTTGGTTGGATTTGATGATCCAGTGGGTCTCTTCCAACCTGGTGATTCTATGATTCAGTGAATCCTAGTGCCCAGATTTACACTATGTTGCTCTTGAAAGCAAAGTGCAAGGAGAAAGTAGGTATGGTTCCAGCACCTTTTAATCAGTTACTTTGTTGGGATCAACCAAACCAATGGCAGGGACTTGTGCTGTGTGTGACCTTTCTCCGATACATAAATGGGAATTGCAATTTCCTGTGCAGATTTCCATCCCTATGTACCTATGTAACGTTGGCGTCTGTGCCAGTAGGCTTTGACCCACCCCTACTCAGCATACTGACCTTTTTCACAAGTTGACTGTAAAGAAATTAAAATAGCCTCTGCATTTGGTTCTTCTGGCCCCTTGCACGGGTCAAGATAAGTTTACCGGCTACGGCATGCTAAACTCGAGGTCTGGGGAGGGAATGTAATGCCAGCAGGGGAAGAATGGTGGAAAACATTTAGCAGCAACTGAAACGCAGTTGGCTTATGCATTTTGAGATAAATTAAAGGTGCTCCAATAGCATCTGGAAGTCCTTTTAGGAGCTTCTAGAATCTCTGAAAAGTAAATCTTTGTAAACTCTAGGCTTTAAGCTAGCTCTGGAGTGGACAGTAGAAACAGTGTGTTAAAGATAGCAGGTATTTTCAGAGTTCTCTCTTATTTTTATCCTGTGCATATAAGCTGTCTGCAGTTGGTGATATGAGCAGAATGTATTTTCTTAAGCATTTAATGTTAATATGTTCTACCATGTCACCAACTTTTAACTTGCACTGCTTTCATGCAAGCATTTAATGAAACCATTTAATACTGTTTTAATATCCAGATTTCTAAGTAGTATTGTTCTTCTGACATCATGGATCACATTACAATATCGTGATGATGTAATAATCTAGATTAGGACTTGATATTTATTTTGCTTGGCTCTCCAGTTAAATGAGTTTCATGAGATTCTGTCCTCTTCCAGCTGCTTTTCAAGTTGTCAGCTTTCACACTACTGTCTAGTTATGTAAAAGTGATGAAGGTAGGTTTGTTTCTTACTTTATTTGTGACAGTGAGTGATCAGGTGGCACAAGTGCCCAAATTCCAGACCAAAACAGAGGCTGGACTTGATGGGTTTTACTGCTTGCAGAGTGAACATTTGTTAGCGATTATGTTTTCTTCTCATACAAAAAAAAAAAAGTAACATAATCACAACTGTATTGATTGTGTCAGTAAAGCTCATATAACTTACAATATAGGTATAACAGCTCATCCTTTATTTCTAACAGACAAGCTTTCTAGGACTAAATCTTCACTAACGATGTAACTTCTGCTGATGAGGCTTCAAAAATATCTAGCCAAATAGTGCAAGATCTTACATTAATAACAGTGAATAATTTGAGGTAGCTAACAGTTCATTATGATGTGGCAGAAGCTTGATGGAGTGCTGACAAATGAGTAGCAAAAAGGACGGACAATATTTCCAGAAAATGTGAAGTGGTGACATTGTTTTCTCCTGAGGATTTGACTCAGAAGATTGGAACTCAATTTCTGGCTTTTGTATCCAACACTTGTTGGCAGTATATTGGTGTGTAAATAAATCTATTTAGTTCTTGTATCCTGGTTACTTTCCCAGATTATGTCAAAGTACATGAAATACACGTTAAAAGGAAAATACTTTTCATCTTAATAATAACAATTTAAAAAGCTCTAAATATTCTTCAGTCTGACACATATAAAATGAAGAAATATACATTTGATATGGTTATATGTAGTTTAACCAAACACTCTTACTTTTTGTGGGAAATAATGGGAAAGGTTATCTCTGTCATAACACAGCTGAATGTTTGTTCTTTGTATGACACTGTGAGATTAGGTGTTCTTCCATGGCATACTCAAACCTACCCTGGCTTACATTTTGAACCCTTGCAACCCCCTTCTTGTAAGAAGAATGCTGGAAAAATACAGAAGAAATAAAAGTTGTACTTTGGGAGAAAATCAGCAATGTTATCCAGAGATTTTGATGATGGATGGGCAGATAAAGTTCACTTGAGGACATTGTCTCGTAGTGCAATACAAACATTGGCAATCTCATAGATTTCCACTTTAAAGCACTATATTAATTACAGGAAGTAAAGATATTTACTTGTAGCTCAACTAATGGCACATTGAGAGAGAAGGATGATGATTATAACAAATTGATATAAAGAGTTAAAATAAGATGATAGCAAGTAAGATAATGCTCACAAAGTCTTTGACTTAATGGATACTGCCTTCGCATTCCCTTGAAAGTTTAAGAGGTTATTTTTGTTCCTGTAATTTCAAACTCTGACTTACTTTCGAAGACCTATGTTATGATCATCTTGCACGGCAGGAATTTGCTAGTACGGCAAATATGTTCTTCGAGTTGTTATCCAAGAAGTTACTAATTTGTATTGTTAGCTGTTCCAGTAGGGCCTGTAGGCACAACGTAGCCAGAAAGCTCTGGATCTGTTAAACTGCAGAACACTGTTTAATAGAGTGGAAAGTGATTACATAGTCTCATCTTCCTGTGTGAGCTGTAAAAAAAGATTTCCTCCATACCTCGTGATTAACTTACAGATATGCAGCATAATTTACCACTCTAGTAATGAAATTATTTCAGCTTTTACTGTGGATGAAATCAGATTATGGTCACTGGAAAGGAGAGCACACTCGGGTTATACAAAGTCCAAAAATTCACTATTTAATAACTTGTAAGTTCTTCAATTGTGTTTTTAGAAAGAGTATCACTTTCCTATTTTCCTCTAGGCAAGAGGTGCAATGCTGCTGCCATTGTTCTCTGTTTCTTGAGTGGTGAACCAAATGCACCACCTTGAAACGTGTTGGAATACAGTGTGTCTTGTACAATGTCTTGCTCTAGGTTAGAAAGTCTCTTCTCACTATATAGACTGTTAAACACTATTCTCCAAGCTGGAATTTGCCTGCAGATTCCCCATATAAAGGTTAGTAAAGTGAAAATCTGGATGTTGATGATTATTTTATTTTCCTGCTGTGCACAACCAAGATACTGTGTTAGTGGTTCATTCTATTTTTTTTTTTTTACAAATTCTTCTTGTTTCCCTTTAATCTAGTCAGGCTTTTCAGAAATACGTAGAGGAAAAGAAAGACATAATATGATGGATTATGCACTAACTGATGAAGTTAATTCATAGCCACTTATATGTATGACTTTAAGATATATTAGTCCCCGACTTATCCTTTACTTCATTCCTATAGAGATTTAAGGGTATGTGCACAGTTATTAAATTAAATTACAGGTAGCAATCTCTTTCCAGTTAAGAGATTCAAAGACTTAAGCAATTAGTCTGCCTGTTAGGCTCAAATCACTAAAGCTATGGAGATTCTAGCACAGGCTTTGTTGGAGATTCTCCTGAAAATGGAAAAGCAGTCGTCTTGCCCATGTTTCAGTAAAGGAATAAATGGAACTTTTCCTGAGGACTGTCAACAAGCAGCAGGGGAGCTCCCTGAAGATCTGCTGCCTGACAAATTGCTTCTCTGTTGATGGAGATCAGGCAGGGTTAATGTCAAAAACTACTGATGAATATTATAAAATTAGTTAACACTTTCAGACCTTCTCTACCAACTACTGAAACCCGTGGCAGATAGTCCATGAATTATAGCTCAGAATGTTGGCAGGTGTGTACAGAAGGATTATGAACAGCAGTTTCCATTCTCTCCGTCATACTGGAAGCAGGATGCAGAGTATTCATACAGCTTTTTCTGCAGATCTGCACCATTATCAGAGAGACAGATATAGTAATTTTAATTTAAATATATGCATTGGCCTGGGAGATCCATTTGGCTATAGCTCAGGTATTCATAATGACCCCCAAATCTTTCTATGTGTCTGCTGTGCAGACAGTAAAGGGCTGTGATCCTGTAATGCAAATGGGGGTATGAATGTTTCCTGCCATTTATGCAATTCTAATATCTCTGGAATTCCAAGGCCTTTTATAAGCTGGAATCCCACCTTTGTAAATCCATATATGTAACTGTTTAGACAGAGGGATAAGCATGTGATCTGCTTCTCTGGAAGATGGAACTCAGGCTAGACTTTCAGCGGATGGGGAAGGCATAATACAGTTTCTTCATGAGGACAGAGAAATAACAGAATAAATGACCTAAACTTTTTCCGAAACCAGAGAGAGGTCTTCTGGCTAAAATCGATCTCTCCTAATAAAGGTCTTGTGTACACCAAGCATGAAAATTACTCCTTACAATTAGCACAGGAATACAATGAAAGGCAGCCAATGCTCTTTTGTGCCTCGGGTGTAAGGTAACAAAGAGGAAATGGCAGGACCCAGACGAAATGGAACACTTGTCTTCCCAAAAACACAGTAGAAAAATCAGTAAGGCTTCTGTGTAAGTAATGTGATATGGCTGATGTGGGCACCTCATGAAAAATGGAGTGTATCTAAGTGAATCTGTGTGTAAGCCAGTGGTGATGCCAGGGGATTCTTCTGTCTAAGCGTGTTGCTGGTGAATGTGAAATGCTTTCCAAAACCACGCTGTAAGGATTGATTCTCAGTACATAAGTCATTGCTTAACAAATACAGCAAGTCGGGCAGGGGAAAAAAACAAACTGCATTTCTAAAATTCTGTATCTGTATTCAAAGTAAATGAATGCATTCTGGTACTTCACTCTGCTGATGTCTATCATGCTAAAGCTTGCTTTTTTTTTTTTTCCCTTTACACAGCGAGTTTGAGAATATGATCCATTTCTGGGGTCATATGCTTCTGGTTTGTGTATTGTAACAAGCAAACAAAGCATGCTCCTCTTCAGATCCATCCACCACCTCTCTGTTACTGTCTGTTGCCTCTGAATGGTACCAAACGATTCAATCCTTCCTCCAAAAACCTCAACTCAGTAGGATCTGTGCCTTTTTAGTTAATTGTTTAGTTCAAATATTCACATTTTTCTATGCCACTCCTCATGCTTTGGAAGAGGGCTTGCACACCTACAAAACTGCTATTTTCATTCAAATCCCAGTAATCCTGTGGATCCCCTCCTCATATATTTTTGGTCATGCCTGCAAAACACAGGATAAATATCAGGATGTCAGCATACTGTAACTATTTTTGATGGGAATGGTTGGACTCAATGATCCAGTGGGTCTCTTCCAACCTGGTGATTCTATGATTCTATTTCCTATATTGCTAATTTTTATTGTCTTGTCACTTTCTTCTCTCTGTATTTTCTTCTCTCTCCCGTCTTATACAAAAGTCTTTATGGGGCGGGAAGTGTCACAACTTTATGTTCATTGACCAACTGGCACACTGAAGCCCTGGCATATGTTTAGGATTCATAGGCATCTATGCATTTAATAAAAGAAGCAATACGTGCGTAATTTAGTCTGGAGCAAAACTGGACTTTATACTATTATCCTAGAGCATAGAAGACTGGTACTTCTTGTATTAAATAAGTACAAAAGGAGAAGTATTAAAAAGGTTATTCCCAGATTATGCTTGTCAGATGAATCTCAGTGGATTACAGACACGCTATAATGCATACATTACTCATAGTTTATGTTGTAGATAATATAATCCTTTTGATCTAGGAAATAACATCTGTTAGATCTCCAAAACAGTAAATTATATTTTTCTATTAGCCTTGTAACTTGTCTGTATGGGTAATAATATGTAGTTGTAGTGCTTGGTCTGAGCTGATCTCTACTGGTGCACAAAATTAAAATAAATGCATGCCGCAACTCATCTGTAAGGCAAAGAAGGTGGCATTTTTTAGCCTATTGGCTCAAATTAATGACTTGTATAGTGGTTTAACAATGCTTAAGTCAGATAACAATATTTACGTCTGTCATCATATCTGCAGTTCAAATTACAAGGTAAAACCAGGATAAACCTGGAATAGTCTAAAAAATTGCCTCAACTGGACCAAGAATTTTAGGGCAAGATTCACTTTTTACTTGCTTTATTTCTTCTATCAGCTTAAGAGATTGCAATTTATAACCTCCCTGCTTGATTTGTATTGATAATCTGTAGAGATTTATCTCCTTTCTAGGATAAGATCTTTTCACCACCTTCTTTGGGGTAAGCAGGTTTTGGGATAGTATTTTAGATGTGGTTACAGGTTTGACACATGCAGGTTTAGGCTGCTGAGACCATGTATTTAGCAGTACAGGTATAAACAGGTATCAAGTCGCCACCCAGTTCTTATTTGTGTTTGTTGCCAGTTTGTACTGTACAAAATCACATTGAAACAAGTTTTGAGTAGTAAAAGGATTTTGTTATGGTTTCATTAAGCATCACGTTATAACAAAGTTACAAAACTAGAAAGCCACAAAGATAAATGAAATTTAAAATAGTTTGTGATAAGCATGTACACATTTCAGAAGGCCTCTGGCACTAATATGCCCTGGTGTCTATCCTCTAACTAGATTAAATTCATTTCCATTAGAAATCAGCAGCTGCAGCTGCTGTGGGTTCTTTTTCATTCCCAGGGGCAACTTTCTCCATGACAGAAACTCCAGATACCCGTTTGTTTTTCAGTGTCTAATTGTTAGACAACAATCTTGAGGTAGACAATAAAATTGGAACTTGTGGTACACACTAGTTAAAAAAAGAAAGACAAATTCAGTGGGCATAGCTTAAAGTAGTTTCTTAATGGATATCCTAACTGTGGAGAAAAAGGAAGATACACAACCCAGAAAAACACAATGCACACTTTGAAAAGTTGAATTTGAACAGTAGAATAAAACTTCTCAGGAGAAAGCAGTTGCTGCAAAAGGAAGCTAAATTATCAAAGTGAAACTGGAAATGAGGAGAAGTGACAAATGTAGTAGTTGTAATGAAGAGGTTAATTTCTGTTTTCCAGGAATATACTGACATCCATCTCTGTCTCAAAAAAAAAAGCCACCTTCCGCAACAATGAAAAAAAAAGAAACAATGAAATTTGGATGCAGCACTATAGGAACTCTACAGTAAATGATGACGAGATAGGGTATATTAGTTGGATTTTTTCACATGAACTCCAATTCCTTGCTAAAAGCAGTTTAACAGCTGCTTTTATGTCCAGCTGGGGAAGACTCTGCTATGGTTACTTACCAGGATAGGTCACATTCCAGGGCTTCCCATTGTAATGCATTTCTAAGGACCATTATTGGAAACTCATGGATGAAATTCATTGATTGTGAAAATTATTGTCTAGTGTAATGAGTAAAGGGACAAGCATGTTTGTTGAAATTACTGGAGTCAATTAATTTTAAACTGGTCCTTGAGTAGTGTAGTTTAGGATACATACACAGATGATTGATGTTACTGCTACAGCAGTAACTTTCTCTGCCACCCACCCAAACTTTGCAAATGTGTAGGATGCCCAAAAGCAAAAATAGTTTGGCAGTAACAAATCCCCATGTTCTAGAGCTTATGTTCTTACAAACTGGGTTTTTTTTTTTTCCATTACCACTCTTTTTCATACATCTTGAAGGAAGCCTGTGTTATAATAATACATTAAAACACAGCAAGATTGAGATTGTGACAGGTCTTTGCTCAATGTGATAGATCTTCAATTGCATATTATTTACAATGAGATAGTGATATTGTAGGTTTCCCTAATCCGTATATAAGCCATCCAGGCAGATAGGGCCGTGGTATTTTATCATGTCTTCAAGTGCCTCCCTGGGGTGTGCCTGTTGGAATCCAGTCCTAGCCTACAGGATCCCCCTGGTAACGGATGCAATATGCAGTGCTTCTCCTTATCCCCACTGGGCCAGCCAGGGCAGGATTTGCTCCATAATTATGAAAAAGGATGTATATTTCATTTGTGCAGATGTTTAAATGATGTGCTTGCTTGCTTGCTTTCATTTAGAGAGAAATAAACGTTTTAGCAGTATCACAGTGAACACAGGCACAGCTTGCAAAGGATTTCTGTTTAATGTCTTATTGAATGTTGTTACCATGTCACCCATAACTACTTTGGAAGATGATATCTTTATGCAGCTGACAAGCTATAAATTTTCTCTCAGGCAGCTTTGCAAAAGTATGATCTTCCCAAGAGCTTTTCATTTTAAGCAAATGCACAAAATAATCAAAGCAAGTATGGGTTTATTTATAACTATCAAAGAGATTTTATATTTCATTTTGGGCTTACTTTTGTGTATGTGCTCGATCTTTAATAAAGTCTAATAATTCTTTTAGAAACTGTTTCACCTTAGCCAGGGAGCAGCCTTGTCTGAGCAACTGAGAAATGGAAAAAAACCCTCAAGTGACCCCCAAAACAAACAAAAACCCCCAAGCCAACAAACAGTAATAGCAATTTTAAAACAGTTTTTAGTTGAGAATATTACGATGATATTATTGGTGGTCCGTGTCACCAATCTAACTGGGACGGCCAACATATTCTTGTCATATTACATTCTCTGAATTTTCCTATTGCAAACCAGGCTGTGTGTGGGTTTTTTGTTTGGTTTTTTTTTTTTTTTTTCTCTTGAGACCAGAGATAAGACGGTTATAGTGACCTCACTGAATAAAAGGAAGCATGTGACTCAAAAGCAGCAGTGGCAGTCGGCAGGGAGGGCTGGAAACAAGAGATGGTGCAATGGTGAATGATACTCCAGTTGGAAGGAAGACATGTGCAGTATGGAATTTGTATCGAAGAACATCGCACTGCCTCAGGCTTTCTCTGTACTCAGGTGTGAAAACCAGAATGTTGTCTTTTGTCATTTTCCTACCTCTCTAGTAAATCAGAAGTGTCAAGGATAATGCACATAATCAGTTTTGTTCATGCAGACTGCTTCTTCAGTGAGGCGCCCCTTTCACTTTTATAATCCTCATTACTCTCTGTGGTGCCTGCTCAGAATAACTCCCAGTAAAATTAACAGTAATGTTACATGACAAAGGGTACCTGATAATAAATATCCTTGCTTTACACTGTTTCCACAACACCTAATGCACCTAATGCAAGGTGTTACATTGGCTAATCATGTACTGGCTAAATATATTTCTGGTGACGAGGGTTTGTGGACAATAATAACAATGGTTAAATTAATTTCAAACATAAACAGGAACATGAATAAAGTGGATCCTTACTGCATTATGTGATCTTGCTGCATTTACGTCTTAGTGACCACCAGAACTCTGAAAAATTACTGACAAGGAAAAATCAGAACTCCCCAATTGCCTTTCATTTAAAGCTGCATGCAGACTTTGCTTCTTTATCCAAGTTTCCCAATAGCAGTGCTCTCATTCTTACTGATTCATGCAGAAAATGAAAAGCAGGAGGCTTTGTGTCACTGTTTATATGGATAGAGGAAGAAGGGGTTGTGGGGGAAGAGTGGAAGCATGACCCTTTTCTTTGGAGGTGTTCTCAGAATGCTCTTTTTCTGGCAACTGTTTGTGACTGTGCTCAGTCACGGACCTGAGCACAGTCAATAAGTAAAGACTGCACAGGGAAACAATGGAACATTCATATGTACGGAGAGAGCTGGAACAGTGGGAACTGGTAGACGTGGCAGGATCTGGGCAAGGTGTTAATCATGTGCCTCAGGAGACTGGTTGTCAGTATAGAAATGGGGATTAGCGTGTGTTTTCTCATCAGAAAACTTGAAGAGCAGCCATGAGCCCTCTGTCAGGGGTACTTCACAAAGACAAAAGAGGAATTTGTGAGCAAGGAAAACGATGCCACTCTCCTTTTTCCTCCCAATACATTCAAGGCAACTATTTAATAAATAGGCTTATGTGATAGATGTAGCTGAATCCTATACATATTTCAAGATATTACTTGATATTGTTTCTAATTACCTATCATTTCCAGTTATGTTATTCTTCAGAGCATGGTGTAAGGCTAATTGCTTCCACTCAAGCATAACCTTCCCAAAACATTGCCCTCAAAAATGCCCTCTTAAATGCCCTCTTATCTTTTTTAAGCTTTAGAGACATGCAGGTTTCAAAACCAGAAATTTTTTTTGCATGATCCACGTTACTTTGACATCAGATTTTCATCTTGTGATTGACATACTGAATTGTCAGCTGCTTATGAATTTATTTTTGTATAGTATCATGTGCTCTGTGTCCACAGAACTTTTCCAGTGTTATACAATTTAAAATGCAATATAATTACACATCTCATTTTTGATACAGAAGGAGTTAAGGCCACATACTTGTACAGTAGGAACTGGATTATTTAGGAGATATAAATTAGTTTAAAAAGCTTTTAAATTTAGTTAGTTGGAATCTAAAACAGGTCAGGACTGACTGGAACTGTGTTTGGTCTAGTGACTAGTTATGAATTCGTGTAAAATAACTTGGTAGTCTTAAGCCTCTTCTTGGAATCATACTGATGGGAGAACTTTCTGCCTTCTGCCTTGAAAATTAGACCTTGGTATTCTACAGCAGAATGTAGATGAATTACTTGACCCATGCTGGCAGACAACCACTTCCTTTTCTCTAAAGCTGCAAGGTAATAATTGTCTAGAAATACACCAATCATAAGTATTTCCTTGAAGCTCCATGATCAGATTTGCCAGATAACCTACAATTGGTTGATAGATTATTAACATGTACTTTCTAAATAACTGCTACATAAAGAAAAAATATGTAAATATGTGCAACCTAATCCTGTGATTCCTGTATGTTAGGATATCTACAAAATGTCAAGATGCTGGCCATTATCAGGATGAATGAAGCTGGGGATGAAGGCAAGTCTTAGATTAACTTATATAGTGACTCTGAAAAGTTAGTAGATTTGGTATTGCTTAAAACCTCCAGTTCTGAAAATGCTTCTGTAATATACTTTAATATGTTTATATGAGTTAAAGGAGAACAAGGCACTTTTTCCTGCCCAGAATATTTTTTAAAATAACTTCATATCTTTTTCACTTTAAAAAGATTCTTTTTGCTTGTCTCCCCAAAAGTGTCCATTGCTAAACTAAAAATCCTTCTGTCTTCCTAATCTTTCTATAGAACTCTCTGGTCATCCAGTTGGAGAGCTCAGGGAGGCAAACTGAATGATGGAAATAAAACTAATAGTGGCTCCCCTCTGGTGAACCTCTGAGTAGCTTCAGTAGATGAAACCGAGTTGAGTATTGCAGTTGTCATGCTAGAAGGATGGGTTATCATCCAGAGGGACCTGGGCAGGCTGGAGAAGGAGGGCTGTGTGAACCTCATGAGGTTCAACAAGGCCAAGTGCAGGGGTACTACCCCTGGGTCGGAGCAATCCCTGGTTTTAGTACAGGAGGAGATGTGATTGAGAGCTGCCCTGCAGAC
Source organism: Coccyzus lansbergi (assembly GCA_033558105.1). Classification (NCBI taxonomy): domain Eukaryota; kingdom Metazoa; phylum Chordata; class Aves; order Cuculiformes; family Coccyzidae; genus Coccyzus; species Coccyzus lansbergi. The sequence continues at coordinate 56,704 of JAUMJK010000581.1, read as the reverse complement.
AAGGACTTGGGGTGCTGATTGATGAGAAGCTTGATATGAACTGGTAACGTGCACTCCCAGCCCAGAAACCAACTGTGTCCTGGGCTGCATCGAAAGCAGCGTGGGCAGCAGGGCGACAGAGCGGATTCTGCCCCTCTGTTCCTCTCTTGTGAGACTTCATCTGGAGTAGCATGTCCAGCTCTGGAAGCCTCAACAGAACTAAGACTTGGAGCTGTTGGAAAGGGCCCAGAGGAGGCTACAAGGATGATCCGAGGGCTGGAGCACCTCCTGTAGCAGGACAGGCTGAGAGAGTTGGGGATGTTCAGCCTGGCAAAGAGAAGGCTCCAGAGACCTGAGAGCAACCTTCCAGTACCTGAAGGGGCTCCAGGAAAGCTGGAGAGTGGCTGCTCACAAAGGCTTGGAGTGATAGGACTGGGGGCAATGGGTGTAAACTGGAGAGGGGCAGATTTAGACGAGACATAAGGAGGAATTTCTTCACAATGAGGCTGGTGAGGCCCTGGCCCAGGTTGCCCAGTGAAGCTGTGGCTGCCCCATCCCTGGAGGTGTTCAAGAGTAGGTTGGATGGGGCCAGGACAGCCTGGGATGGTGGGAGGTGTCTCTGCCCATGGCAGGAGGGTTAGAGTAGGATAGGCTTTGAGGTCCCTTCCAACCCACGCTATTCTCTGATTCCTCTTCCTACAGAGGCCGCCAAGGCCTCTCCCGAGGGCTCCTTGGGTGTTTACCCCTCAGCCCCCCCCGCGCGGCGCCCTTTGTTCCGCCCTGCCCGCGCGCTCCTCCCGCCGGGTGCGCATGCGCGCCGCCCGCCCCCTCCCCTCCTCGGGAGCGCGCGTGCGCTCTTCCCCTTCACCCCGCTCCTTCCCTCCTCGGGAGCGCGCGCGCGCCCACCAGGCCGGCTCGGCCCGCCCCGCCGCTGCAGCCGCGCGCGCCCCCGCGGCGGAGTCTCCTCGGCCGGCAGCGAGCGGCGCGCGCGCAGGCGACGGAGAGAGAGAGGGAGCGAGAGAGAGAGAGGAGGGAGCGGGAGCCGCGCGGTCGGTTCGCGCCGGGCAGCCCCCCCCTTTCCCCCGTCCCCCCCCTCACACCGCACACGCAGACACACGCGCAGCGCCTCGGCGAGGAAGCGGCGCCGCTGCAGCAGCCCCGAGCCAAGGCCGCCTCCGCGGGGCCCGCCCAGCACAGCGCCCGCAGGTGAGCGCGGGGGACAGGCCACGAGGCCCGGGGAGGCCCCGGCGCGGCCCGGCTCCCCGCGGGGCCTCCGCCCGGGGCTGGGGGTGGGGGGGCGGTGGGGAGGCCCGGTCCGGGCTTTGTGCGCGAGGCCGAGGCGCGGGGCCCGGGCCGCGCTTTGTGCGGGGCCCGCCAGGGGCAGGGCGGGCCCGGCCGCCGCCGAGCAGCTTGTGCCCGAGGGAAAGGGGCTGCGGGAGGCGGCCTGGCCGGGCGCGGGGCCGGCCCCGTGCTCGCTGATCGGCCGAGGGCCCAGAGCGGGGCGGATTCTCGCTCGCCTCGCCAGCTCCCCTGCGGAATTAAAAGGCTGGAGACCTTCCGGCCTGTTCCTTTCTCCGCCGTGTTAAAAGGATAGGAGACAATGGGTTATGTAGCGAAAGGCAGAGAGAGGGTCTTTCTTCGGGAGAAGAACCGACTTTCTTTCCGGATGGTGAACTGGTGGCGCTTTAATTATAAGCTCGCGTTTCGTTTGGAACTGTAAACACACGGTACTTCTCCGGTGTTCTCTTTCCAGGCTGTGTTGCAACCGGCCTGGGTGATTGCTGTCTTTCTTCTCTTTGATTCCTCTCTTTCCTTGTCTCTCCTTTAGGAAGCAGTTTATTCGTATGCTAAATAACTAGATAAAGTGACTTAATTTGTTTAACGTGGCAGATGAGTGAATGTTAGAAACCTCGTGGTTAATCGGACTAGGTCATGGAGGACATGGGATCTGCCACGCGTGGCACATAGTTTCAGTTGTGTGTTTATCTCCTTTCCGAACTCTTAAGGCTAGCACAATGCATTCCAGAGGGGGAGGATAAATGGAAGGGGCTCTTCTCAACCCTGCGTTATTCAAACTGGACTTCAGGAAGGTTTGAGGTATTGCAATAAAGGTAAACTAAAACAGTGGCAGTTAGACTAAAACTTGGATCTCTGGACTAGTCATCTGTGGCAGAAAATAACTTTGGGATTTATACCTACAGAATAAATAGATCTCTTTTCATCATTTGTTCTATACTGTAACATTGATGTAAAAATTGAGTGCTGGATATGGTAATTGTATTAACTTCAATGGAAACTAATGTTCTTAAATAGCTTTAGCACTTTTCACAGCAGTGAAAAATTATGCAGGAAAGCAGAAGGGTAAGAATCCTCCATCACAGGATAGTTCTAGGACTTTGTTGTGACCCAGGAATTCTGAAACTAAGAAAATGATCATCATTTTGGTCCTGAAAGTTCATGTCATGACAGATTATCTTATCCATTAATCTGTTGTGCTTGTTGGTAAGGTTTTAATGCTGTAGTCTAATTAGATTGTACTAGAGGAGTTAGCTCAGAAATTCGGTGGCTTCAACTAAGTAGGTGTGAACTAAGGAAAGTAAATATTTTAAATAACATAAGTACTTTCTGTACTAGGTTTGAGTAGTTGTTGCTCTCTGCTTAGCATGAATTGAGAAAGGTGCTGCTCAGATGCCAAAGATACTTGCCTCTAATGTGGAAGAGCGGGGAGCATGAGCATGTTCACATAAGAAGCAATTCTTTTTGATGTGAGAACTCAAAGAAATCAAGTAGGACAGATTTATGAATTCTGATCTTCACATAAAACATTCTGGATGACTATACATGCAACTCCTATGAGAAACCTGATGCTTTATTTTTCTGTTTGTAATAGTGTTTCTAGTCTTGTAACTGTCAGCTTTCAAAGTTTTACTGAGTTTTTGCCAGATTATCAATGTGTTCCTTTAAAGGCTCTCTCATTTTCAGAAGCTAAGCTGAACTAGAATAGTCAAGGTAAATCAATTGTATCTGGCATTATGGACACGCATAAGAAACTCAGTTCTGTAGTTGTGATACAGTCTGCTGAAAGACAAAGTGAAAATTGTGTTTATAGCTGCTGGCTGTAGTTACCTGAATCCCTGGTTGGTGCTGTTAGGTGCTACCTGCTGCAGAAAACAGTAGCAGTCAAGTAAGGACACTGGCAAACCCTAGTTCATCTCAGCCATTGCTTAGGGCCTAAAGCTTAGGATCTCTTCTCTGAAGCTCAGTCTTAAGCATTGTGAACATCATAGATGAAGGAGATAGATAGTTTTTACTGGTCTTTTTTCTTTGTCGCTTTGGTTTTTTAAGGAATATCACCTTTAATTAAATTGAAAATGAAAAAAGAGTAGTAAGAGGTAGCCCTTTTGACTCCTAACATAAATACATGACTGGTAGAGAAATATTGGCATTAATAAAAATATCTTGTTTCATTAATAAGGATTGTTGTAAGCAATTTACTCTTTTTCAAAGTCTCTACTCAAGTCTTAGGTTTACAATGTCATGATAAAAATGCAATTTTGGTGTATGTTTTCTGTGTACAGTATCACATTGTGGACTAGGAGTTGAGGGAGAGATGTAAAAACTGTGTTATTACTGTGAGATATTACTGCAGATTTACCTGAGTTTTTCTTTGCATGCGTAACTGCATGCAAAAAAAATCTTCCCGTGTCATTGATTTGGAGTTGTTTCGTACCACACTAGAGTATGTTTAGATGTTAACTATAAAGACAGACAACAAAACCTAGGATTAAAGCCCTGTTAATACTCTTAGGATTTCTGCCACACTTTGTATGTGTGTCTGTGTATATGTATATTTTCTAGTTCTAATCCATACTGCATGATATGTTTATGTAATGCCCAGGAAAACTATTTTAAATACATGTCTGTTTGGGTTAATTTATAAGTGGTGATTCCTTGTGTTGTCACAGGAATAATGAGGGATTTGGTTACTAATTCCGCAGCGCTTTAATCAGATAAATTGCTAGATAACTACAGTTAACCAAGTGGCACGCTTCTGATTTTGACTTGTTTCTCTTTTTAAAAGCTGAACACAGAAGCTGAGGTTGGGCGTTGTATTTTCAATGAGGAAGTAAAATAATGTTCGAATGGGGAAGACTTGTGTTTGTCCTTTTGTGTTTGGAAATGCAGTTAAAAAAATTACTGTGTCGGTATTTATAACGTCAGAATTATTTTGAAAGTGCAGCAAATTCATCTACAGATAGGTCATGTTGACCATTTCCTTTTTTTGTTTGCTTTACCTAGAAACAGGTTTGTATCTTTTCTTATGATGACCTTGCTGAGACTTGAAGGAAAACTAGGAGAGTGTAGTGATAACTTCTGCTTAAAGAGTTAGTCATCAGGTCCTTTAAACAGCAGGTCTTTCAACTCTGGTTTGTGGCATGGAATCTTGAAGTTACTATTTTGAAGTTCTTTCCTACCGTTCTTGCATTTAGTATGAAAAGGAGCAAAAATCTATTTAGTCTCTGATGAAATACCACAGTAGCTTTCCAGGGTTTGTATTTGGTTTTTTGAATGCTGTCAAGGAGGAGCATTTAGAATGCCACAATTCTTAAGTGATTTTCAGGTAAGTGTTCAGATTAAATACGTCAGAGGAAAACTATGAAGGAAAATTCTGTTCAATTTTGCTGATGTAGAGACTGCTAAAAGGTTGAAAAGGTTTTAACTGGAGTTAGTATTTTAAATAATTTAGTGTTAAATTATAGAAGGAAAAGCTTAAAACCAAATTCCTTTATGTAAAAATTGCTAGAGCTGGTGTATAGCTTGGAAATGTAGGTGTATTAAAAGGCTTATCTTTTTTGTTTCTGTTTACTGTGTGGCACAGATCTTTCCTAAGGGAAGGTTCTGTTTCTCTTCTATATATTGCAAGGGGATGACAACTTAAATATTAGGTTTCTAAGTTCTGTTTTGTAAATCTTATTACATGTTACTTTATGCTGAAATGTGATGTAGGTACAAGATTGAAGTGGATTTTAAAAGTTAGTTTGTCCTATGATTTTTCTGAAAGTGGGTTAGTATTATTTGTAGAATATGTGGTTAGTTGCTGTTAACACACCAGCATTAGGAAAGAGCAAATAATAGAAGATATAGCACTGAACAAGCTGTGGCACATCCAGTATACAATTCTGCTGTAGCTAAAGACAGTTTCTTTTCAGGCTGCTGATGATAACTTGTAGTGTTGCTGTCACCAGTGTGAAGGAGAAATGGGCCAGTTTTAGTCTCAGAATTAGTTGAAAACTAGTTGCCTGTTGTGGGGAGGGGGTAGCTTGCTGCCTGGTAAGGTAAGAGCCAGTGCCACTGCAAGAGGTGTCATCCTCTGTCATAGTGGGTGTGCTCAGGATCAGTGTAAGTGCAGGCTTAGAGCTGAGAAAGAAAGGTCTCGCCCTCCATTGCCAACTTGGTTTTGGTGTCTTCCTGATGTGTAAGCGTAGAGCACTCATGCAGTTGTGCAAGACTGATCTTGCTGAATACATTACCTTCAAGAGAGAGTAAACTAATGGGTAAAAGGCAGGCAGCATGGCCCTTCCTTCTGGTGACAGCTTGCTTTTGTTTGTCGTAAAAATGGTGGAATTGGACTCTGACACACTGTCTGTACATGGGAGCCGTCGAGCCTGGGTCTGGCAGGCTTATTCATTGTGCTGTACATGAACAGTTTTCTTCAGTTGTTTGTAATGGTATCTAAAATCTCTTAAGCATTGTAACTGTGTATTTTTAAAAGTACTGATAAAGTATTTGAGAACCTTTGAAAGGTTTTATGTGCCACTTTCTCTTTTAAAAATAATGACTGTATCTCTCTGTATCAGCTTAAATACACTGAGGTTTTTGGAAACCTCATTGGCTCCAGGACACTGTTGGCTTTCTGGGCTGCAGACACATATAGCTGGCTCAAGTCGAGCTTCTCATTCACCAGTACCCCCAGGTCCTTCTCATCAGAGCTACTCTCAATCCATTCTCTGTCCAGCCTGTGTTTGTGCTTGGCATTGTCCTGACCGAGGTGCAGGACCTTGTACTTGTTGAACTTCATATGGTTCACACAGGTCCACCTCTGATGCTTGTCGGGGTCCCTCTGGATGGTATCTCTTCCCTCTAGCATGGTAACTGCACCACACAGTTTGATGATGTCAGCAGACTTGCCGAGAGTGCCCACAATCCCAGTGTCCAAAGACACTGCAACAAAGATGTTAAACAACACAAGTTCCAATGCCAACCCTTGCGGAACGGCAGTTGTCACTAGTCTTCGCTTGGATATTGAGCTGTTTGCCACAACTCTTTGAGTGCAACCATCCAACCAATTCTGTATCCACTGGGTGGTCCATCTGTCAAACCCATATCTTTCCAGTTTGCAAACAAGGATGTTGTGCAGAGCTGTCAAATGCTTTGCACAAGTCCAGATAGTTGATGCCACTTACTCTTCCCTTATCCACCAATGCTGTACCCCTGTTGTGGGAGGTCACCAGATTCATCAGACACAGTTCACCCTTACTGAAGACATGCTGGCCATCACCATTCATCTCCTTATTTTTCATGGGTATCAGCAGAGTTTCCAGGAGGAACTGCTCCATGATCTTGCTGGGCAACAGTGACTGGCCTGTAGTTCCCCGGTCTTCCTTTTTTCCTTTTGTAAAAATAGGGACTATGTTTCCCTTTTTCCACTCTGTGAGAACTTGACTGGAGTGCCATGATTTCTCAAATATGATGGGTAATGGCTTAGCAACTTCATCTGCCAGTTCCCTCAGGACCTTCAAATGTATCTCATCAGGTCCTATGGACTGGTAGACCTTGAGGTTCATTAGATGGTCTTGCATCTGTTCTTCTCTCACAGTGGGTGATCCTTCCTTCTCTCACTCCCTGCCTCTGCCTTCTGCAACTTGTGGATTGAGGCTTGAGCCCTTGCCAGTGAAGACTGAGGCAAAAAGAGTTGTTGAATACCCCAGCCTTCTCTATATCCAAGGTAACCAGGTCACACATTTCCTTCCAGAGAGGGCCTGCATTCTCCCTGGTCTTCCTTTCGTCACCTCTAGAAGCTTTTTGTGTTGTCCTTGGCCAGATTTAATTCTATCAGGGCTTTAACTTTCCTAATCTGATCCCTAACTGCTCGGACAATTACTCTGTATTCCTCCAGGATTTCCTGGAGGCATTTCCATACAGGCCTCCTGATGTTTTTGCCTGAGTTCCTCTTTGTTGGGTGTATCGTTCTGAGCTTGGAAGAAGTGATCCTTCAATATTAACCAACTTTCTTGGGCCCCTCTCCCCTCCATGACTATATCCTATGGTATCCCACCAACCAGATCCCTAAAGAGACCAAAGCCTGCTCTCCAGCAGTCCAGGGTGGTGAGTTTGCTGTGTGTCCTCCTGAATGCACTGAAGATCTTGAATTCCAGTATTTCATGGTCCCTGTAGCCAAGGCTTCTGTTGAGCTTCAGATTACCCACCAGCCCTTCCTTGTTGGTGAGAACAATGTCCAGCATAGCACCTCTCCTCGTTGGCTCTTGCTATCACTTGATTAAGGACTTTATCATCAACACACTCCATAAACCTCCTGGATTGCTTATGCCCTACTGTGTTGTCCCTGCAACAGATAATTGAGGTGGTTGAAGTCCCCAAGGAGGACCAGGGCTTGCAACCATGAGGCTGCACTGATCTGGCTGTAGAGGACCTCATTTGCTCACTCTTCCTGATCATATTTAACTAACACTGGTTTCTAAATTCGTGTAAACTTGTTTGATTTTGCCCATGTATGAGCCTTAAGTCTTGTTTCTTTCTTTCTTATGTGCACTTGCCTTCTTGTGAAAATGCTCTGCTCAGCTAATATTTTGATTTCTGAAAGGCTTTTTGTTTTGAAATAGATACGCACATATATATATATGTGTGATATAGAAATATTTAAAGTATATTAATATCTATATTAAATATATATTGATTTGTTTTTCATTATGTTTGTATTAAATACAAACTTAAACTTCTTATAAAGCATATTTAATTACCATTAATATTTACAGTAAGTTATTGGTATTTATTAAATTGTTAAAATGCTTATAGAAATACATATATAAGATCATTAGAGACACAAAATTACTTCCATTCACAGAATTTTTGCCCCTGTTTTTGTGCATGAAGATGTCAACACAGTTAAGAGTTAATTTGTGGAGGGCTCTTCTCCACATGGCTGATATCTGTGTGATTAGAAAAGTATCTTAAGGTTGTAATTTGACGACTGGTTGCACAGGTGTGACTAGGGAATAATTTGACAGGCAGATGTTGCTCTGGTGTACTATGAAATTTTAGTCTGCCTTCATGCTAGGTCAGGTATAATCACTAGAAAGGAAATTTTATTAATAAAAAGTATTCATTTTATACTAGAAGTTGAGATGGAGTTCTTTTAAGTAAGTACCTGAAAAGAAGTGATTTTCAGTGCACTTTTATGCATATTAAAAATAGGTGCTGCCCTAAATAACTTTGCTTTAAAATCAGGTGTTCCATTTAAGGAAAAGTTGTTGCTTCTTGTATGGTCGTATTTCTTCAGTGGGTGTGCAAGTGCTTATCTACTGAAAGAGCTGAGTGTGAGGAAAAAGATTGTTTCATGAAGGCTGTTCCTGAATGTGCATATGAGGAAGCAGGTTCAGGGTTGCCTGTGAAACTTTAAATTTTTCAGTTCCTAACTTTTGAATGCTTGAACTTCCAACCAGCTATTGTAATTGTACATAATTGTAACACAATCATAGTAGAAAAATGCTAAAAAGTACTGCATTTTACAGTTGTACTCTAGAAAGTGAGCCATTGTTAGGATTTGAGGTTTGAGATTCACAACTGCAGCATAGACTCAACTTTTAACTACAGAAGGACAATATTTTGCAGAGAAGGACGTAGTGGTAGATGTTGAATTTAGCAAGTGGTGATAAAGAGAGCACAAAGTAGCAGGAAAGTACATCTACTCCTGTCATTTCCAAACAGTATAATATCTTGTGTTTTATTTTCTCATGCAGGCTCAGGCCTGACTTCGAAGTGATTTTTAATTTTGTATGCCATGAAGCATTTCACAAGCAATACAAGTAAGTGAAGTAGTGAGTACATTTTACTTAGCATTTGAGATATGCCTAATCAGAATTTAATGGCAGTAAAAGACCACAAAATTCTCCTGTTAGGGTGCTCTTTTTCTGCTGAATTTGAATCCATTGCTTTAAAAAAATCTTCACGAAGAAAGCTGAAAAAAGAATGTTTCCCACATAATGTCTGTATGGACTTAGAAGGAGGCCTTCAGATTAGATACAGTAGAATTAACGAGAATGGTGTTGCCAGTGTCTCCCTAATTGACCTCTATGATATACAAAATACTGGAACAAGTAGAGGACAGTAATCCATATGTGATCAGAGTCAGAAAGTAAACACCAGTTGAAGTTTGACAATTGCTGACTGTAAAAACTGAGATGTTAAAGACTTTAACATAGTGCCCTTTAGTGTATAATGATATTTAGTTATTACTAACCTGGAGTAAATTTGAATAGGGTCTACAGAACTAATTTAGTATTCTTATCAAGTTAATTAACTCCCCTTTGCTTAATGTCTGATACTTGCAGTTACTTGTGGTAGCTCTAAAAGTCAGAGGTGGCTCTAAAAAGCTCTAAAAGCTTGTGGTGGCTTAGAAACTTGTGAGGGAGCAGGAGCTAAACCCAGCTCTCCCTGGCCATGGACTGCTGCTCTAGTACCACTAATCCTTTTTGGGGTTTTTTTTTTTTTTGTTTTGTTTTCAAATGTTTCAAGGAATGCTCAGTCTTTCCGTGTGAAATGGTGGTCTGTGAAGTCAGCAGTTCACCCCATTTCTGCTGCTTTGCCTCAGGTTGATAGTACTTGCCGGAAGAGTGCTCTTACATGTGATATAAAGCCACATTCTAGAACTGATGTTTACTTGAAAAGCAGTAGAGCTGTTGCTCTGTGCTTGAGTGTGTGGCAGGCCTGTTAGTAGCCAAGTTTAAGAATTTAAGTAACATTGCTATAACTGTTTAAAAAAATCAATATTTAATGCTGGCAGTTGAATTGTTGTACAGCAATGCTACAGAAATGCCTTGTGATGCTCGTGTACTTAGGTGTAGATTTTGTTTCACATACCTTGGAGTACCAAGTTCTGTACTCTGCAATCAGAATCTCCATTCTCCAAGCCCTCCCCTACATGTTCACTCTCACCAGGTAAGATTGCCTTTCTTCACAGGGCTCTAGTCTCATCAGGAAGGAATACAAAACAAGTTAAGGATAGCATTATTATTTAAGATGGAAATAAGTATGAACCTAAGCAATGCACAAGATGGAGAGATCTTTTTTTATAAAGACTGTAAACATAACATAACCCTGCACTGACTCCTTCTACAAAGCAGCTTTCTGTGTTATGTTCAGTCTCTTTATAGGCCAGGTCCTCCTTGATCTGATCTGCTTATTTTAATGGTCTACAACCTACTACTATTTAGTTATGCAGGAGAAATACTGAGCATAAGATAGGGCTCGAATTTTAATTGGAATAGTTATCACAGAAAGACTTAGTATGTTTCGATGTGTCAAAGTTACTGGTACTTGTTTTAGTTTAGCCTCACGAAATAAGGTAGGCACTTCAGTGCCACACCCTCTTTCTTGTGTCTGCCACAGACATGGGAATGGTGATGCAATATTGCATGGCAATTACAGTATGCAGTGAAGAATATATTTTTTGCAAAATCAGACTGAGGGAAGAAACACAGCTCTCAAATTGTCACACTCGGTAGGATTTACAGAAGCGGGGTTTTTTTTAAGTAATGGAGTGTAATTGAATACAGAGCCCATCTGTGATATTCTACAGAACAGAATTAAGTGCTTTTTTTCTTTAGATACTTTTTCCGCTGCAGTTACTTATTCACTTTGTAGCTGATCCTCCTGAATGTCTGCCTTACTTTTTATTGCATCATGCTGTATTTGAAACTTTTAGAGGTAGCTGCCTACTTGTGTTTATAGATATTACTGGGCTGAATTATTATTGGGAGATGGTCCTGATGCAGCTCATTTCAGTATGGTTTATGCACAGTGAAAGGAAATTAGCTGTTACTAAAAAATAAAGACTGTTCTCCCTGTTGTTCATGGTTTGTGCAGAGTTCTCTGTATTTTCATATGAATGTTTTCTTTATTTTATAGATTCTGTAGTTTCTGTCATCTTTAGTTTGAAGCTTGTATTTCTGCTTTATCTCAGTTAGCTTTGCTGGTCTCTGACTGTGGCTGGCAGCAGAAAGGCACATTCCGTTTGGTATCTGAGAATGCTGGTGTGGGACAACTGCTGTTTTGAGTTCATATCATAGTTTATCGTGCTGTAGGTTCTGAGTGTGGGCATGGTTCAGGTGTCCTGTGTCAAGGAAGGCACTGATCATTGACTACTGGTCTTAGCACTGAGGACACAAAGCTAGAGAAAAGAGAATGCTTTTATCACAGGGCAGCACTTCAGGTACAGTGCAAGAGTGTGCAGTGTCCAACTTTAAGGATTATTTCTGTATCACCACCTTCGTGCCTCTGTCTTAGGTGGGGTTCAGCAGTGACAGTGAGATAAGTTATTTGCTTGTTTCTAACAAGTCCAGTTTGAAAGTGGTCCATGACTTTTTTTTTTACTGTAAGTGTTTGGTTTTGATTTGTATTTAAAGAACATTTTTCTTTGTATTTTAGTGTATGTATAATGGGAAGTTAGTTTGTAGCTTAACTTTCTTCTATTACAATAGATTACTGAATATCAATAATTTTTGCTATTGTTGTTAATGTATTGATGCATTTTCTTTTTCTAGTGGTGGCATGTGATTAATTATCTTAGTATAGCTTGAATTTTCAGGAATTTTCTTTATAGTTCCCCTAGCTTTTACTTTCTGTACTGCTTCCTGTCCCCCAAGCTCAAAACTTGGGGGATATAAACATCCAATTTTGCTTTATAAACATTTGTTGACGATCTGATTCTACAAAGAAACATTTATTTAATGCTAAGTATAATGATAGGACATGTGAAAGCTGGATGTTCTGTGATTATGCAGGACAGAGCGAGTGGTCCAAACTTAAGATTTTCGTGTTGATCAGATGTTTCCAGTTTTTATTCTGGAATGAAATTTGAGGTTTTATCAGGTAGTCATTTTTTCTCTGGACTTTGTACCTCTGCTTGTATTCCTTTGCTGGACTACAGTATCATAGCAATATAGTCTCTGATATTTCATGCTAACTTGGATCTTTAATTTTATATAATATGGAAAATTCTGGTTGGCTACAGTACTGGTCATGCACTTTTTAAAATTGTCTAAGTTCTTTGTTGCATTTAAAAATGAATGCTTTAGTCATTGAAGTAGCTTCTTGCTAGTATGATTTTTATGTGATTGTTGTATGTGTTCTGTAAGACACTGTTCATTCTTTATTTTACATTATAAAGTTGAGGGGAAAGCTTTGATAGCTAGAAAAAACCCTCAGATCCTCCTATGTTGAAGCATAGATAGCATAGATAGGCAGGAGAAATAATTAATGGTAGTGATGCCGCAGAAGTCAAACAGCACTAGCCAAGGCTCAAGATTTTATATTAGATTAGAAAAAGGTCACTATGATTTGATGGACATAAGAATACTGCTTGTGTTTATGTAGTTCTGTTTTTATCTGCTTCTGCCACGTGGTGTGCATTGAGTTTGGAGAAGATCTGAATAGCTCACTGGCAATGATGTAATTGGTGATCATAATGTACACAGAGAACATAAATGATAGCATGAGAGACATTGAGAATTAAGGTCTGGTGGGTCACTGCAGAGGTAGCTGCAAAGGGGATGACTGATTCTCTGATCATATAAATCTACTGGAATTTCTTTGCCTGATGACTGGAAAGAGGGGGTGTCTCAAGGTGCGAGAAAAAAAACTACTTGTGGTTTCAGGTAGGCTGGGTCACTACAAGGTAGTGGAAATTGTTGTAATTTTGTATGAAAAGGAGATTAACCAGACAGATGACATGTTAGATGAGGAAATCATCGCAAGTCTTGCTTCAATTTTGTAAAATTGTATTGTCTTGTTTCGTAATATTCTGTTTCATTGGATTGCTCTGGCTTGTGGTTATTGTTCAGGAAAAGAGAAACTGTGAGGTGCCTGAAATAGCAAATAGCATATAGTTAAAAGCACTAAAGAAAACAGTGTCTGGAAGTGTTGAACGAATTAATGATTCATTAATCTAAAAACAGAGTGCATAGACATAAATTTGTGTTCTGTAGTTGATTAATATTTTATGTCATGAATGTCTTCTAAAAGTTTTGAATTAGGCCAGTAGGTGCAGAGGCTGCGTGTAATCTGGGACGCACAGTTCTGTGTCCAATGTTATCAGATTTATGCATTCAATAGAAAGCCCTGGAAAAGTTAATGATCCAACATCTTCCAAGAGCTGTGAGAAATAAAATTATAGACTTCAGAATGGAAAAATCTTGGGTCCTTTGGGCCCTAAAATATCATTTAATATGTAAATAGAAATTTAAAAATACTAGTTTTTAAAAAAATAAGCACAAACTCTTCCCTGAGCCACTTGTACATAATCCACTTAATATGTGTTTGATTGCTGAAGTGTAGGTTTGGTAGTGGTTAGGGCAATATGTATTTTCATTAGAGCCTACTAAAATGTTTTTCTCTTCTGTTTTGCTGTACATTGATGATTAAACATGCAAGAAGGGACAGGGAAAAGGTAGATGCCTTGGAAAATGATTTTCAGAAATAGCAGGTACGTGTAGTTGAAAAGCTGGCTTTGTCCATAGTGCTGTAGATGTTGTCCTCAGCAGTTTAAAACTTCTCATAATAGAGCAGCTATGGTAAAAAAAGACAATATCCTAACAATTTTTAATATAAAATAAATGTACTGCTACTTTAGAAATTACGAGCAAGTTCCTTACTTCAAATACACAGTTGCCCCTTTTTAATCAGAACACAGTGTGCTTTTTAGCTACCTTCTTTCTGAAGATAACGTTCACTTGGGACTTCTCAGTAACACTTGCAGTTTCTTGGGCACAATAGTATGTAGTCTGTCTACTCATGCACCCCCACGGCCTTCTTGTTTCTAAAAATGCACGCACATTTTTCTGTTACATTCAAGAAACTTTCCTCCTGCTGCCAAAAAATATTTATGACTCTTTAATCTTTTTTTTCATCACTTCTAATATTTTACAGAATATTTATTGCTTAAAATGTTTTACAGACGTTATCAGTATTGAATCATACAACTATCTCGTGATACTGACTAATCTTTCTGTATCTTAAGTTCTCATTTACACTTGTTTAATTAGTTTTTTCAGCAGTTCATTTTAGGGGTTTTGAAATTCTTTGGCTTATAGTGCATCTTGAAAAAAGTAACCTGTCAGTATTTTTCACAACTTTGAACACTGTCATGAAATGTTCTCCTTTCCAGTGCTCTGTAACAGGGCATTGCTTTATTAAAAGTCTCATTTTCAAATATTATTGTACAGTTGAAAGTTTTGTATTATTCTATCAAGGGCTGTAATGCATTAAGAATGCATATTGAATGGAAATCTTTGAATATCTTTGAATTTGATTAGTTCTGAAATGTGATTGAAAAAAAGATTGTATTGCCTTACATATAGACACTTGTGATAAGGCATTTTTTTCCTCTCCTTGCAACACTCTTCAGCATTATATGAGATGTTTTTCTCCTTACAGCAATTAAGGTGCCTATACAGGAGTTTTGTGGGGTTTTTTTTCCAAAACTAATATTCAGTTACCCTTTCAAAGGCAAACTGAAATGTTAAACCCAACTTCAATCTGTTTGATGTGAGTGAAGATTTTGGAGAAGTGGATGGCATCAGCTTGGATTTGTCAGAGGTGTCCCATGTTTCAGTGAAATGCAGGACATGCGATTTCTAGGATGGTGTCTGAAGTGAGCATGTTTGAAAGATGAGAAGCTGAGAAGGGTATCAGTCTATTCCTGTCTGCTGTTGTTAATTCCATGGCATGTGAGGCACATCGTCTTTTTGAACTTGGAACTGCTTTCCTTATGTCTGCACCTCAGCTGAACTTTTTAAACAGTGAATTGATTGCATCTTCCCACTCTTATAGTAATTTTTTCACTCATCTGGGGTTTCAAAGGCTTTCTCTCTTCAGGCATTGCATGTTGTATTGCAGTGTAGCAGAGAGAGCACAGTATCAGCCAACTTGTGGAAGGGCTGGTGGATTGGTCTCAGGGAGAGCTGCTTTGCTGCAGGAGAGAAAACACTAGGGCATGTTTGCAGCACTTAAAGAACACACTTAGTTTCTCAAAAGCAATTTCTGTACCAGTTCTCTTCAGTTTTAGTGGTTTGTTTAGAAATGTTCTTGACCCTTAACTGGTGGGAACATTATTTACTATAACATTTAGGGGTGAAGCTTAAGCATACCTTTTGTCATGTTAGTAGGCTTTATTAAGAGTAATTGGGCATTATTTGCATGGGTTATAACTCTGATACAAATTTCCATAGAACAGGGCTTGAATTTCAAACAGTTGAAAAGCATTTTTAAAAGATAACTTTTGTTTCTCGGATACTGTAGCCTTACTTTTTATGCAACCAAAACATTTTATTGCAGTTTGTTCTTGTCTTCCCTCCACTGAAACTTGTACTTCCACTGTGTTACCATCATTACATCCATATTCCATAATGCCTAAGCTTTTCTGAGCCCAACATGTGCATCATGAAAGCATGTTGACTTTGTTTCCAACTCCTTTATCCTTAAACTGATCTTTTCTTTTTTTATAATCCATATGGATGTTTAAATATGCCACATTGTTCCAAATCTGTTGGTAGTTCCTTTCTTGAGAAAGGAAGGAGCTGGAGTACAAGACTTATGAGGAGCAGCTAAGGAAACTGGAGTTGTTTAGCCTAGGGAAGAGGAGGCTGAGAGGAGACCTATCACTTTCTACAACTACCTAAAAGGAGGTTGTAGTGAGGTAGGTGCTGGTCTCTTCTAAGAAGTGGGGCTCATTTGTTTTGTAACTGTATGAGCTTGATAGTCTTGTGGCTTTAATGTATTCCATTGTTAACACTCCTACTAGTTATTAAATCCAAAATTTTTCACAGAATGGGTCATCGGGCATAGGCAGGGGCTGCCCAGGGAGATAGTTGAATCACCATCCCTGGAGGTATTTAAAAGATGGGTATTCGAGATGCTCAGGGATGTGGTCTTTTCCAACCTAATGATTCTGTTAGTTTTTAAAACTCTCTTAAAAGAATAACTTCTCTGACTTTTTCATCGATGCATTGTTCATCTTTATGTTGACAAGAGTGATATAAGTGTAGGCTTTGGGCAGGTTTAGGCTTGGTTAATTACAGTTTATAGTTCCATCCAGTTTCTTTGCTTGCTAATCTCAATGGCCTGGTTCTCAGATTCCTGCTCATTTTCCTCCACACTCATGCGGCTGGCCCTCGGTCATGGCAGGTGTGTGAAGCCTGGTCATATGCAGAGGTGGTGATAACACAGGGCTGTCCAGTAGCTTAAAATGCTTGAGTGGGAAGTGCGCATCTGTGCATCAGGTCTTTTGCAAAGGTTGTAGATTGCTTAATTTAACTGTTGAATGGGCTCTGCAAGGTGTAATTAAGGGAACCAGAGCTCACTCAGCTGGTCAGACTTCCTAGGCAACTGGTTTGACACAGTAGGTTTTCACCAATATTATCTGTGGGTTACTGGGGACCCCCGCACCAGGATGTGTAGGTTTAGGCAAGATGAAGCACCCACAAACTTTACTGAAATGTGTTTGTTTCCCTTTTAAATCTTGTAATTTTATGTATGATTATGTGTGCAGTTTCTAAGCTGTTTACAAGTGAACAGTGGCCAGCATTTGTTCTCCCTTGTGCAATTATTCTCTGTGTATAATTTGTTCTGGAGCATAGAACTGCCGTGTGCCATCATGAGCCTCCCACCTGCGGGTACTGGGGAAAAACAGCAGCAGTCCTCAGCTGTCACAGAGAACTTGTCATTTGAATCCCTGATGTGGCATCACTTCCCCAGAACATATATTTGATTGTCACAGACACCTTAAACTTTCTTCTAAGCTGGAATGCCTTATAATAGGAAAACAAAGCCAAAAGATATGAATATTCTTATCATATCTTTACAGTATCTGTAAAGATTCAGCATTGAAAAACACTGTATCTTTTTTTTTTTTCTCAGATGGGAACTGGTTATTTCTAGTTCAGCAAACTGAGATGAAGGAAAGAGACTTTGGAGGGGTGAGATGGTGCTGTTACTGGAAATGTGAGACTCACCAAATCGATGACTGAATATCAAAGCTTAGACACTCGTGTTTTTTTCTGGCTTTGGACTGGGGAGAGGTACTTCTATAGAAGGATTTGAAGTTGCCTGTCTATGATTACTTTTTGAATGTCGAGGGATAAGTTATTTTGCATGTTAAAATTTCTTAGTACTTCATTCTCAGAACAGTGTCTTGCAAGAACATGCAGAGTGTGCTGCTTTGAGGTACCTGGTCCAAGGATGAGTAAGTTTGTGGGCGAAATGATGCTAAATGTGGCAAGCTTGCCTATTGCCTAACATTCCCATGTCAGATAGCAAGAGATTAAAAATGAAATGTATTTTGAGGGCTTTACATGTACATAACAGGTACAGAGCTGGTGTTCTTGCAGAGAAGGCCTTTAAGATGGTTGAGAATTGTACTGTGTAATGGAAGCCAGTTTTGGATAGTGTTTTACTTAACTTCCCTTAACCTATGAAGGTAACATTTAGTTTTTAAACATGAAGTAGTGTTTGGGTTTTATTTGGTTTTTTTTCTGGTAGTACTATTAATTCCTTTTGCACAGGGAGGTTAGGGGGTGCAGGGCAAAATGTAGCATCCATAACATGTTAAGAAGTGTGGTACTTCGACCACATCTGTTGAATTCTTGAGCAACCTGTTTGGTCAGACAACTGTTAGCTTTTGTCTGGGGACTTTGGGAAGAACAGAGCTTCCAAGTAAACTCCACCGAATGTAAAGCTACCTCAGCAGTGCCTTTTCAAGTCACTGGAAGTGTCAGTAGTTACTTCTTAAAATTATTCCTCAGATTTGATCCTTTGAGTTTCTTGCCTTCTCTGGGAAATAATTGCTTTGTTTTTCCTTTCTGGTATCTTTACAAATGGTTTGGTTCAGGAAGCTGAATGTGCCTTATGAGCTATGGGACTTTGTAAAAGAGTAATGAAAATGAAGAGTGATTATCCTGTCTTGGGAAAAAACCAGTGTATAGTAATCATCTTGGCTATGTTTTTCCTTGCTGCTCATTTTCAGTTCTTTTAAAAAATTGTACAGTAAGCATGATTACTGATAAGGTCATATCTGGAAGTTCATTTTTTTCATAAAAATGCCTAGTTTCTTATCGTGCTAAACACACAGCAACTGAAAATTACTGAAAATTCAGCCTTAGAATTGTCCTACAGTGCTCCTAGTTGCTACACACAAGTGAACTGGGTGGAGTATTTTGTAAATGCAATATTAAAGAAGTACAACAAGCTGCTATGAGGATTTTAGTTACTCATTTAGCATCTCTTTACTTATCTTCTTTGCAGCTTCCAATAGGTAAATTCTGCCTCAGAATAATTATCATAAGTTCTTCGCCTGTTAAATTTGCATGTCATACAGGTGTCGTATGCAGCACAATTGATATTATAAACATAACGTATCCACAGTTTGCCTTACATCAGGTTTTTTGTATTCATTTGTATGTTTTCTTTTCAAGCTTCTTTGTAGATCATAAAGTAATGTGTGTAGAGGAAAGTGAAATTTTTTTAGATACTTATTCATTTTTCTCTGTTCTGTTACAGAAATGAGCCGTCAGACTGCTACAGCATTACCTACAGGTACCTCAAAGTGCACACCATCACAGAGGGTGCCTGCGCTGACTGGCACTACGGCTTCCAATAATGACTTGGCTAGTCTCTTTGAGTGTCCTGTGTGTTTTGACTATGTGCTGCCACCAATTCTTCAGTGTCAGAGTGGCCATCTCGTTTGTAGCAACTGTCGCCCCAAACTTACCTGCTGTCCAACTTGCCGAGGTCCGCTGGGCTCCATTCGTAACCTGGCTATGGAGAAAGTTGCCAATTCTGTACTATTCCCCTGTAAATATGCCTCTTCCGGATGCGAGATAACTTTGCCACACACAGAAAAAGCAGACCATGAGGAGCTGTGTGAGTTTAGGCCTTATTCCTGTCCATGTCCCGGTGCTTCATGTAAATGGCAAGGTTCTCTGGATGCTGTAATGCCACATCTGATGCATCAACATAAGTCTATTACAACACTTCAGGGAGAAGATATAGTGTTCCTTGCTACAGACATTAATCTTCCTGGTGCTGTTGACTGGGTTATGATGCAGTCTTGTTTTGGCTTTCATTTCATGTTAGTATTGGAGAAACAGGAAAAATATGATGGCCACCAGCAGTTCTTTGCAATTGTACAGCTGATAGGAACACGCAAGCAAGCAGAAAACTTTGCTTATCGACTTGAGTTAAACGGTCATAGGCGGCGATTGACTTGGGAAGCAACTCCTCGATCTATTCATGAGGGAATTGCAACAGCCATTATGAATAGTGACTGTCTAGTCTTTGACACCAGCATTGCACAGCTCTTTGCAGAAAATGGCAATTTAGGCATCAATGTAACTATATCCATGTGTTGAAATGGCAGTTGAACCTCTTCAGGCCAGTGTTTAAAACCATTGTATTTAATTTAGCAGAAACTAGGGTAACCATCCTTGACCGTCAGACAAACTATTTGGTAGATGGAGGGTAGACATATATGAAGGTAAATGAAAGGAAAGGCTGTTAAATTCCAGGACGCAGTTGCATGTAGTAACACTAATATATTTAAAATAAGTCAACAGTAAACCACTGAAAATATATATACACCCAAAATGGGCATCTTTTGTATTAAGAATTGATTCTACAGGAAGTGTTGTAAAATAATTCTAAAAACTTGTTTGTAGATTGATTGTACTATTGAAAAGGATACTGTTTCGTGTTTTTTGTTTGTGTTTTTCTCCTCTCCCCTTTTGACTGACAAGCCATGTTGAGCGGTCTGGTCTCTGGCCGCTGCTCCCCCCCTTGTAAGTCACTACATAGTATTGCTGCTGTTTGTGTATATTTTTTGTGTATTTGCTAATTTTTATTAACTTCTAGTTTTTCATTAAATAAATATGACTTTCTTTTCTGTAATTCAGGTTTTTCTCTTTTTTGTATCTTTTTAAAATTAATTACATGTGTCATCTTTTGATATGCATAATTGCTATGGTAAAACTTATATTTCTGTATGTTTGGTAAATTTTGTCTCTTTCCAGTAGTCAATTCATTGGGTGATACTGTTCTTAATTGAGCTATTTTGTGAATGTACTGAACTCGAAAGGAGTACTTATGTTCAAAGAAAGCTCCTTTAAAAACAGGTCTAGATGTTGTTGTACTTTGAGTTATCTTATAACAAAAATGAACAATTAAAATTTTTCCGAATTTAAAAAAAAATTCACGTTTCAAATTTAGAGACGCTTAGAAACTTGATTGCATCCTTGTATTTGTTGGTTTTGCAGTGCAAAGAAGGTATTGTCTTACGCAGTATTTGTAATGATAAAAACAGACCATTTGTTTAAAAAAAAAAAGGCAGTCAGAATGAGATGTTTTCAGTCTTTTTATATTTGTCATTAAAAGAATACCTGGCAAATTAAAAAAAACCCAACTTTTGCTTTTGTTTTAGCTCAAAGTTTGACACATTGATACTTTTGCTCAGTTTCTTCTCTTCACATCTTTTGGTTGTTGCTAAAGTAACTGTCTTGAACTGATTTTTGTACCTCGTTTCAGTGACGTGATACACATCCCAGGGCAGATCATCTCTTACAGGTGTGATTCACCAGGCAAAAAGGCTTCTGAAGGATGTTGGGCTTCATGCAGACTGTCCGTATTGTGAAAACGATAACCAGCAATGTGTGTTACAGAACTTAGACATAGGGGCAGAAAAGAGATTAAGGTGAAAAGCTGTTTTGCCTCTCAAGCTGTCCAAAAGAAGCCTTTGTCCAGACGCAGTAGCAGTGGGAGGCAGCCTGGCTGTCAACTACTTTCCTAACACATTAAAATGCAGTTTCACTGTGCAGTGTCTTAACTTTGATCTATTACGACAACTCTTATTGTTTTGATGCATGATGAGGTAAGTAATTCTACAGGTAAGAAATATGAGAACCAGTGGGTTGGATTAATAAAATACTACAGAAATAGTTGGCTTCACACAGCTAAGGTGAAAAGTTTCACTTCTTAAAATTTGATGTTTAGGCTGTTTTAATTGTGTGAAGATTTCATTTAAAAGATATATTGGTACCTCTTGACAGTAGATAAACACTTCAAAAATACTGCAATCTAGATTTTTTTTTCCTGTGAGTATACAACTAATTGATTACCTGACCTTTAGCTCTCCAGTTTTGTTACAAAAATCTCGCTAAGAACCTGTAGGAAACTTCCTCAGTCAGATACTTGGGATGAGAGAGTAACAGGGCAGCATAAGCGCACAAGCTGCACACGTCTGTTCTCTGCTGCTGCTTGTTCTTGGAATTGTTCAATTTCTGCTGTATCCCCAAAAGAACTGTGACTCTTAAAACTTCTATTTGCAGTGTGATCTTATTCAGGCTAGAATAGACTGAAGATCAAAACTATGCTTTGGACTTAAAAAACTGCACTTGTAAGGAGAAGCTAGCTCGTATAGTCAGACTGGGTTTTTTTCATGTTTTACAGATAAGAAATAACGTAGTATAATGTGTGCTGATCGACTGTAATGTTGAGCTAGTATTGTTCCATTTGGTGTTAAAATGAAATCAGTATACAACTTCTGATATCCATCATCAGATTGAATGATTAAACAAATTATACTTGGGCCCAGGTCCTCAGAAGTATCAGAAGCCTCATTTCAGTCATTCTGCTCTGAAGAGTTTGAGGATCTGGTATGTCAGCTACATTCTCTTATGTAAAAAAGAAATATACTAGAAATCTGTACTTTTGACTACATTGTCTAAAATAAGTGGTGCACAAAGCCTGGCACTGTCTTGCCACTAGCTGTTTATTTTAGAAAGTACTGTTTTACTTTGCTGTATTGGGAATGAGTATGAAGTTTGTCTTTGCTCATAGACAAGTGCTTACTTGTCCATGAGCAGTACTGCTGTTGCCTTTCACGGCTGTTTTAAAAAAAAAAAAAGCTTTAAAAGGAAAATGGTTAACAAGTGCGGATGTTAATATTTGGTCTCTATTCTGTAATTTCTTGTTCTTTTTTTTAGAAGTGATTTAAAATTAAAGGAGGCAAACTGTTCTGAATTGTCGTCTATACTGTTGTATTATCCAGTATCTTTTCAAAGCTGCTGTGGTTAATGCTTGACTTGCACTACTGGGACAATTATCAGTATCAATTTGTGGTGTATTGAGGGACACGTGATTAATGTTAGGTCCATGTAACTCAGGTGCAAAGCAGACTAATCCATAATGTACTGAAATTACTTCAGAATTTCTCCACTGCTCTGACTTGCTGCTGCACAGGTTGTCATTGTCCTTGACAAGTGTTCAGTGAAAGGAAAGGCACAAAGGTTTGTAGTATCTGATGGGCTGGGTAATGCTTAAGTTTTATTTAAAAAAATCTCAGCAAAGTAACAGAACCAAGTCGGCTCTGCAAGCAGGAGCAGGAAAAGCTGTCAGTAAATGCCTATTAATATCTTCAGAATAGCATCAAAGCATTTTTGGTGAAGTCCGTGTGGACAAGACTCACGGATGGGAGTGGTGTGGCAGACTAAAGTCCTTGCTTAACTTTTCTTGGGATTGAACTCCCCGAGATTGCTGTGGAAACATTTTTATGGGAATCACTATCTTTCAAAAACTGCAGGTATTTTTTACATGTATAAATAGACTGCACTGGAATTCCATGTGTATCTGTTTTCTCACTAGTGCAAAGTAGGACAGGATCATTATATGATCAGCATTAAGGTCAGTAAAGAATTTCACCCCTCTACTGGTTTTCAGTAAAGGCAAAGCAGCACAATAGCTATTTACCTTTCTGATGTTTTACTGATTGTCTCATCTCTTTGCCCTGTTTTGTAAGGCAGAAAGTGTACTTCTACCCTTGAAACTTTGCTAGTTAAGAGCAGAATTCTTAAAATGTTGACACAAAAGGAGGTTTTCCTTTTAGCATTTTATTAGATGAAAGTTGTAAAATCTTTTGTAAATCACTATCAGTGCTATCATGTTCCAGCTCAGTCAGCTTTCTCTATAGAAACAAAATTACTTTCGACTTATGGGCTGAACCTCTAATAAGCTTTTGTCACTGATACAGTTTGCATTTCATAAGTTTGTTTCAGCATTCCTGAAGGAAAGAATGTGATCTACTGGGTTTTCCCTTATGGTTGACCCTAGTATAAAATGATGGAAAAGATCTTGCATTACATGAAAGTAAATTTGTGTCTTCACTAACATTCAAGGGAAATAAACAACATTACCACCTCTGATAGGATACTGACAGTCTTTATTAAACTTTATTTAACCTTAAATTATTCACACTGTGCAGTTAACTAATACAAATGAAAAAAAAATCCAGTATTTTCTTGGCATTGTTTAAGTGGATTTAGTTTTTATAGACTAGACTTTGCTGAAGATAGGCATCCAGGAATCAAGCTGACTTCTGTCAGGTGAGAATGAAGGTCACGTATTTTGTTCTAAAACATTACCAGGCTTTTTGCATGTGGTTTTCCAGTATGCTCTGCCTGTGCTGCAATTACAACTGCACAGACTTTAACTCCGGTGCATTGTCTCCCTTCCTAGACAAGAACTGTTATACATCAGTTCTTCTGGAGTTAGATCCTGTATTTAGGTTTGAAAAATGATGTCTACATTGACCTTGCCACAAACTAAAACTGAGTGCTGAAAGGCCTTACTAACTTAATTTAGACCACATTGCTTCTATTCAAAACCTTTAAGCATAATTTTTACATTTCAAAAACCTGCTGCTGCTCCTTGGCACACTGAGTATCATTTCCTAAATAAGTAAAATCTTGTGCTAAATCAGTTTGCTCTTTGGTAACAGCCCCATCTCTGTGACCCTTGCTGTGCTGCAGTTGCTGTAATTTGAGTTCTCTGAATATAGCTCATGGAATTGCACGTTACTCCCTGTCTGGGAGTTACTCAATGCATGTTACTTCCCGTCCCCATCTTTAAGAGATGCAATCAGCTGCTGCCATCTATGTACACATATGCCAGATAAGCCAGGGATCTCTTTCTGAGCACCTTCAGCCTTCTCATGCTTGAATCTATCAGAAAATGAGTGGGTTTTTTTAAAGATTCTTTGCTGATTGTAGTAAAAAGTAGCAGTTGTCCATAAAAGTGGTTTCACACTGCAAACTGCTGAAGTAATATCTTATTTTGATTGCACATTTAAACAATCGAGTTTAGCTCGGTTATACTTTATACATAGATAGCTGTTCATTAGTGATCTCTTATTAATTTTGATACAGAAATAATCTCTGCCTGTCTGCCTAAAGTTTACTATTCAAACGCTCAACTCTGGGTTTAACTGCAAACCCTCCATCAAAAGCTGCATTAAGAACTTCATCGAGACAACTCGCCATAACAAACGTCAAGTCTTGCCGTACATTCTCTGCAATTTCTTCGAGATCTTTCTCATTTCTTTGAGGGATGATAACTCTCTTCAGTCCAGCTCGGTGCGCTGCCAGGACTTTGTCTTTAATTCCCCCAACCTAATAAAGAGAAGATGGAGATAAACAAAAAATCCAGGATGTGAATCTAAAGAAGTAATTACTGTAACAAATCACCTGAGGAGTTAAATTTTAGTGAAAGGTTCTCAATCGCCTAATCCTTGGAAAGCAGTTAAAAATGCAGCAGTAGGGTTAGCTCATTGTATGCTTAATGAGGGAAATGTTAACCTGCTCCAGTGCCCTTCAGTAACAGGTAATACCAAGAGGGGAAAAATAAAAATTAAGCTAGGAATGCAGTTACAGGAGTATCAACAGTTATTACTTGTCAGGAACTTTTTTTCAAGAGAAGTGGCCCTAACTCTTTTTCTTTCATAGGGCAACTTGAAATCCTGCACCTGCACTAGAGCAGAGGATGTTAAAGGCAGTATCGGGCGTAGGGGCAAAAACAGTAAGAAAGAAAGAAAGTAAACCTGGTTTAGTATTTATAAATATCAAATTTTTGTACCCACCTTAAATGGCACAACTTGGCTACCAGTGCAATAAGGAAAGTTTGCTTAGAAAGCAAAGTGAACTTGCCCCAGATCAGAGTTAACGCAGAGTCTTGAACAAGAGGCAGGTGCGTCAGGCTGCCCCAAAGCGCTACTGCAGATCCTTCTATTCTGCTACCTCGCTGTTGTCACTGATTTACTCATCGCTGCATGAAACAATAACATTTTCCAGCTTCATCCTGCATCGTTTGGTATGAGATGATAACTCCAGTATCTGCAGGGCTCTGATTGGTATTTCAAACTGAAACTGTCTTTGTTTGAGAACTTGTGTTTGCCCTCATCTTTTTCTAAAGCTATATGGGAATGCCACTCAGCTGAACTAGATACAAGCAACAACATGTAAGAAGACTCTAAAAATACACCTATGGAGATGGCTTCCAGAGTATCCTCTCTGCAATTACTGTCAGAGATTTAAGAAACGACTTTTCAAAGAAACTGGAGATATTCCTGTAGTAGTAGTTTGGGGAAGCAAGTTTGAAAATGTTATTTTTGAACCATCTTGAATTTCAATATTTCTAGGCTTCTTTCTGACCTAGGCTTTTAACGTGCTTGCCCTGAAACCAGCATCCAGGCTGCTTTAGCATTAAGAGCAGAGCAGACGGAGGCGCAGCACAGCCCTGCGGCCGCCTGGCTTCCATCGGCCTCTCACAACTGCACCAAGATTGCTACGGAACGATCCAGCGAGACTTTGCTTCCGTAAATGGCTACAAACAGATTTTATATCCAGAACAGGGAGGATTAATACGACTTGGCTGTTTTGTCAAATGATGCTTACTGGAAGAACAAGGCCTCTTAGTGTAATTTCTCCCGTCATGGCTACATCTGAACACACCAGCCGCCCACTGAAGAGTGAAGCAAGACAGGTTACTATGGTAACACCAGCAGATGGTCCATCTTTTGTGACAGCTCCAGCTGGGAAGTGCAGATGAATGTCAGTGTTGTCAAGGAGATCAAAACTTCCAGAAGCTGAAGGAAAAAAAAAGGTTTCAACATGAACAATCTAAACTCATTTTGTATCCAGTCTTTACTGTAAAAGCCCAGCAAAGAACTAAAAGTCTTAGTGCTATTTTCTAACAAAATGCAGGGAGAACACCACTGTATCGCAAAGGCCCTAGAAAAACAAACGAAAAGAAACCCCAACAAGCTTTCCTACATCCTGAATCCTAGACAAAACCATAACAACTTAACCAAGGAGTTTGGTATTTGCATGCATTGGGAAATTCAGAGTAGGGATTAATATAGAAACCAAGGAATTTCTACATAGAATTTTTAGGTTTTGGGCTTTTTTTTATGTCCCACACCATAAATGTCCACGTTCAGAGAACACACCACAAAATCAGCACTCCACAGGAACCCAGCCTTAATCAGTATTGTAAAGGAAACCTCTCATTTACATCTTTTCACCTTACTTTGCACTGCCAGGTCCTACAGGTTAACTAGAGGGATAAACGTGTGCAGTTAATGCCAGCAGCATTTCACACCTTGACTCGATTTAAGTTTTTGATCTATTTAAATTTCCACAACTAATGACAGATACCGGACAATTATTTGATTCTTCAGCAAGTGATCGAACAAGAAAGCAAATTTCAGGAACGCTTGGGAGGTTCAACCAAAATCCAAGAGTTACAACTTTTCTTGGCTGAAGTACTTTTGTGTTGCAGTTCAACTTCTGCCAAACAAACCCAGTTAATTCTCAAAAAAATTAAAACCTAGAATACCAAAACTACTTTTAACAGAAACTGTGTCTTAATTTTGGAGAAAAACTACAGCCTTGCATACCTCTACATCACAAAGGAACTGCTGGCAAGCCTGAACATAAAAATGAATAAGGGGCAGTGTCTTACAGCTAAGGAGAAGCATCTTGGCACAGAGACTCTCTGCTGCTTTCCAGGCTGTTGAATCAAAGGCCTGGCTAGGGTGGGACATTTGCAATGACAACTCCCATTCTGCCTAGACTGGCCTGTTTGCCGTTAACACCTCAGCTCAGCCAGAACTAGGAAAAGAACTCAACAAAGCACTCCAGAAAAACTCCAGAGCTGATTTCATAGTCAATGTAGCACCGATTGCTGGAAAGCTCTTTCTCAAGGCAACATTTAATAGATGCCCCCAAAGAGTAGAAGTCATTTCCATTGTTACTCAGAAATGCTACAGTCCCCCAAATTCTTGAGAAATACCAAGTTTTAGGGCATTTAACTTCCACTAAACATTAATGCTTCCTTCATGTGCATCCCTGCAGTAAGAGGCGTAGAGTCTCTGGGCTGCAATGCAGCTCGGCAGTGTTTGTTGTCATTCCCCCACCTACCGTTGGTCAGCTGGTATCTCTTTGCGTTGCTGCGCAACCAGCTGATGGCAAGATGTGCTGACTCCTTCATAACATCTCCGAGCTGCCCGGTTAGAGTAAGCTGCCCTTCTCCATCCATGCGACTCGCTTCAACAAACATGATCTCTCCGCCTAAGGGAGTCCAAGCCAGGCCTATGGCCACTCCGGGCTGACTTAAGCGCTCAGACACCTAAAAGGAAATGACACAGGAAACAAGTTAAGGAAACGGTCGTAACAAAACTATTGCAAAACCAATCTGATAGTTACCTTCAAAACAACTGCACCTATGAAAACACAGAAGTTAAACCTGAATATCTGATCTCTTGGTTTTTTTTTTTTAATGCAGTAGTACTTCTGCCTTACATGTAAACATTAGAGGAGCCATTTGTAGCTGCTTGGCTTAAGGCAAGGGCAAACATCTGCTATATCTTGAAACCTTCCCCACCCCTAAAAGTTCAATAAGAATCTTTCTCTTCAAAGGAATTCAAGTATTTAGGCGTTCCTGACTGAATGCTCATATGACTTAATCCATCTGCTAGAGGTGTATGTGCCCTGACTGTCTGTTATTTATATGAAGAAGCCAGTTTTGCTCTAGAATGTTATCCAAAAGTCTTTTAAAAAAGGTTGCCTGGAAGTTTTAAAGCACTGCCCAAACTTTTGTCAGACAACACACAGTTTTTGTTCATTGCAGACATTTATAAATTATTTTTAATAATGAAAACATGACTCTGCTAGCAGGGTAGGAGTGAGAGAGACAGGAAATCTCTCTCCTATTAATAATTACAAGAAGCTAGGAAAGCTCTACCCCCTAAGACCATGCTCTACTGATCTAAAAGTCTGCCTATGCCCAGTTCCAAGAGGAACGGAGGCCTCTGAATCCTTGTCTCCTGTGTTAAAAGAAGCGAAGAGGCAGGATGTTTTCCCTGACGCTTCCAGGTTTTGACTTTTTTCCCCCTCCTTTGTCTGAAGGATTCTTTTAGAATATACAGAAGGTCCTTTTGTTTTTCTGAGCTTTGAGGAGATGAAGAAACCCTGATGAAAGATCATACAGCATTTCAGCATGCTCTGAACTCCCAAGTTATGTATTTATTACAAGGCAGAGAAAAAACTGGACCAATTTCTACTGTCAGGCAGTGACTAGAGCAAAAGAAACATGCCTTTGCAATAAAGCAATAGGCCTATTTTTAAATAATTTTATCTCTTGCTGAAGTGCAGAATTGAAGGTTAGTTTGACTCATTCCCAAAAGCGATGAATTCTTCATTAAGCTGTTTAGAGGATTTAAAGAAATATTTATTTCTTGGATAGAAAACAATTCAAAGGAGCCTCATAACAGAACCATAGTAAAAGAATTCCAATTCTGTAATCTGCATTTCTAGCTACATTAAAACGTCTCAACCTCTTCTTGCCCCTTCTAAGCAGATTCAACATTCCATTGTATACTATTTGCAAATCCAGAGCAGTCAACCAGGTTTTTACCTCTAGCATCAACTCTTTCTGCACTGTGCAACTTACCAACTTGGTCTGGAGGCAGAAACACTTGTACAGCTCTGCTGTGAGCTGGCTGTACTAGACATTCTTTGATTTGTGAGCTCCAAAAGTACTAAGTTAATAAGTATTATCTAGTCCTTTACTAAGATGCCTCTCTGCAAGCTCACTAGAAATGCTGCGGCAATTCCCAAGTAGCACAGAGGCCTGCGTTTTGTACATCAAACAGCAACGTGGATCACTTGAGCAGAACAAGACAACCTTCCAGGAGACGAGCAAAACAAACCCTCTTTTTATAAATAGGAGCAAAACATTAACATTTTGTAGTAGGCTGAAATCCATCCCCTTCAAAACTAGAATAAAAATCAAGAACGTTAAATTCTTACTGCTCAGTTTCTCCTTCCTGTTTCACAAACAGAAAATGGCTTCCTTTATGCAGGAAGAGCAAACAACTGTTCCCTCTGCAGCAGGGACCTCAGGGTACCAGCCAGAGATGCACATTTAAAACAAAAATAAGCTTCTTTACAAACATCCAAGTTGTGCTACTTGTAGCAGCAGACAACTCATGTGACAGAAAAAGTTGCTCATGCAAGAGAAATAGCAAAGAAGGAAAAAAAAGGATTTTAAATTCTCCAAAATTACATTAAACATACACGCCGCTGACTGTAATTTTGGGGTTTGTATTACATGCTTGGCCAAACACTTTACTGAACACCAGGCGCTGTCTTCTTCTGAGTTTGATGACTGAGATTTGAAACGTGACCCTGGCTCAGGATCCCCATTTCTTGGTTTGAGGGCAACTGGCACAGTGCAGCAGGGCTGTGCAGGCAGTGCCAGCTCCGACTACAGCCAAGCTGTGCTGCTACGGGAGCTCCTGGCACAAACAAGACTGAGCAGAGAGAAGCAGCCGAGCCAGTGGGACCA
Organism: Coccyzus lansbergi; assembly: GCA_033558105.1. Classification (NCBI taxonomy): domain Eukaryota; kingdom Metazoa; phylum Chordata; class Aves; order Cuculiformes; family Coccyzidae; genus Coccyzus; species Coccyzus lansbergi. The sequence goes on along the minus strand of JAUMJK010000581.1, from coordinate 26,704 downwards.
GTGTTACACTCCTGGCTCAGGCTGGCAACCACGTGAGTTAGTTAACTATCTTCATCCCACGCTCCAACAAAGGAAGCCACACTGCCCCTCTCCTTTTTCTTCTTGTGGCTCTCTGCTATCTACAGGTTTTGGACAACTCTGTAGCATTTGCTTTTATCAGCATCATTTAGCTAGAATGGCTGTTACTTTTCTAGCATTTAAGAAAACTGCAGGTCAGCATAATTGACAAAAACAATTATTAAGACACCAATTCGTAAGGGGAAGATGAGAACCAGTCCTAAGCTACTTGCTGGCTTTTAACGTCTTTATTGTACTTTCAGAGGTTCCCCCAACGCAACTGCACAATCCTTTTTTCTACTCTGCTCTGCTAATTCATTCCCTTGCAAACCACTGCAGGCAAAATCTGTAACAGCAGCTTCCCTTGAGAGGAGGAGGAGGTCCCAGGAATACCACCGCAAGACTGGTATTTCTCAGAGAAAAATGCCTGTCTAAACCTGTGCTTTGTACGGGTTTTGTTTCTAAAAGACAGCCTGATTTGTTTCTTACTTAGAATTGCTTATGTCCCATGCAACAGAGCTATTCTTCCAGGCATCTGCATTTGCATTTCCTAGAACAGGTAATGGCACTGACCTAGAGCTTCTGCCACTTCAATTTCACCCGCATGATGTGTCATGATGACACAGAATAACAGAGACAGGCCTTCCTGTGGTGCCAGTAATGCTTTGTTAACAGAGAAGAATTACAAGTTGAAAGGAAGGAGGAGAGGGAAAAAAAGCTAAACCCCAAGTCAAAAGAGAAATACTTCATTATCAACACTCTGGATACATTACAGAACCTTTACCCTAAAAGTGTGCTGTGCTAAAATGTCTCATTAAATCTTTGACACTTTAAACTACTGTCAAGATTTTTTTTTTCCAAATCCTTAGCGTGTGATTTATTTCAACATTTATTCTGTAAGGTGACACGTAAGATTATTTATTGTGATAAATGAATGAATCCTACAAGGATGAGCTGAGTATTCTGTCATGCTTTTCTGCTAGGAGATTTCTGCAGAAAATATACAAGCGATGCACTGAAAAGGTAAAAGGTGAATCACTTATTTAATGTATTCCCTGAAGGAGAACGGATCAATTAAATCATGTCATGTTCTCCGTTCTATTTGCTCAGTCTCATCCAAGTACTGACACAGTGGCTGCCTCCATTGTATCTTTGTTTCAATTGATTATAAATGGCAAAATGCAGGTTGGCGGAGAAGCTTTCAAGGCTGGATATTGAAAGGAGACAGACTGCAAAACCAGAAACAACACCAGCAGTCAATCTGGAATGCCTGTCAGGGAGACAGGAACGATGCTTTCAAAGGACCATGGGGCACTAAAGAAAATTCAGAGGAATGCCAGGCTAGTTGAGGAAATTCATTAGAGCAGGAGTTGTGTGGCTATCTGAGCAATTTACACTGAAAAAAAAAATCATAAAACACATATTGAAAATTATTTTGTCACTAAAATAAATCCAGTAGAGAGCACAGGAAAATAAATCCTGGGCTGCTCAGGGAATTGATACTGTGTGGATTCATGTCTGGTTCTATTTATGCAATACTTAATTTGCTACTAAATATGGAAATGTTTAAAAAAAAATATTGATACACAGGTCAAAAGCTTCAGTCAGTCACTTTTCAGCTTCTACAGGACAGCAGATCCATGAAATGCTTGTATGTGTATTCCTGGCAACTGCTCATACAAACCCCCCACCCAACGCAGCACTTGTGTATATGTATACTTGGAATTAAGAACCCTACTTTAAAAACTTTCCTTGCACTACTTAATCCTGTAGAAAAAGGACGAAATAGCAGAAATTATTTGCCAACACAGCCACATTATCACATGTGAATGAATAATCAACCCCAAAAATTTGAAAACTAAGCAGAATGTTAGGGCAAGTCACACATTAGCATATTTCTTGGCTTACATTCTGATTTTTTCAGAGTGTGTTAAGTTTGTATTTATTTGAATTAATTCTACTCTTGACTGGGAACTAGGAACACAGTTTCAAGTAACCAGAACTTCTGTACAAATTTACAAAACTCAACTCATTTTTTAGCATCTCTATGTAACTAATAAAACACCACCTGTAGAAATCAAAGCACTTTCTTGAATATTAAGTTCTACTCACTACAATGGCTTTACATGCAGCTGCAAATCAAGCGCTGAAAAAGCTATGTTACCTTGCAGTGCTTTAGCTCCAAAGACCAGATGTCTGAAATCTTCAATGTATTTCAAAGTGAAAATTCAGGTAGAGTATTACTTCTCAGACAGAGAATCCACAGGCTACTGTGGAACAGAGCTGGTACTAGGAAGCTCGAGGTGTCTGACTGATCATAAAACATTTCTAATAGTTATGAATCACATTAATTTAAAGAATGTCTGAGAACTGCTGGTGCAAACTGAAATGGTTTTAATACCCTAAAATGCTGACTGGCTTTAAGGAGGTATGTGGGACAGTCCTTCACACAGCTGCCTCAGAGACAGGATTCCTGGATTCTACTTTTGGCTTCTTTCCCCAGACCACCAGACATCCCCCAGACAAAAGCAAAGTTGTTACAAACTGAAAAAAAACCACGACTACATTCTTAAGCACTGCTGCAGGCGTCTTTGCTAACAGAAAGTTATGCCATTAAGTTAGCATGTACACGGAATTAAAACAAAATAAAACAAAAACTTCTTTAGGTAAAAAAACCACTTCATGGAAGACAAAGATACAGTTCTGTTGCTAACACGTTTGTTTAAAAAGCTAATACTGTATAAACTCAGTTGGTAAACAGTAAAACAGACAACCAGGCAAATCAGACAGAAACAGCAGCCAAAGAGAAACAAATGAGGATGTTACCTCCATTTCATACATGGGTGGCCCCAGGATATCTTTTAAAGCATGGAAATCAATTAAAATTGGCATTTCAGGTGGGAGAGCCAGGTCAGCTGCATCACTGATGGATTCTGGTTTTGCATCTTCTGTGACATGCTCTTTGCAATCTAAGAGAAGAAAATCTCATTTAGGATCCATAGCAGCCTTTCTTGGCGCAAAAATAAAATATTCAAAGAAATGCTCAGAAAGTTCATGAAAGTCTGCTTAAACCATCTTTCACAAAAATCTTGTCAAATAAAAGATAATACGGCATCAAAATTTAATTAAGCCAAAACATGTTCTAACCGTTCAGCAAAGATAACTAAATCTAGAGCACTGACAGATGCGACTCACTTGCTTAAATGCATTTAAAACTAGGTCAAATATCAAAACACATTAAGTTCATTTAGAACATGGCACTTTTCATCACATTCGTGAACAGAACAAGTATTTACAGAAGACTAATGTTTAATGTAGTGTAATACAGAATATGGAGCTGAATGTGGAAACACTGAAAGCTCAGCAACTACTGTTGTTCTTACGTATGTTTTACATGTGCCCTCTGTGGTCTCCTTCTGCAAGGATTTAAATGCTTAAGTTCTGACACTAACAACTAAGTTCTGTCCAATAAAGTAGGAGCAATTTGGCCAGATTCACACACAGTGCTTTGCCACATGGCTGTATCATCCACAATGAGTAGAACAAACTGCAAATTTTGTTACTGGCTCATTGAAATTTTTAAGTATTTTCAAAGCTTTGCTTATAACATAAAAAGAATCCTCATTTTATCACATTTAGTTATTAAATATTACCTGTCCTAAACTTCCTCTTAAATAATTTTCTACTCTGGGTTTCCACTGTTTTGTCATGTTTTTATCATGTGCCTTAGGGCACAGTTGCTGCACTGTATTCTCACGACAGTTGCACTAAAATAGGAAGGAGTGTTTCACATATTTTTGTGACTCCTAGAATTTCTGCTAGCGTCAAAGTCTAGATGAGTGTCTCATAAATCTCAGATAGTTTCTCAGTAAAATATCAGGTAGGGTTACAGTAAACAAGGATGACTCCCCGGAGAGGCCTGAAAAATGACTCCATCTGCTTTTGCTGAAGTTCACTGTACAAATACAATGACTGATGCAAACTAATGCTCCTCCACTTGCCAACTTCATCATAAAGCACAGGAATCAAAGGAGCGAGGGAGGCAAGACAAAGCTGCCAGTGTATTCCAGTCATGCATTTCTGAAACGCGCTAACCTGACTGGACAGCATCTCTCCCAGCATCAGTTCTGCTGTGGCAGGTGCCCTCTGGTTTACAGCCTATGATCAAATAGTGTCAAAAGCCTGATGTTTACAAAGCCTTGAAAACAGATGCTCCACTTAGAGTTAATCATCAGATTTAATCAATGTAATGATGGAAATTTTGTGGTTCTACCACCTAACAAATTTCAACTTTTATTAAAAACCCACAAGCCAGAAGGCACTCAGCTAAATAAACACACCAGGCACCCACCATGTTACTACTTTGATATACTACAAATCATATACAAATGATGCTTTAGCAAATTAGAATCTACAAGGCAAGCTTGTAGCTTGCTCTCTTATAATCATAATTCATGACCTATGAACTGTAGAATCTCAATGCGACATCAGTAACTAACAAATGTGCAAAGCGAAAATCATAGGTCTTTATACGCAAAGACAAAGAAAAATCAAAGAATAATTGCAAATTAAACTATTAAGAGGCAGCAACTTGATTAACTGTTCTTCTAGAGACATTCACTAAATGAAATAAAAACCCCATCACTATGCACAACTGCACAAAGGTCCACTAATCAACAGGGAAAAAAATACCCAAGAAATAAATTTAGGCTACAAACCCCATTACTTGCATCAACTTGCAAATATTTGGGGACATTTCCGAGGTTTACTTTAAATACTTGGTTATTTCCAAAAGACCGAGTGAAAACTGAACAAAAATATTTTCTTAAAGTGTCCTACTTTTGTACCCTCCCAACAAGTGACATGTTCAGCTAAAAATACAGCACATTCTCAGTACAAAATAAAACACATTTTGCAGACTGCACCATTCTATACATGTCTCAGTAATACCAAAATTTAACTATGGAGCCACCTGTCCCTTGGACTCCCTTTTGTTAATGCAGCTTTTTCTTCTGGACAGCTTCAGTTCCAGAAGTAACAAAGGCAACTCTTCACAGCTCTTTTTCTCTGGGCTTACTGCAAATTGTGTGTCAACCAAAAATGCTGGCATTTTGCCCTCTTTTGAAGCACTGGGCTTGCTGTTTGCACTTGGCTTTGGCAAACTGCAAAACCAGTACTAATTTTAAGAGCATCTACTTTTAATGTTGTAAATACCTCTCTCACCGGATTGAGATGTCTTAAGGCAGTTTTCTTTTTGTTCTTTGCTTTACTATTAAAATGTTTCTTCTTAGAGTATCAGTTGTGCTGTAAACCTACCGTTCATTCACTTTATCAGAAGGCTTGAAGAGCAGAATGACATTTTTATCCAGCAATTGCATTAGGTTTTTTGAGTACTTTTTAGCCATGGCTACCCTTCAGTTTAAAGAAATACATAAAAGAATATGACTTGTCAAAATTACCATCCAAAAAGTGACAGTAGCAAAGACACCTGGTGTCTTAGTAGCTTGATGCTAGTAAGTCTGGCAACCACAGCTCAAAGGCTCAGTGTTCTGGCTCAAGAGCAAGTTAAAAAAATCAGCATTTGACTTCATAAAAACCCAGCAGAGAGGAAAGAAGATAGACAAGGTGTACATAATATAAATGGAAAATATGAATAAATATATCTTAAGAACTCTTCCGTTGAATGCAGATGGGACAATTTAAACTGCACAGTCACTCACGCATGCACAGACACTGCTACTGTGGTATTTGCTTTCTCTAAGTCAAACATTCAGAGAAAACTGAGCTAAATCCACTTGACCCGAGACTGACTGGTACACCAGATTCAATCTTGTGGTATTACCGCTCCCACAGACATGACGATGATCTTAGAACACTCAATAAGGTAAAAGAAGATTTGATTTTCATAAGTGGAATATCAAGTTAAGAAAAAAAAAAAAAGGGCCAGGTAAAGTTGAAAGATCACTAATGAAAAAATTTCCAGAGACAAATTACAAAAGCTTTTACTAGGAGTAAAACTCTTCTTCATATACTCTTCTAATTATGACTACTATTTGTACAAATATCATTTATATTTCCTCCTCTGGGATTTACTCTCTGAAAGCAGAGGGGGGACTTGGAGACTTGTAAGATGCCTTATTTTAAAAGAACAGATAAATGAGTCTCCTTATTTGTCCTTCTCTAATATTATAATACTATTCCAGATGTACAGGTGTTAAAAACCGAAGGTTTATTCTACATCAGCTCAGTTGTGGAACCTTTCCCAACATCAAACCAACAGGCGTACACTGAACACGTTAAGTGCATGAATATTCTGAAGCAAAAGTAAAGCCACTAAACCTTTCTGATTTCAAAGGTCTTCAAGCAGACATTTATTTTAGAGTAAAACAAAATCACCAGATCGAGTTCTGAGTTAAAGAACCTCTTTCAATAGAATAACTACAGCTATACTTATTAAAGAAAAAAAAGTGATAGATTTATGTAAAACAGCCTAGGAAGACATAAAAACATGCACAAATCATAAATGCATGCCTAAGATATGAAACAGATCCATTGTACTTTTGAATTACTAACCTGCCAGGATGAAATCACTCTACTTATGTCCCAAACCATAATTCAGCACTACTTGAACCATGCATAATAAGAATGTCATTATATCGGCAGAGCTTTTAAAAACAGAGCCCTTGAGCATAAAAAAGGAGAAGAGGGTGATAAATCAGCTTCCCAGTGACTACGTTAGAAGTTTTCTCTTTAATAAAACATGCAAAAGATACAAACCTTCTCCTTCACCCACTTCAGCACGATCTGGCTTTGTTTCTTTGTGCTGTCCTTCTGCCACTTTCACTGCCACTGCTCTGCAAATAGCTCCCAGCTTCCGATCCAGTGAGCGGACTCCCGCCTCTCTAGTGTACCTAGCAGGGACACAATTGTTTTACTGGTGGATATTCGTTGTAAAGGAGAATTCTTTTGCATGTAAATACACTTTCTTTCTAAAAATACATCCAAATAAAATGATGGGAAAGGCAGCGAGACTTTGGGATACTTAAATCAATGGGAAAAAAATATTATGTGCTGTATCAAAATAATTGTGGCTTGCTGATAAAACTGTAAAGAAAGAAACTACCAAGTGGGATGAAGGCAAGAGTAACACCTGATGACAAATCTTAGTGGACACCAAACAATGTTCCAATAGCACTGAGCTCTTCTCAGATGCACAGAAATTAAAAAGAACTATTTTAAAACTCAAAATACAGTTCACTGAAAGTTGAGGAACTGACTGTAAAAGAAATAGTTTCTGTCAAGTCTATGAATACAAAAGAAACCCCGGATAATAATACTCACTAAAGGCCAAAATGCGGTCTCTGGTCATAAAACTATTATAATTCATTAAAAATCATACATTTTATCTCACTAGAAATGAGATAGTTTCAAGTCTGAAAATGCTCTGATCAATACCTTTGCTCTCATATCCAACAAAAAAGTAGTTCTAAGGTATATAAACTATTGGAAAAAAAAATCTTTTCTAACCTAATTCCAGGTTTTAGATGATGTGGCCCATCAAGTCACAAGGAACAAAATACTAATTTCCATTTTTTCTCTAGATATACTTCATTCTTCAAAATAAAGGTTGTCTGCTGCCAAGACCAGGGCTTCACACCTCAAACACTGCTGCAACACCAGCCTCAAGCATTTCTGTTTATCTGTAGGTGCCTTGTGTCAACACAACTGATTGTGAGCCACACTCTGAAAGCCAGAACAAGGAATTCTCTAGAGTAGGAAGGATAATCGCAGAGCCAGATGCAGCTCACCAATTGTTGAACTTCCGTAGCTCTTAAGGACAGTAAATCTTTAGAAATGTTTTGTGTTATCACTTAATAAATTATTTTCTAATTATCAGAAAAAGAAGCTACTTAAACTTATAGTACTCAATAACAGATTTACCTGGTAATTATATCCAGAGTGGTTACTTGTGGAATCTGTATTTGCTGTGGAGTCAGGCCATGTTGTTCAAGCTGTTTTGGAATCAAGTGTCTATGTGCAATTTCAATTTTTTCTTCTTGTGTGTATCCTTCAAAAGAAAAAGCACATGCTGACTAATCTTTTTGCTTATACACTAAAATATAATCAAATTTCCTATAATTTATAATTGTACTTGATTGAATTTAACAAAAAAAAAAAACCAAAAAAACCCCAAACAAACAAAACCCAAAACCAATCCAGCTATAATTTAAAAGGCTGTCGGTCTGGTACTTTGTGGTTATTCATACTTCAGGTGTTTCAAATGCATCAATTAGTAAAAATATTGTTATAGGATGTATTACTGTATCTCCACGTACCTGGAACTGAATTTTCCTATGTGCAAAGCTAAATTTTCTTCTCATGACAGAGGCCATAATGAAGGCAGCCCGACTCATTTCTTTTAACAATTCTGGCCATTCAGTCTAGATTCCTGACAGGCTCACCTTAAGGAACTGCTTTTCATTTTAGGAAAAACACCCTAACATTGTTTAAGGGCTTTGCAGTTGCCACTTTAAGGAAAACACTGAAGTGTTACCTGGAACTTGAATAATTTCCATTCTGTCCAGCAGAGCAGGTGGGATGGTAGCTGTAGTGTTGGCTGTAGCTATAAAAAGGACTTGGGACAGATCGAAGGCTACATTCAAGTAGTGATCAGTGAAACTGTGATTTTGTTCTGGATCCAAGACCTTAGCAAGATTGAACACAAAATTGATACAGTCCCTCAATTAGAAGTAAATATACGTATTTCATTATAATCCATTTGAATTTGTCCAATTCAATTTTACACTCATAAAATATGCTATGAATGTAACAAAAGCATGACCTGCTTCACTCCAATTACTCTGCAACTACATTCCATGCCACATGGAAAAAAAAACTGTTTCCCCACTAGATCTCTTTAGCCTTTTCTAAGGATGACTGCAGCTTTTCTCCAGTCATCAAGTGCCTCCTGCAAGCTATCTCTGTGACCTTTCACAGATGGTAGAGAGTGGCCTTTCAAGGACTCTTAGCAGCCTTGGAAAAGCAGCTCGTGTGCTCTCATGGGTAGAATTCTCTCCAGTAATCCCCGACTCCAACCCTCATCACCTGCTGGCTAACTCTTCGTGCTTTTTATCGCATCAGCCTGAGAGATCTCACTGTGAAGACCACAAGAAAGAATACAGACCATCTCAGCCTTACAGGCTGTCACTAAATCACCTCCCCCACTCACTTTGTCCAGCCTTTTACTACTAATACAGTAGTACAAGCTCCTCTTATTGCCCATGACACTCCATGCAACTCTTAATTCAAAGAGAGCTTTGGCTTTCTTAACACGACCTTTGAATCTTTCTTTTCTTCCCAAATTTTGTGACCAAAACAAGCAGAGACAAGCTTAATCCAGCACTACAGAGTAACAACATACAGAATGACCAACCTGAAAAATTTACTGCTTAAGTAGTACTAAAGCTTAAATAACAGCTTAAAAACCAACATACTCTGGCAGACCAAGTTGGTGTTTTATAACATTTATCTACACACATTCACCTCTTTCTAGTCTACAACTAGAAATCCTTACGAACCCTAGTAAATGCTAAGCTGGTGATTACATTATTTATAAATAATAAATATTGATACTGTACAAAATACTGATACTGTACTCAGACACAAACTGTACTATCCAATAAAGGAAAAGGAAACTGTAATCAAAGGCTAAAGTCTCTCTGCACTAATAAAATTTGTCATGGTAACTATTTCTTAAAATAAGGCATAAAATAATAGCATGCCTACGCTTTTCAAACAGATTTTCCAAAGCAAATAGAACTGGTCTTCAGGTTGGTGTCTGTGCTAAGTTCTGAAGTTTTCAAAGATATTCAACTAATACAAAAATATTAGGTACAAGAAGAACATTCAGTGAACAAAAGATCCTGGTTAATTTACGGCTGACAGCTCACACACACACAAAGCCTTCTCTGTATTTACTACCACAAAACCTAGAATAAGTTCCATGAACATTTAATTCCCTGGCTATGCTCCTGGTCTAATTTTCCTGCATACAAATACTCGCTATCAAGCACTTGGATTCATTTCCGTCTTCTTGTTTTAAACAGAGGTCATCTAAATTTAGACTAAAACATTCTCTTGCAGATGAACAGTAACTGGAAATAGGGAGACATTCTGTTTTGCTTAAGCAATAACTCTGCACAAGCACTAGGAATAAAGGAATAAATAAATATCTGGCAAAACATCGAGCTTTGCTTCCAAACTTACAGGGTACAACAATTTTCTTCTTGAAGATATCCCATTGTAGACAGTCAGTGAGAATTTAACACACGTACACATTAAAGACAAAAGATGTGCCTCCTCTAGCTCAAGGATGGCACTTACCAAACAAGAAGCAGCAGTATGAAAAACAAGTGTGCCAGTTAGGTGACTGCTTACTATTGTTTGCCCTCCTACATAATAGCCACCTTTGCTCAATCTAGACAGCCTTTCCAACACTGGAAACCACACCAGGCTGATGAAAATTAAGCTGTTATGTCCAGGCATAGCAGTTCTGGCATGAGTTCTCCATTAGAAGAGGTAAAACACCTGCTTCAGGATGTTTAGACAGCAGTAGAGGGATATACAGATCTCACAGGGGAGAAGCCCAGGCATGGTTAATAGAGTAATTACTTCTCCAGATGCAACTAATGGTCAATTAGCAACGACTTACATAAAGACTGCAGCCCAAGCAGACACTTGGAAGCTAACTTGACAAGCCTCAGCTGTAATAATCCATAGCAGGAGCTGAGTTGAATAGCACCAAGAATGTGGGTTTAAAATATGGAAAATAGAAATATTCCAAAGCAGCAACAATGTATCAAAAAAATCAAACACTAAAAAATAAAAAAAAATTAGTTCCATTCGCCCTTGGGCACTTAATATGACAGAAGAACAGAAATGCTAATTCTCTACTGCAAGACAGGAAGTGTAAAATAAATCAAAACAGCAAAGTTTGAATAAAATTAACAATATTACAGATCTGGATTCATGATTGGAACACTTCCAAAAATGGTTATTCTCTTTCCAAGAAACGTCAAATTATTGCTTTATAAGTGAATTTGACTGTCCAGCAAACAACACCCAACATGCTAACACAACTTCACTGTCCTGTATTTTTTATCCATGTATTGACTAGATTTATGCCAACTTCGCTCAATATCTAAAGGAGAAATGACAGAAGCAATCTCAGAAACAGAGCTCATTACCATTAAGAGTAAAGAGTAAATAAAATCACACAAGTGAAAAGTACAAAGAAAATGCATTTAAGTATTTGTTACACTCCCCTAGGCTTGTTTTCCTTGCACTTAGAGGCTTTTCATCTACCCCAGAAATCTGTACTACACACTCAAGAAATATGCGGGTAAAGGACCATAACTGTCATATTTAAAAGCTAAAAAAGTGAAGCCACTGTATTTTTCTAGCACATTTAAATTATTACTAGTTCATGTTAACAAGCAAAGATCAAAACAGAGCTCTAAAATCATAACCTGCTCATACGCTGATTTTCAGAGAACTAGGTGGTCTTGTCAAAACAGCAATTTTATACCACCTAGCAGGAAGAAAATAAAGTTATCTGTAGAACGTCAATTAACATGTCATTTGCAATAAGTCATGGAGCATACAGATGAGCCCATGACACCTCAAATTAAGGAGCATTTTTCATATTCAAATCACTGTATTAAGCACTGTCAGTCAAAGAGAGTCATTACAATGACTAGGTGGGCAAATATTACCACAGCCACTTTCATCCCCACCTACAACTGCCCGGCGACAGAAGCTACCACACCGGACGTCTAACAACTGAGATGCTTCCAGGATTATGCTCTAAGTTGTTTCAGTGAAAGTGAGCCAGGCTAGCCAACAAAATTTGCATAAATGTATTTTATTAATCCAATTCCTTTTGACTGAAACAAGTAAAGAACAATCACAGAAGCACTTCAGCTGAAACAGTGGTAAGATCATAAAGCCATACAGCCCCTACAACCATAAATTAAAACAGAAGAGTGAGAGAGTGTAAAAATACAGCAGTACAAGAGAATTCTAAATGTGCACCTGCAGTACTTCTGCTCTGGACAGCCTCAAGCATTCAGCCTAGTCCAGCCTTGCTGTGCCATTACCTTCATCATTCCTCCCTTTCCTCATCATCAGTGCTAGTATAGGAAGATGTACATAGCCTTCTGCACTACGATGCTGGGGAAGTGCAATGTTCTTTGTCTCTTCCCCATCCCTAAGACATTGCTCGTTCCTCTCCCCAGCAAACTGCTAGAAAAAATGCTCAATGTGCATGTCAGTGGAAGAAGGAATTGTACTGGGATATCATCATGTACTATATTCCAGGGAAAAAGAAGACAGAAGTTTCTGGCAACTCATTACTGCTCTCTCTGCTACAGACTCCTCTGATACTTAAAGCCTGCAAGGCACAAGTCTCAATTAAACTTCATGATGACTGAAATGTTAGCCCCCTGAAATGCCAACAACTAACCTAAATAACACCTCAACAATTCATGGATTTATGACATATTCCAACAAGTGTCTCATTCACCGAAGCCCTTACTTGTACCTCCTAGATTTTCCTTGTGTCTTTAACCAAGTCGACTTTAACACCTCTAAACACTTGTGATAAAATAACTACACCACATACTTCAAAATTAGATGAATTTATATCTTGGCCCGAGTCCCAGAATTTCAGAAAAAAACCCCACATTGAGTAGCTGACTCTGATAGAAAGCAAATACCACATCAAAATGAGTCAAGGAGTGATGATCTATGATGTAAATAAAAAGTTTAAGTTCAGAAAGTCAACTATACCACTAATTCAAATATTGCTGCTAACAAAACATGCAACTAGTCCATATTACATGCTAGGTAAAATGCTTAGCTCCGGTATAAGCCTGCACCATCAAAAGCTTCAAAAACACGCCAAAATCATTCCAAGAAAGAAATGGAAAGCTCGAAGAAGCTACCGTCTGGCTGCTCTACAGTTCTTTCTTATAACATTTGGTCACTAAAAACTTTAAGTGCCCCAAATAAGTGATGTCTAAGGCTTGAACGTAAAATATACAAAAAGCTTAGCAGAAAATAAATCCTTGTATTTAAGAACAGATCACTGAGAATAAAGGTATCTCACTTTGCATACTAGGTGACACCATTTGCATTGTGCACAAGTTACTTACAGAAATCCAACAATGTCAATATAGTAGCTGACATTAGAGTAAAAAAGTTGGCACTGTCCTGCTCTCATTTGTCCAGTGAATGTTCCTTTCCTAGTCTAGCATTCTAATTCTTTTTAATTACAAATGAAACAATGGTTATAATCTAACATCTCTTACCTCCAGCAGGGCTGCTGCAGGATCCCCCTGCAAGCTCTTCCCCAGTTTATCAACTTCATCCAACAGGAATACTGGATTGTTAACCCCAACAGTCTTCAGCCCATTGATTATTCTGCCAGGCATGCTGCCTACATAGGTGCGCCTGTGGGAAATAAATGTATATAGGGAAAGAGAGGCCTGGCACAGAACAGGAGTAGAAACATCAAAAATGAAACTCAGATATAGGAATAAGCAGTAAAACATTTTGGAATATCTTGAACTGATATAAACAATTATATCAGCAGAAAACACTTTCAGTTCCGTGATGTACTAGTTGGTCTGGAAGGATAAACATATGTATTAAAGTATATCCAAACCTTATGGCTCATGGGTATTTACATGGTTTCACCCAAACATCCTTGTACTGTATGAACAAGGAGAAGCAGATCTGGGAACCTCATTAATACCAACAGTTTAATAATTATAATACTGGGGTTTTGTCACCACAACAGAGTTTACACAGCATGTTACAAATTAGGGCAAAATTCCCCACATGCTGAACTGTCCATATCCCCTGCATGCACAGAATATTCACAAAGAATAATTGTATCTATGATGTCATTTCAACATGAAATACACAGTGCAGCAGAATGAAAAGGTTACGAGTCTAAATTTATTCAAAGATGGTAAAAACTTTTTGTAACAATGCATAAAGCAACTACTTTTTCCATGTGTGTGTGTGTATATATATATATGTACCCTGTTTGCTGCATTTATCACAGCTTCTTCTGCTTGTGGCATAACTAAACAAAATACTGCAATGAAGAGTATGAAATACTGGACACTCAAGATGAAAGAGATACACAAAGTGCTGAGTTATAGTACCCATCTCATGACCATAACAAAGCAGATATGCAGAACAGGCCTGCTCTGCCATATGATCTAATACAGTCCAAAAAAAATCCTGGATGACATTTAGAAAAACAAAACCAAGAATACCATGTGAGTAATTTAAAAAAATACTAAAGATTTCAAATATTAAAAAAACCCAACTCAAGCCACACAGCAATGGTGTTAGTTCCACATAATATTTAACCACTGAAGGAACAAACTGCAATTACTGTCTTTACTTCTGCATCTGAGAAAAAATAAGTCTCTGAGATCTTCTAAATAGCCAGAAATGCATCAGAATTTCAGTTTGCCTATTACCACCTTCACAAGACAGCTGCTAAAGTCTGGAGCAGCCAGCAGGCAATAGTTTATTACTTCACTGCTTTCATTTAGTCTTACTCTGCAGCGAGTGAGTGGGCGCTTCACCACTAAGGATTACACTACGCAACATTTATTACAGATCAAGAATCTGCATGGGGGACCTATTATACTAGTGCACCACTTCGTTCTCCATCTGCACATAAGCAACCTTGCCAAAAGAATGCAATGGTTCTAAAAAAAAACGCAATCAGAAAACTACAAGATCAAAGCAGAACTGAAGTTCACTGAAGTGAATAATTTACCAGTGGAACCAAATTATCGTAGCAATCTGAGGGCTTCTTTGGGGTTTTTTGTTGATTTTTTTTGTTGTTGTTGTTTATGGTTTGGGGTGGTTGGTTGGTAGAGGTGGTTCTATTGTTGGTGGCAGTTCTAATGGTGGTGGTGGTTTGTTGGGTTTTTTTCTCTACAAAAGCTGCTTAGTGCACTAGTAAATAATTTTACATGCTTCAGAGACAATGCAGCTTGACTTTTTAATATCTACTTCTGCCAGTAACAGGATAACATAATTAGGTAAACATTAAACATTCTCCTTTCTTCCTTGGTATATTACTTCAACAACAGAAACACAGAATCATAGAATTATTTGGGTCAAAAAAGACCTCGAAGATCATGCAGTTCCAACCCTCTGCAATGGGCAGGGACACCTCCCACTGGATCAGGTTGTTCAAAGCCTCACCCATCCTGGACTTGAATGCTTCCAGGCATGGGGCACCCATGATTTCTCTGGGCAACTTGTGCCAGTGCCTCACCACACCTTAACCTTTCTTCCTAATATCTAATTCAAACCTCCTCTCTTTGAGTTTAAAACTGTTCCCCTCATCCTGCCTCTGCACTCCCTGATCAAGAGCCCTTCACCAGCTTTCCTGTATCCTCAATTAAGTACTGTAAGGTCTCCCAGAGCCTTGTCATCTCCTGGCGGAACAGCCCCAACCTTCTCAGCCTGTCCTCATATGGGAATGCATCTACATTTTAACAGCAAAGCTAGTCCTCTCACAGGTGAAAGCAGCTGTTTGAGGTTTGTTTTTGTCTAGTGCAACAAGGCCTATGCTCACCCTCCTACCAGCATCACTTCCTCACACAGATGCACCTGAACAAGTCTCCATCCCAACCCTATGCCAGAAGCAAACTACCCAAACTTCTAGAAATAGAAAAGCAAAGGCAATAATGTGCTTCGCACAGAGGTGAGAGAGAGAGGAAGAGCGAGTTTCACAGTGATCTCACCAGCACCACTATAAATAAATGGTGCAATTGCGTCTTTCCTTTTTGAGAATAGAAAACCACACCCACATGCCCTGGAGAAGATCATAGTGTTCCTGTATAGAACAAAACATTAGTACTGAGATCTGTTAAATGCAGCGAGCTGCTTGGATAGAAGTTCTATGTCATCCGTCAGGAGGGGTTGGTTTTTCTTTAATTATTTTTTTTAATACAAGTTAACAACAAGCATAAACCAGCAAACTGTAATGTATGGTACAGATGAGCACTAAACGCAAACAACAGCTGGAGGATGCCTAATAGAACAGTTCTGGTTTTGTACCAAGATGATTATTGCATTTTGAGAATGCGGAACAGCGGCTGCTACTCTTCATCTGATCAAAAAAAGATTCACAAACACCAGCTGCAGGCACACGACCCACAGCAAAATGTTAAAACCTGGGCGTTTCCGATTGCCCTGGTTATACACATCACACAGCTCAGCACACTTCTGAAACACCACTCCCCACACTGCTGCCCTCAAATATCTTCCTTTATGCCTGCTAAATCTATCAGTCTGCACCTTTCACCAAAAACAGTAATAAGCAGCCAAAGTGAATGCTATTTCAGGCAGTATTTGCCTGCAAATGAAACTAAACCACAGTTTGTTTGTTTATGTTCCAGTACATTTAGTACATTTTTTTAAATGTTGAGCACATTAGTAGGTACAGAGAGTATCATTCTGCAATGCTAGCGGAATCCTCGAGCTTTAAAGCCTAATAAGGAGCTGTTAGGAGAAAATGCATGACTCCTAACAAGCAATGTTAGAAAATCAACCTACTTAGCAGTAAAACCTAGAATAGCAGCCTGTTTCCTCCCGTTTTAGACCACCTCTGCCATCCTTCTCTGTGCCACCAGATGCACAATATGGGTTCACTTGACCAGGAATAACTTGGAGGATTTATTCACGCAAAAGGACGTTACAGAGACAGCACTAGAGAAAAGCTGTAGTTTCAATTACATCATATTCTGAAAAGCAGGACAAAACAGGAAGCGGAATTAAAAAAAAATATGCCACAGTTGCATTTGATTTTAACAACAAAAAGCTTGAAAAAGCAGTTGGTTACAAGGGACTCTTTGAACTCACTGCTTTGAAGGGGTTTTTTTTATATTTGTTGAAGGGTAACCACATGATATTCTTGCTAATTCTAGACAGCATTTTCCTTTGCCGATGAAAAAAAACCCCGTCTTATCAAATACTTCCTGTCAGCTAACTTCAAGTAAATTTTTAACATGAACTTATAATTTCTAACATGTATTAATAGTTTAATAATGCTGTCAAAAAACCAAAGTTAAACAAAGTTTATTAATAGTTTAATAATGTTGTCAAAAAAACAAAGTTAAACAAAGTTATACAAAGAGGGGGAAAGGAATTACTGGCAATCGAGTATAGGTCGATGACAGTTTTCCTCATGAAGTCTATTTCAAAGATGTGGTTTCCTTGTTACAAAGCCTCCAGTTCTGCTCTGTCCCAGAGAAGTTACTTATGTCTATAATGCTTGGCATTCAACAGCCTCTAGCGGTTTCAGTTCGAATAGCAACATCCCTGGAGGTGTTCAGGTTGGATGGGCCTCGGGCAGCCTGATCCAGTGGGATATCTCTGCCCACAGCAAGGGGGTTGGAACTAGGTGATCTTTAAGGTCCCCTCCAACCCTAAGTACTCTATGATTCTACGTTGTTGAATCACATTTTAAATTGTTTTAAGGATCCATACCATGAGCAATCTGAAATATCAGAATTTTTGTTTATTAAAGAGTGATTAATGATACAGTTTATGAATTACAAGGATAATACATAGTGAAGGAGAATGACAAAGCTCCACTTCCCTTCCCACTCGTGTGTAAGTAAATGGCTGAAAATGCTAACCATTTACAAAACAATCGTGTACCCACGTGCAAAGTGCTGCCCTGTTAAAACAAACACAACTATAAACCCTCAGTGGCTGCTGGGTATGTTGAATGAACCTAAACTAAGAAGGAAACTACAGATAATTCTTTCAAGCTACAAACTCTAGGTGTCAAATGCGTCTAAGTACAGTTGCACTTGATGATCTCAAAGGTCTTTTCCAACTTTTCCAACCTAGTGTTTCTAAGAATCTATGATTCTATGAAACAATCAGGAAAATAAAACTCCTGTAAATCTGCAACAGAAGAATACGTGCAGGAATAAACTCACGTTGCTCAATGGTGCTTAACTAAAGGGTTACAAAACAACTTGGAATTTTCAAGTTGTCATCAAGTACAAAATCTATGTTTTATTGCTTTTTCATCTTACACCTTTCGGTCTAAGAAGTGATCGGTAGTATATTATTCCCTAGATTCACAGAAATACATTATATTCCAGATTTCTAGAAGTTTAAGCGTAGTTCAGCACAAGGTTTCACAGTAAGTCTCCCACATTCCTTCCAGATGGGACTGTCAGCTTCCACAACCCGTTCACACATGCCACTAGCTTACACAGTCCAAAGTCTGAAGTCTGATATCACAAAACGAACCTTTATTGTGGCACTTCTTTTAAGTTTGAATGGGTAATGTAAATAAGTAACTGCTAAACATCAGTGTGGCATTTTTGGTTCCCTTAAACATATTTCATGCATATTACATGCAGTGTAGGAAATTTGGAATGATAAATTCGTTAATGTTCTAGTTGCAAGGAGAGTATAAAAGACTAAGAAGTAGACACAAAGAGATGCAAGACCAAAAGCAAGTCTTAAAGGAAGTCACCCAAAAAATCCCCTTTGAAATCTTCCAGATTAGGTGTCCTTGCATAAACTTTTTTCGAAATGGGGAAATAGTACAATAACATGTCTTAGATATTAACTCAGTTGCTATCCTCTAGCAACTTTTAACTATCACTCTTAGTTTCTCCTCCTGATTTAGCAACAAACATGGGTATAAAGTAATGCATCGCTACTCACAGGCTATTTTGCACAGTTAAATCTTTACATCCCTCTTTAAAAAGTAGAAAAAGCAGCCCAACTCTTAAGAGCTTGCATCATACTTCCTACTGAATTGCTTCAAAGTACAGGAATTACAGGCCAAGAAAGTATAGGCCAAAGATGAAATTCCATTCTCCCCTATAACAACAAAGCACAGCAGTAGAAGGAAACAATAACAGCTGTACCTCAAAACTAAACCTACATTTCCATTACTAAAATTCTTTCCTGAATAACACCATTAAGCACCAAGAAAAAAAAAACAATAAATCACTACGACTGTTTGAAATAAGCAAAAGTTTCTCTGTATTAGTGAAACAATGAAAATAACTGATACATTCTGTAACAAACAAAAGAAAAAAAAAATCACAGTTAGTAAAGGAAATGGTTACCTGTGGCCTCGAATATCAGACTGATCACAGACTCCTCCTAAAGCAATTCTGTGGAACTCTCGACCCAAAGTCTTTGCAATCGATCTTCCAACACTAGTTTTACCAACCCCTGGGGGCCCCACAAAGCAAAGAATGGGTCCTTTGAGGTTGTTTTTAAGCTGTCGAACAGCTAAGTACTCCAGAACTCTCTTCTTCAACTTCTCCATAGCATAATGATCATTATCCAAAAGAATTCGAGCTGCACGAATTTCAAGACGATCTATCAAGCATTGACAACAGAAAAGATATCAGCACATTTACGTTTAAAAACAGAAACAATTCATTCTACAAACAATAGAAACAAACATATTCTCAAACATGTTCATCAATGCAATCCCCTGGACACACATCTATATTTCAGACAATGTAAATAAGGGTATAATTGTCCTTTAATAAGGAAATCAGGCATAAGCTAGACACATCACAATACTGATAATGATTTTTTTTAAAAAAAAAGACCACCTTTTCACTGTGTCACAGATTGAAATCTGGTTCAAATGAACTTGGTGTATATTCTAGAACAGAGATTAAACGATAAGAGAATGTTTCAGTATTTGCTTTCTCACATAAATAAGTCTGCTACTCTAAGTTCTTCTCGAAAGACAAATTCATCCCTATGTCTTCATCACCTGTTTATGATACGAGTCTGTAACTATTGCGCAAACAGAACAAGACCTTACTGGCCTCATAGGCAGGATTTACTTGCTATGCAACACTTAAGGTGAGCTATGGAGTCCAAAGCATCATCCACATGAATGCAAATCAACTTCGCTTAAAGTAAAAACCTCAAACTCTGTATAACATGGCATAATTTTACAAGATCAACGAGCAACATTCACCAAAAAACCCATTCTGCTAGGACATGAGTGTCCACACATACAACCAACTCTTTTTTTAATAATACCACAGAGATCTGCATAGATCTCTAGACAAATCTTTTACAATTAGATGACTGAAGCAAATATTTACAAGAGCTTAAAATACCCAAAAGTCATCGCCACACATTCTAACAAGGCAAAAGCTAGAGAGATGTTTCTGCTGGTGTGCTATGCTATACTTCTTTTTAAAAATCAGATATTTTGTTAAAGCCATTCAAAAGCCTCATTCTTCAGTAGCTGCTAGGAGGAATTAAAATCCTATTGTCCAGCAGCACACCTTCTGGAAAATCATTTTGCCCACTTAATCTACTTGGGTTGGTCAGTAAGAAAAGTCATGATGTGTTTTCTACTCTCTCCTTGCTCTCCATTTTTGCATACTGTCCCCAGATGTATCACTCTCTACTCACAACTTTTGAAAACTACAGTACAACGCTGACATGATACTTAGTTTTCCTACTGCACCTGAATTTGTCATTATTAACAATTGTGCTTTTTCATCCTTTGTTCCTTACCAAACTCAATTAAGTTAAGAAATACCAACCCAGATCCTTCTTCAGGAAGACTCATGCTACAGAAATGTACAAAAGCTTTTTTTGTCTGAGAAATATTAATTAGATGCTCTTTTTTTCATGATTTTAGATACATGCTAGCACAGATTTTAAATAATAACTCCTTCCTTTTTCTGTATAGATATTCTTAATGCTTTTTAAATTCACATTCTCAGATATACAACTGTGTTACACAGGTTATTGAGTATGCAGATCAAACTTCAAGCCAGGTAGACTGTAAGACGTAAGTAACATATTAATGACATTTTTACAATCAGACGAGACAAACATCTGCAAGACAGACCTAAGTTCATATTGTTTACATGATGGTTACTTGTCTTAAAATGTCTGTGCAACAATCAACAATAGAAGGGTTTACCTTTTGTACTCTTGTTCCATGGCAACTCTACCATCAGTTCCAAGTAATTTCTTGTCAAAGCGTATTCAGGCATTGACTGAGGCATCTTCTTTAATCTGGAAATAACATGTACCGAATTCAGGTTAATCAGGAATTAACTGTGAAGTAAGACTTCTCTGCACCACAAGATATAATAGATATTTAGCAAACCTGGGGGCACCAACACACCCTCTTACTTTCTGACAATCATAATACTAAAAATAGCAAGTCCCTACTCTGTCAATTAGGCAATTGCCTTTGCATAATAATAAGTTACTTATAGAATACAAAGAGAAATGAAAAAGAGTCAGTGGCCTATAGATACATAATACATGCACCACTGTATATGCTTCTTCACTGAAAAAGAGGTTGTTAAGCACCCTGTTACCACATATAGCACAGTTACCCTCTCACCAATAAAGAAAAGAGGGGGGAAAAATAAAAAGACTCCATGACCAGGTCAGTTTGTCCATTAATTATTAATAACTGTGGTGTTATTTAGCATTTGAGATCTTCAGTTTTCAACACGGAAGCCTGGAGCATACAGCTCAATGCTACATTAATGCATGAACAATATCTACAAGACTGCATTTCTTTGTCATCACCTTTGATGTTCCAAAAAGATGAAATGATTAAAATTCATGAGCAAAAAACTGTGCTCTATTAGATCTTTTAAAAATCATTTCCAAAATACAACGAACGCAAACATATTAACAAATTAGGAAAGGTTAATACAAGATTTATTTTGAGAAACAAAAATAAGAAGAAACAAACTACTCTTGGAAAGTCTCCTACCTCTTTATTTCCTTAAGACAAACTTTAAGAGCTTGTTCTGACATACTGGATGTTCTAATCTTTTTTTCCAGCATGACAACATCGTCATGATCTTCTTCCTCCTCATCATCTTCTGTAATGTTTGGAATGTGATTGATTCTTCTATTAGGACGAATAGCTACAACCTATGAAATGGAACCCACAGCCAGAAAATAGTACCAGGTTTTGGTTTTCAAGTAAGCATGTGCTTCAGCTTTGAATGAAAACCATGACTAAAATATACAAAGTGCTGGGACAGCCTCCATCACAGAAAAATTCAGAAGACTGTAATCCAATAAATAACTTCACAAGGTGTTATCGGTGCTGCTTTAAAAAGTTACAGTTCTTATTTTACTGTATGTATTTCCCAAGTGCGTTTATTGTGTATCCTAAAGCAGACAATGGAAGACAAGAACAAAACTGAAGAGAGTTCTTTGTGACTTCTTCAGCATTGTGGCCCATCCTGTTAAGCGCAATAAACCTAATCTTTACAGAACAGATAAATATTCACTGTTACCTTTTTTTCTATTTTTCAATTACTTCCTGTTTACTAACCTACCTAAGTATAGTTACGTGCAGCAAAAGACTAGCTGAGCAATCTACATTTTACAGCACACATTCTTTATCTGTATTTCAAAAGCTCAATTCACCTGCAATGTTATTAGAAAAAGGTACACCTTTCACTGCATGAGGCAAAAGTGTATTCATATCATGTGAATAAAGGCATGGGCACCAAATGACTCTTTGAATGAACCAGGGCATTTATTCAATGTCATAAAGTGTGCAAATTAAAATGAATAAATGAGTAAAACAAAATAAATAAAAGTAGTAAATCTCTGGCAGTTTGTAAAAAATATTTTCTGCTTTAGGTATTATCTAAACTGCTCCAGGCTGGCTATGAAATATTACGGCTATAGATTAAAACACTGCACAGATTAAAATCATGTAGCATCTCTGAAAGTGCGTCTTTATACTTATTTAGGATATGTAAGTATCCCACATTTAAAGGTCCATACCCTTTTATCATCTTCCTGTTTGGGTTTTCTTGTTTTCTGAAGCAACTTCAGGCCTTCAATCTGTCTAACAAGCAATGGTATAGTCATCTTGAACCGTTCTTCCAGACTAACAGCATCTAAAATCTAAAAGCGAGAAGTTTTAAGTAGCCAACTAGATCATGCAGATGGATCATCTGTTTGGGACAGAGGAACACGAAGGGTACTTCTATTGCCTTTTTAAACAGTTAAAGAATAGATGGTTTCGGAAAAAAGGTAGGAAGAAAAGCAATGAGTACACAGTACACATAACCCAGCCTGAAGGGCCTGGATGCCAAAACTACAAAGCACTCCAAAAGTCTTTCATGTATCTCTTTTTAAAATGCCTTAATATTTCAGTTATATTTTCTGTGACAAACATCTATCAGCATTCCATTTTTCGGTAACTGAGCCTCAGAAAACAGCTAATTCTCTCAGAAAGTTACAGCACAATCTCCTTCATTAACCCAGGGGAGATAAAAAAAAAATAGAAAAATCCCCTTTGCCTTAACTTTGGTTAAAAAGCAGTTAACACCTGACCACCTAACTCCCCTTAAACAAGTTTAGGAACACGATACCTGAAGCTTTTCTCTGTTGGATGTACGGATGATAGATGTCAGTATATCTGGCAAAGCTTCTCTGGGTAGATTGTCCAAAAGGCGTCTCAGCTTTGCGACTGCAGGAACAGACATATCCAGCATCTCAACCAACTGTAAGAAACACAATGAACAATATTCATGGTTGCTATTTCTCTTTTTACATTATTTTAAGTGCCTGACCTAAAAAGGATTGCATCTTTCAGTGTTAAACGTGTCTAGATACTGTGCCAAAAAGCTACTGAAATAAATACAAAGTTTGCAAATGAGGCACTAACTCAGCAGACGTCAATCAAGACTTTGGGCTTTCTGCTTGTTCGAGAAGTTCATATATATATAATCATTGTTTGCAACTCTTTTCAATTACTACATCTCTTATTTCCCACACACATCCTGACTGAAAGCTTTCCCAGTTACTTCAACGCTACAATGACTCTCTTTCTACATATCCTTTAAACTCAAATTCATTGTACCTGGGGACATCCGTTCATAATCAAGGCTCTAGAGGATACTAACTTATTATAGCACTAAAACAGGCAGTTAGACTCATTCTACAATGAACTGCATAGACTCCCTGGAACTCAACACAGAAACTCTAAGCTATAACAAAAAAAATTGTAGGAGAAGTACTGAAACTCCACTAGCAGTCACTGAAAAATAGAAGAACTATAGAAAGAGAAGGTAGATAGGAAGCAAACAAACCCCCCAAATATATGCATAAACATATTGATACATGACATGCAGTATTAAAACGATTTACCTGCACTGCATACTTGTAGAATTGTTCTGACAGCTCTCCAAGTTCCTCCTCGGATTTATGCTGATTAGTAAACTGTTCAAGTCGATCTAACTGTTCAACTTCAGCAACAGGATATGGCTTCTCTTTCAGCAACTGCAGGATCTGGAACCGGCAGAGACCCGTAACCAGCAACGTGTAATGCGGCTTGGGCCAGTTGCTACCAACGACCTGAACTGCCAAGGCAGCAGTGCCAATCCTAAAAACAGATCAAATCCTCGTATTAATGGGCACCTTCCACAGAATATTTCATGTGTCCCTTATCAAGAAGCAATCGAGCTATAGGTTTCAAGAACTTTCTGGGTCACAGTTCCTTATCCTGAAAGACAACTAAATTATACAATTTCCTTTGTAATGTGGATTACAAAACCAAACCCTAAAACATGAAAATTAATGAGCTAACTAATAAATAACTAAGATAATGTAACACAGTCACCCAATTAAAAAACATATGTAATTTGCTCATCAATTAATGGATCTTGCTGTGGACAGGAACACTGACATTTCTGCTTAAGCAGTATACATTGGAAAATGGAGTGTTAGTAATTTACAGTTCTTCAGTGACACTGTCAGCCTCCTAATGAATATTTTGGACCCCACTTACCCATTTAAGCAGATGTGAAAAACAAGTTATTTTCTTGCAAAACTGTACAAAGTCTACTGATAAACTTTTGAGAGCAGGGGTTACTGTGTGTTAGTTTACCCATGCTCTATCCCACAGAAATACAACTTGTCTTCACCTGTGAAGGAGGTCACTGCCCCCACTGCTTCCTAGGAGAGAAACATGATCAGCAACACCTGTGGCAGCCTTAACTTTCCTGGTTTGTGTTCTGTAGCCACATTTTAGAACTACAGTATGTCCTGGGCTGGAAGGGACCGGCAGGGATTGCGGAGTCCAACTCCCACCCCTAAACTGGACAACACCAACGTTCACACCATGTGTCCAAGGGTGTTGTCTTAGTGCTTCTTGAATACTGTCAGGATTGGCGGTGTGACTGCTTCCCTGGGGAGCCTCTTCCAGTCCTCCCACCACCCTCTGGGTGAAGCACCTTTTCCCAATATCCAACCTTCCTGGCACATCTACCTGTCATTCCCTCAGGTCCTATCACTGATCACCAAAAAGAAGAGCTCAGCACCAGCTCCTCCTCCACATGTGAGGAAGCTGCAAACTGCTAGGAGGTCTCCCCTGAGTCTTCTCTTCTCCAGGCTGAACAAATCAAGTGACTTTGTCTGCTCCTTATGTGGCTTCTCCTATAAAACCTTCGCCAACTTTGCAGCCTCCTCTGGGCGCTCCCCGGTCACTTTATATCCTTTTCACACTGTGCACCCAAAACTGCAACCAATACTCCAAGTGGGGCCAAACAGCGAGGAGCAGAGGGTGACAATCCCCCCTCCTTGACCAAACCCCAAAATCCACATTCCACACTGGCGAACCCAGGGCTTGGTCTCCCTTCTGGCTATCAGGGCTCACTCCTGGCTCACGTTTAACCAGCCAAAACATAAGGGGCTCCAGCCCCTCAAACCCTAGTCTGCACGCAGATATCACCATGAAAAAAAAATTCTGTGAAAAATTTTTTGCTGATGTTCAGCCTGAACCTCCCCTGGTGCAGCTTGAGGCCATTCCCTCTCATCCTGTCCCCTGTCCCTTGGGAGAAGAGACCAGCTCCCTCCTCTCCACAACCTCCTTTCGGGTAGTTGTAGAGAGCAATGAGGTCTCCCCTCAGCCTCCACTTCTCCAGGATAAACACCCCCAGCTCTCTCAGTCACTCCTCATAAGGCCTGTTCTTCATTGCTCTTCTCTGGACTCTCTCCAGAGCCTCAACATCCTTCTTGTGGTGAGGGGCCCAGAACTGAACACAGGATTCAAGGAGCGGCCTCACCAGTGCTGAGTACAGAGGGAGAACAACCTCCCTGGACCTGCTGGTCACACCGTTTCTGCTCCAATCCAGGATGCCCTTAGCCCTCTCGGCCCCCTGGTCCCACCGCCGGCTCACGTCCAGCTCTCCCTCCCGGCCCCAGCGGCCCCGGCACCTGTGCAGGGAGGGCAGGTCCTCGCAGTCGGAGGTGGGGTCGCTGGTGTTGGGGATGACGCCGATGATGGTGCTGCGCAGCGAGGTGCCCTTCAGCAGCCGGCTGCGCACCAGCTGCATGTTCCGCGGCGAATCCACGCTGGTGCGCATGGTGGAGCCGGGCAGCAGGACACCCTCGTGGGTCAGCAGCAGCGGCAGCCGCGATGGGATCTGGATGGCGCTACCCGCCGCCATGGCCGCGACCAGACACCGGCACCGCCCCCTGCACCGCCCCCTGCACCGCCCCCGGCACCGCCCCCGGCACCGCCCCCGGCACC